>WKFP01015302.1:971230-1039575 GCA_011057875.1 Pterocles orientalis | reverse complement strand
CACCTGGAGTACTGTGTTCAGATGTGGGGCCCCCAACATAAAAAAGACATGGACCTGTTGGAGAGAGTCCAGAGGAGAGCCATGAAATTGGTCAGAGGGCTGGAGATCCTCACCTATGAGGACAGGCTGAAAGAGTTGGGTTTGTTCAGCCTGAAGAAGAGAAGGCTCTGAGGAGACTTAATAGCAGCCTTCCAGTACCTGAAGGGGGCCTACAGGAGAGATGGGGAGGCACTCTTCATCAGGGAGTGTAGTGAGAGGACAAGGGGTAATGGGTATAAGCTAAAAGCGGGTAAATTTAGAGTAGACATTAGGAAGAAATTTTTCACTATGAGGGTGGTGAGGCACTGGAACAGGTTGCCCAGGGAAGCTGTGGATGCCCCATCCCTGGAGGTGTTCAAGGCCAGGCTGGATGAGGCTTTGAGCAACCTGGTTTAGTGGAGGGTGTCCCTGCCCATGACAGGGGGGTTGGAACTTGATGATCTTTAAGGTCCTTTCCAACCCAAACCATTCTATGATTCTATTATTCTCTTCCATTTAATAAAGATCTAAGTCTTTGCTATATTGTACAAAATGACTGATGGGTGGATGAATGCTTTCCCTGACGTCCCTCAAACTTTGCATCATGGGTTAAAAAGAAAGATAATTTGTCCAAGCAATGTGTAAACTCTGGTGGTGTAGGAAATGGGGTATTACCACCAATACATTTAGTATTTAACAGACTGTGTTTTAAAACCCTGTACAGAACTGGGATAGTAGTATGGCTCTAGCTAGAAGGAACAGAACTGAACTTGTTTTTTTTTCAGTACCAGGTAGAAGAGGACAAACATTCCTACTGCATGTTTTAGTTATGATGATAGCTGTAGCAGACATATAATGGAAGTTCTCTGGGTAAAATGCACCACTGACTTTTTTGTAACTGAAAAAAATTAAGGAGCTCCAGGCAGTCCCTAACAAAAACTGCTACATAGATAAGTCTCTGTATTTTATCAAAAGTTTGAAGGCTTAGAAACTGTTTATTTAAAGCAAATTGCACACCAAGTGAGAAGAAGCTGAGCACCTGAAACATTTTTTGAAAGTTGAAGTAAGGCACAGGACAGCTCCATGTATCAAGTTTTTATTACATAATGTATAAACACCACTTTTTAAAAAAAAGCCAAGAATGACAGGTGTAGTTTAGCAGAACACAGTGGACTGGCACTAAATGAAAAGACCATGGATTTGATTCAGCAGATAGAGGAGGTGCAGAGCTCACTGCCAGTCCTGGCAGATTAAATCAGTGTTAAAACAAATACTCAGTCCTGTCATGGAATACTCTACCAGGTAAGTTGTCCATACTGCAATCCTTTGCCATAAAGGATCCTTACAAAGGATTCTACAATCCTTCAATAAAAAAGGTAGCTGCTTACTGTTTATCTATTATAGATCTCTGAAGCATCCTAGTTATTTAAATCAAGCATCTGCTAGTAAATGCTTCAACAGAAGAGCAATTAAAAATACAGACAAAACCAGTAGAGGCCACTCATGAGTAAATCAGGTTTCCATTTTGCTAAGTTAGGAATTTGTGAAATCTCTTACTAAGCTCTAAACCAGATCATACTTTGGGTCTGTAGGGCCTGAAAAATAGTCTTTTAGTCTCGGCACTCATAATAAGGAATGACAGGCATCTTTAAGAGGTATGCACCCTGATCAGACTAATCAGTCTCCATGAAAACATTACCATGTACAACCGTCTCTGAAACAAGTGGGGTATGGAATTTCTGCTGTAAATTTGTCTATGCAGGTATTGAAGGACACTTTCAATATGTACACCTCTGATCTAATACAGTGGTAAAGTCCTAGGAAGCAATAAATCAGTGTTACTAGCATTAGTGGGTTGGTAGTGTACTACACAGAGACACACAAACCATCCATAACTGCTTAGAGATGGATTAAAAATAACTAAAATACCCTAGTCTCTCTGCAAACAACTTTCTAAAGATTTATTCTTTTGCACCTTTACCTTTAGACCAGTTTTGCAGATTATTTTAGACATTGAGAGCTTTATTCTGGTAGTCCCTGGACTCACCAAGTTTTGAAAAGAGTTATTTGGTTACTTTAATTTTCCCCTTCTGGTCTGCAATTGTGATAACTCAAGCAGATAGCATAAGTAACTCCATCATCTGCAGCACTTAAAAGGTGAAATGTACACAAACAGTGATAGCTTATTCAAAAAGCTCCACCAGTATCACATTTTCTTAGAATTTAATGGTCTGGTCAAATCTATCTCCTTTAAATTCTGGTTTACAGTGAACAAAAATACTTAAGTAGTAGAAGGAAAAATTCATTTATCCACTTCTTCCACCTATAAAGATCAGTTTACATTTTGTGATTGGCAATAAATACACTGATTGGCCACACTGGAGAACATTTCCATTATACCTGAGAACATCTGTTACAGAAGTCTCTTCATTCAAAAGCAGTTTGAAGAAAACTCACTTTTGGAAATAGATCTGTAGTAGACAGGACAGAACACATTTATTTCAAGTCATGTAGCAGAGGAGTTCCTGCTGTAGGAATCTTCATTTTGTCAAATTCTGCCCTCTCATCTATGCAATTATTAGCACAGACTTTCAAAGGCAGACATAGTTCACAGTTTCTCTAAAACATTATCTAAAAATTCACTTCCTTTTCTAGAATAAGAGCCTTTTTTCTGTTACCAACTTGCTTACTTAACACATGATCAGAGCCATGTAAAATTAAAATTAATTTGTTGCCAATTAAATATCAGTATAATTCAGCATAGGACTGGATATTTAAATTTGCTGGGGAAGTTAAAAACTTAGAAAACAGAGTCACACGTATTAACTTGTGTTCCGACCACTAGCACCCAGCACATCCTGTTCTTCAATTGTAAAGAAACTCAGAACCTAAAATTCCAAACCATTCAACTTAATAAGGCCAAATATCTTTCTGAGTGATAGCCACTTACATACACTACTGTGACTGAACACCTACTAGCCAGCTAATCCATTCAGTGAAGGAGTATATTTTACTTCAGCGTGTTTCCTGCAGTTTGTCTATTCCTGTTAAAGGGCTTAAGAAAATCCTTGTGTTTCAAGTCCCTCTCTAGCCAAAGAGAAAAGGTAAGAGCTACCTCATTCAAGATGTGATTAAGCCAGACTTTTACTTTTGATGTACATCTACAAAGTAGAAAAAATTCTGAAGAGAAAAAAGAGAGTCACAAGTTGTATGAAACTACAAAGTTGTAAAATTTTTGAAAATCATACAAAAGATTTGTATTTCCATTTCTATTACTTCAACATCTGTATTTACCAAAATCTATATATCCTTGCATCAAACTGCTAGATTGACAGTCAACTTTTCTACAAAAGTGTAGGTATGAAGGTGTTTAGTTTCATCAGTCCCAGACTGTTACTAAAAAACTGTACATCTGAATATTTAATGCTACTGACTTAATACTTGAACCCATCTACCTGTGCTTAAAAATGTGTTCTTTCATATTTGCCTTACAGGTTAAAATGTCCATTTTCACTGAAGTTAGAAGTAAGGCTTCAGAAATATTTCTTTTACACCAGATGCACAAAGAGCTTAAATAACAAGCTAAGATATCCCCAACCCAAAGGAATGAAACGCATTTCAAGCTTCCTCCAAATGCTCTTGCGTCCAAAAGGCCAACTTCCAACTTAATGCACCACTGTGATGTGCTGTCTATCCCCAGAAGTTCCCTCTTTGGATCCAGAATTGTTTCAGCAGAAGACACTAGGGTCTTTCATTCTTCCAGCAGAACAGTGCACAGTGCATCCTCTGTATCGATCATTATTGAAGCTATTGCCCCATCATTGAACTCAAAAGATGTTCCTCCATCTACAACCATACATGCATCCCAACAACGGGAACGGACACAGACTCTGAAAGAACCCAAAAAATAAGTTTTAACAAAACAGCCTAAAAAAATTAGGTATTTCTCACAAGCACACTTATCTGAACAATGAGACTGGTTCTTGGACATTCCTTTTGGGTCAGTAAATGCTTAATCACACAGGAGCATGCTTAGAGAAGAATTCAGCATGGTACTAAGCACTAGGATCCCCCAACCTAACAGTACATTATATAAACAGCAAAAAAAATCAGAGAGAACTGAAGGACTTGTTTGAATGTCTCTTGCTCCAAGAGTCTGAGAACAGCCTACACCACAACACTAGATATTGAAAGCTGCAGTTTAGGTGTATTTTTTTAAAGAAGCTACTGATCTCATTGATTAGTAGTTTGCTTAGTCTTTCAAAGGAAAGTTTTCAATTAATTTATGATTCTAATGTATGGTCTTCATGTTAAGTGGAACATGCAGTTTCAACTAGCAGTGCTTGAGATTCAAATAATTTGGATATTACCATAGTCTATTTTGTTACATGAATCATTCACAGAGAGAAGGGAAAGTAATTTCAAACACAAGGGTAAAGGTCAGAATGCTTGCCAGGCAACAGCATAAGTAGGTATTGCAGCATAGTACTGTCACTATTAGAGTTTGACTACTATGTCTTTAAGCTAATAAATTTAAATTTGAGCTTATTACATTTAAGGCAGCTCTTTTAGAGCTGGATAAAACAGAATAAAGCTACTAACCATCTTCCTCTTCACTTACCTTTAAAAGGAAAATTTACTCAACCATTGTAATTTATCCTTCAACATACACAGAAAGTGGAAACACTATTAAATAGAGTTCTCCAAACTTCTTCCCTTTTTTATATTGCTAGATGGGAACTAATAGTTATGTCAGTTATAACAGCCGCAAGACTGCACTCTCACACGGATGTGCTTGATTGTTTCTGACTTAGGCCCTGGTCTAGACAATGTTCTGATCTCCAAAATTTAATCAACAATTATCCAGTGACTTAAATTTTCATAAAGACACATCTGAATGTGGCCTATGCATCCCTAAAACACAGCCAAGTCTGGATGCTGCAGGAAAACATGGAGGCATGTTCCACTCCTCCATTTCACTCCGGGCAACTACTGTGACAAAAAAGATAAAGAACAGCAATGAGGAGATGTTTAGTATCAAGAGCTAAAGCTCAACTGTGACACACAGCAAATTCTACTTAAAAAAGGAAGACTGGGCAGATATCCCTCCCAGGTATGCAGACACTTGTAGCTCCAGTATAGTTTTTGTAGTATATCCCACGCTGAGGACTCCAAATAAGACAACTTAGTCCTGTAGAACTCTTAGATGAAAATACAGTTGTTTGCTCCTATTTTAACTCTTCTCTGGTCCCCTAATCATCTCAGTGGCCTTTCCTGAATTCACTCCACTTTGTCAATGCCTGTCTCACATACTGAGGGAAATGGCACACGTACAAAACTGGGCACAGTGAGATTCTTTTATTCTGCAAGATCGTGCATGGATGAAATATTAAAAAGGCATAACACAACTTGGAAACATTTTCCTGGTGTTGTCAGGAGAACAATACTCAAGCCCCTCAAAACAAAAACTGGATGTTGAAACGCTTCAAGTGAATCTCCTGGATTACTCGTGCTTTGACAAATACACAGAATGAAATAATTCTTCAGTGACTGCTGCAGCCAACACTTACTTTGAAGAGAAGCCACGCTGACGGCTACTTGAGAAAACTCTGTTTACAATAGGTTCCCGAATACTGAAAAACATCTTTGGTTCTTCTGGACTGTAGAGCAGGGACTCATTGTAATCATTTGTTACTGTAAACAGAGAAATCAGCCATTAGGTTTGCCACAGAAAATGACTTATTCTCAGAAACACACATTCCTCGAGGGAAGAGCAGTTTCCGTAGAGAGAAGGAATACTGAGTCTTGCCAGATGTTTCATAGCCTTCACCTGCAAAAAAAAATTAATTTCACAGAAGATTCCTTTCAGTTCTATTGCATGACGAATACTCAACAACTCTCTTCAGATGCTTAAATATTAAGTGTCTCAAATCTTGGGAGAACTGACATTCTCCTGAAGATCTATACATATCAAAGTCTAAATAGGTGCTTTAATATCAAGTCTGACATTTTTCACCAAGTGTGCCTTAATAATATTTGTAAGAAAGACTAATATTGCAAGAGTGCTAAAATACTGAAAGCAGTGCTGAGTATTAAGAGTACAAACGAAATTAACTGATCAAATTAAGATACCTTAGAGAAATCTTGCCTTTTTCACTAACCTTTTTGTACTAGTTCCATGTTCAATGGCATATTCAAACTTCCATGCTTTTTAGCTGTTGAGCCAAGAGAAAGAGCCCCAATTAGACAGGTGTATCTTTATGTAAACTTGGCCAGTAATGCCACACTGTTCACTCACCGATCTTAAGGATCTCTTCAACAGCTTGATTTGCTACCTTGTTAATATTATAGGACCTAGACAGAGAAGTAGAAGTTTTATTTGCTAAGCCATACAACTTGGGAGAAAAACAAAAGAAAAAACCAAAAAAATCTTGCATACAGATGAAGAAATATGTTCAACAACAGGAAGAAACAAAAAATAAAGAACGTTATTAAGTGTCAGCTGACATCAGTTTCTTCAAAAAAATGCCTTAAAGTAACTCTTGGTTTGCCATCTAAGTGGCTTCGTAAACCATACTCCATTAAGTGAAGTCTTCAGGAAAGAAGAGCAAAATACACAGAACAGTCTCCTTACCAACAATTCTCCTGCCTTGAAAACAAAATAATTGCTGATTTAAATCTGCATTAAAAAGACTGAAGCATGACAGTTCTACAGATTGTGTGTGTTCTTATCCCTTCTATCCACCTCTTGCTAATTAATTCCTTCTGTTAGTTCTCATTTATGGGACCAAACACTTCTTCTCAAATATTATGCCTCTTTGTCCGTACCCTAAGGTATGGGCTTGAATATCCCAAGAACTGGTGTATATATGAAAGTAACAGATCAGACACTTTTGCATGGGCCACATTTGGATGCATAAGTCAGCATAAAGCCTCAGTCTGAACCAAGTCTAAACTCCAATAAAAGTTTCCCTCCTGTGCCCAGGCTCAAAAGGGATTAGATACTAATCACAGCCTCCATGCAGCAGTACTGTGAACATCTCAGTTTCCCAGGTCTCAATACAACTTAAAATCCTCAGTCCAGCACTTCTATCACGGCAGTAAAACACCTCAGACTGCAAAAGACATTCACTATACATGTAACAGGCCACAGGGCTGCTGATGGTGGTTGTCCAAGGCTCCTCCTCTCACACTTATTGCCTACTTGCAAGCCTGAGCAGATGCTAGCAAGAAAGTGAGATGCGCAATTTGAAATTATTCTTTCTCTCAATTAGCTATACTTTTATACAAGTTTTGGCAGCTGAAGCACTTGGACATTTAAATGCCTCTCAGGCTGAGGAGGTATGCAATACCAGAAGAGACAAGAGTCCCTGAACCACAGGCTAGAGACGATCATGCCACTGAGGCTCGGCCTCAGCTGAGAAAAGCCCAGCAGTACATGTTGATTACAACAAGCAGAGATGGGCAATCCTGAAGTTTGATGCCTGATTCTGGGATTGCTCTTACAGAGCGTATAACCAAATGAAATGCATAAGAACAGCACTGAACTAAGACTGTACATTCCCAAGGTACTGAACACTAGGAAAGTTCCCCTAGCAGTCTGCCAGTTTCATCCTTGGCAGCCTCCTGGACCAAGTTATGCTGACTGAATACAAAATTCTGAATTACAATGAAGAGTAAACCCCAGTAACCATGGTTACAGCATGAATATTCGTTTTTGAATTTCATTAAAAGCTTCAGTTTTAGTTCATCTTAGCCTGCCAAATCCAGGGCCTGTTGTACAACTTTAAACTATAAGCACAGCCAGATCTACAAATGAAAGAGCTTCGCACTATATGTGTCTCACATCCCAAAACTAAATTGCTTAGACTGACATGCAGTACTGTAGCTTGTTTAAACTGAAGTTAAGATAATTTATCTCTTTGGTTAAGCTAGCACAGCTCTACTTAGATATGCCAGTCTTCCTTTAACAGGAATATTTTGGCAAAGAGACCGTGCTCTTTCAATTCAGTTTGAAAGCGGCAAGGGGCTTGGAAGGAGAATGGGCAGTAGTAGATGTGCCAGAGAACCCTTAACACTGTTTCCAAGTACATGTTTTCCCATTCTTCTTAGAGGTTAGATTTTTACAGTTTTCTCAGCTACTCCATCTAAACTTTTGAATTTTGGCCAACAAGAGTGGTTCAGAGATCCTCCCGTATGGTCTCCAACCCAGCAGCATCTCTTTCCCTTGCCACTCACAGCCATTCATCTCCATGTGCAGCATGCAACCTTCTTCACCAGATTACACCTAAGGTAAACTTCTGTGTCAATGTCTCAGCTCCTCATCCTTTCAACAATTCCCTCCATATCTACAATTGAGGGGTGCTTTGCACCTTTCACACACCTGAAGACAGCTTTGCACCATACCAACAGTGAGAATATTTGGACACACCTGACAGGCACTGACTTACCCATAGTCAAAGAGTCTCAGTATGGAGCAAATACTTAAGCAAAATAGGTCCATCTACCATATCTGGTGACATTTTATATCAAAGCAGCAACATGTACTTACCATGCTTTTGATCCTGTTCCAGTACACACGTTAAGACCTGAACTCTTCTGTTTTTCCCAAGGACCATCATCAACTGATATCTCATAATAGGAGGCCCTATGAAGTGAGAATTTAAAACTGGGTTTGCAGGACTTAAAGTTCTCCCTGAATAAGACAGAACACACAGCCTTATCAGGCACATGAAAATTTAGAGGGGCGATTTTCATATCTGGATGACAATTTCACAGGCTTTTCACAATGTTTCTGATTTGACAGCCACTTGTGATTCACTGTTTTATAACAGTTTTTATAACAGACAAAAATGATTTGCAGTATGAACTTTCAGGCTGGTTTTTTGCAGCCACTTTTCGTATTAAATTATGCACAAAGAACTCTGTGGTTCATCTGGGAACAGCTTCATAAACAAACAGGGTTTGCTGGACTTACAAATGAAACTACAAATACGTTACCTTCCTTGCATAATTGTTGAACTACCGAAAAACTCTGTTTATGCTGTGATTGGATCTCATAAAATTACATCAGGGAACACTAAGAGGTAAGGCACTCCAACGTCAGTAAGTAATAGCAGGGCTTCAAGATGAATTCTTGATCAGTTGAGAAATTAAAAATCCACTGTGATTCTTCATAAACAGTTTTAGTTTTACAACAATCAGCAGCTTACGTTTCTCTCCAGGGCAAATTCTTCCTAGAACTCAAATGCATTAAGTCTTGGGGCACAAACTTCATTCTGCATGGTACTATTCATATATCAGGGGATTACTAATGTTAGGCCTAGAGAGACCAGACAGTCTCTCTCTGTAAGCTTCAAAACATCCAGGTGTATATTTATGAACTAAAGTTGGTGATGTTCACAGTGCCTAATTCAAACAGTATGATATAGTCTTTAGATTAATAGATAGCCTCTTAGAAAAACACCACATTCACTGTGGTCGGCATAACTGAGTTTTACCTTTCTTGGTCAGAAGAGCTTACTGAGCTGTTTTAGGTGACAAATGGTTCCGTTTGGATCAACTAAGAAAACACCTCTTGAATATTTGGTGTCAAACAGTTCAGACACTTATAACCAAGAGCATTTTGTGCACTCACTCTTGAGAAAATGGGAATACAAAAGAACAGCAAGCAAATTAAGAACACAGGCGCCCAGCTTGATTCAGTTTAAGACAATTTTTCCAAGCTAGGTATGAAAGCATTTTTTTTTTCTTCAATTTCCTTGTTTTCTTAACTGACATGCAGAATACGACCCTGGAAGAAGCACCTAGAATCACATTGTCTTAATATACAGCAGACATTTGTATTTGAACCTTAAGAGATGATTTATCCATGTGACATCATTATTAAGTCTTGAAGTGTAAGGTCCTATTAACACAAAATTTATTACTAGAGATTTGTTCCTACGGGTATTGTGTTCTTCAATGGTGGGAACAAAAGAGCACAATCTATTTGTGACACTCGGAAGCAGAGGGCTATTATAGAGCGTTGAAAAGCAGCTTTGTGTTTCTCTATCACTGTATGTTAAAGAAACTTTTTAGAATCTTGATAAAATTAGGTTTGGTTTACTAGAGAGCAAAATGTGTATCTCTGAGACTATTTCCTTCTGCCAGTCTGAGGCTGCAGTCCAGATGGAAGATAAAGCATTCATGGAACATTTATACTGTTTCCAGCAGCAATCACAGTGTCCCAGGCACTGTACAAACACAAGAAGATGTTACACTCTAAAGTTTAAAAAAAAATATACAGAATAAAGGGAAAAGGGATATAAAATACAAGTAAAAGTCTGGACAAATCCTGCCCAAAGATCATGTTTGAACTCCTTTCCCACAGCCCCAGTTGCATTCCCCACATCCTTCTTGTTAACATTTGTCTGGCAGAAATGCATTTATCTTCAGGACAGAAAGGGCAGTCAAAGGTATCCTAGATAATACTGTACCAGGATTTGATACCAATTAGTTTCTTAAAACAAGGAAATAAGTGTTTTCCCACAATAACAAAGCTTCTGCCAAAAGCAGGCTGATACCTTTGCGTCTAATGAAAGAGAGGCAGGGAAAGGACTACTTGGTCATGCTAAAAACTCATGAAAAGGTACTTAAGAAGAGATACAGGAGAGGAGGCAGTTTAAGGACAGATATTTAAATCTTCAATCCACTGTAAAGACAGTAATTGAAGGCATTTGGTTATATAAGAACTATATAACTAACTAACTACTAAAGGAGTAAAACAATGAAGAGCAAAGAAAACAGACAAGAATAATGAAAGATGAAAGAATGACCACTCAGGAAGGTGGAAAACCAGAAATTAACATCACTGCACTTACACCTCTCAAAATACACTTTGTAATCAGCAACAATACGATCAGTGTTACATATTCATGGACTAGAAGTGAAATTTGATACAACGACATCCCATCACTGATTGTCCATTGCAATGTCATAAAATCAAATTAAGTCAATTGTGCTTTGCTGCAATAACAAACAGCTAAACATACCTGGATGAAAGAGACTCCCCAATGAAGACTTCATTGAGTGCTCTCACTGGTAAAAGATGTGGACCAGAAATGTCAGATCCTGCAGATATTGAATATAACAGTTTTGAACCACGGCTCTAAACCCCACATTTTCAAAAACAATTCACAGCTCACTGAAGGACACACTCTGCTGCCTGTGTTTGTATTCTAGACCTAGTGCTCCATTTTTGTCAAGGACTCAATTTTTCACTATCTAGTCTGTCGCTAGACACTGTCCTTTACTGGAGACTGCAAATATTTGAACCAAGGTCAGTAAGGCAATGACACTTATGTTCAGACATCACTTTCCCTGAAGACTGAAGTCTTCTCTTCTGTCAGTCCCTCTTCCAGGTTAAAAGAAATTCACTGAGAGTGACTTAATAGACATTTCTGATAAAATTCAAAGACTTAGACTTTATACCACAGGGTAATTAAGGGGGATTAACAAATTTCTCATGTTGACTAAGGACTCAGTGAGGAAATGCAGTGTTAAACACAGGTTAAGGAGAGAATCATTCATCTTCAATCCATCATAAAGAAAACAGTCAAACGTGTCTGATGACTGAAGAATTACCCAGCGAGAAATTCTCACTTCTAACTTCTCATTTGCTACCTGGCAGTCAGTGAGGAGCTTTTTCAATTGTGAAGCAACCTACCTCAAATTTAGCACGAGTTAAGAGCGTGCGCACACACACGCTTTTAGTGTGGAGCAGCTGAACGCATCATCAAATGTTTATGTAGTAACCCCAAGTGTCTATAGTAACCCTAAGAGACAGCATTTGAAAAAAGCTCAGGTATGTTGACAGCATGCAATACTATTTAAAAACATCTCTAAATTAACTGTTAATACTGAAAATGAGTTCTAAGTGTACAGTCCGGAATAAATATATAGAAAGAAATAATGCTCCCTTTTAAAAAACCTTAACCTGTGTTTTCAGCTAATGAGAGCTTGTCTCTCCCTGCCCCTCTAATACAGCAACTAGACTTCAAATACTCCACTTCTTACAAATTTTTATCTCCTATTCCAAGTTTTCATAGCAAAGTGATGACATTCTTGTCACATTTTAACCTACTTTGATCCTGGAATCTTTCATTTATGTGAGCCCTGCTGTGTTGCTCTTGGCTTAGCTGTTGTTCATGTAAGTCTACAGGGGTTGGGTTAATACCAGTTCCTTCAAGATACAGTCGGATTCTTTGCCGCCACTGCCACCTTAGAGGGGAGAAAGAAGTTGGTATCAGTAGCCAAAATATTCATTACAGAATCAGATAGGATCAGAAAGTCTTCACTCTAAAAGTAGAGCATCTTAAGATTAAAAGTTAAATATACTCAAAGTCATATTTCAAGTTTTATAGCTTCCACTATCATTCCTAAATTTAGAAAGTAAATCATACTAAAATGTAAATACTTTACACTTACCAATTTGCTACCTGATGCTTTTTGTACATGTAAAGTAAGGGGCACTGGCAAAAGTAGTCTACAAATATTCTAGACAACAGCGACTATCATTATGCTAGCCTCCTTACAATACTCATGCTAGAACATGCCAAACCCCCTACAAAATTAGAAAATTGGACTGTGTCCCTTTCATATTCCTGTTCTGAGATCCCGTTACACCACTGACCATCAAGAAAAGAAACATGGATAGTCTGATATAGTTTGTCCTTTAAAAATCAATAATGTTGGTTGTTTCATGGGACCACAACGTAGTGCAACAGTCTGCATAAGCATATAAAGTGACTGACACTCCACAGATAGATAAGGAGAAAAGGCAATCCTTCCTTTCCAGTCTCTGGCACTTCACTGTCCTTACACAGCTCTGAGCTACCAGAAGCTCCTCCAGATGGGCTGATACAGTTACCCATATATTCTATGGTCTCCTTAGGGACAAATAAATCTAAGACCTTGCAAGTGACACACGCACTCAGGTCCCTGTTTAGGAACATTAATTCCTATTATTCTGGAAAAATAGCAAGGGAGATCCTTTCTGTTTCACTCTGGTGAGGCTTCAGCTCCATAAAAAGCAACAACAGAAGCATCACAACAAAAATACAACATGGCAACCAACAAAATATTAGAAGTACCTAGATTATCAAGGGAGGTTACCTGTATTAGCACTACCAGCTTTACCTAAGCAACTTAGCATGATGGGGAGTTAAAAGATTTTGTCTTCTAAGTCTCAGAATATGTAAGCTGAAAGCACCTTTTCATTTAGCAATACTTCCTGAAACCCCTTCAGTTATTGATAATCAATAACTGTATTCACCTAATTTCAGAAGTTTCCTATGGCACAAGCACAGTTACACTTCAAGCTACACTTTCAATATGCCAGACGTATAAACAAAACCCAACTGCAGTATATTCTGATGCAAATTACTTATTTCTTTTTGATAGTTTGTCATAATAGAAGTATTCTGGAATGTTAATATAACACAGAAAAATGCCCCTTAAAATAGTTATTAAAACAAAAGTCTTCTTTTCTGGAACTGGCAGTCAGTTGTATCATTTGTATTCCAGTCTCACTCGACCACAAACTCATTTTTCATCATGGTAAACATCTACACAGAATCACGATCCAAAGCTTTAAGATTCTACTACGCACTGTCTGCTCCTTAGGAACTGCACACCATTAAGTATTTTCCAATCATAATATGTTTTGGAAAACCAAAGATCAGTGAATCCTACCTGAACTCACCACGATAAAGCTTCTGTAGTGCTTCAGAAAATGAGTGCGTATATCTCACAGGCAAGCATAAGTGACCCTCTGATCTGGTAGTAAAAAAGGACAATGAAAATGACAGCATAACTATGAAGATTTGGGACCTTTAAAAAACAAAACAAACATCTTCTGTTACACAGATCAAGCTGTACTTTGACTTTTATGAACCCATACTACTCCTACACAATAGCACATCAACATCAGTACATCTCCTGGGTTTATGTGTTTGAGAGAGAGGATACTTCTACCACATTTCCCCTAAACATTGTCTTTTCAGCTAGTAATCCTGATGGAATATGTAAGTACTAATATAGTTCCTGTCACCATAGTTCTAGCAAAGGAATTCAACCTTAATAAACCTTGCAAGTTAGAAAAAAATTTTCTTCTACTTACACACAATTTACTGATACAAGACAGGTAAGCAACATGCCTAAGATCAAAGAATCTCATGCCAAGGCCAGAAGACGAAACACTGCTCCCCTTTCGTGAGTGATATTTGATAACTTGAAGGCATTTGTTATTTGAACCCTGCTATTCAGGCTCAATACTGTAGAATATCTATTCACAGCATTTGAAAAGTTGCGGAAGAGGAGTAAGGTATGGAAGGATTTGAAACTTTAGGCCACCACCTTCATTTCTACTAAGATTAAATTAACTGGTAATATCAAAGGCAGAAACCTAGATCTGGAAATCTCAGCAGACAGAGCCTTGGTGAGTTCTGAGTTTTACTTGCCATCCATCTGAAGGTTACACCAACCTGGCAGCACTAACACACTGCATCCACCTGCCCAAGTCAATCTTATGGCTAGGTGGATGCAACTTATGTGGAGTTTATAATAGGACAACCAAATGCCATTAATTGCCTGAGGAGACTGCGTCCTCTGAGGTACGACATGGTTTACAAGAAGAAACCAGAACAAACTTCTTTATCTGAGGCCCGATTGGATTTCCAACAGAATTCACCTTCTTCATAAAGAAACATAGTTTCTGTTGTTCAGGCACCATATTGTCAGTTGCTTTTGTTAAGTCCCTTTTCCCGTCTCTGTTCTACACTGCCATCTCTAGTCTCAAACTTCTGGTTAGTAATACAAATTAACCGGCTGCAAGTGATGTTACACTGGTGTGTGAAAACAGCTGTGTCAGTTTCACACAGTCATGACTATCTAATACTACTTAAAGTCCTCTCAGAGAGAAGACAACTCATTGTGGAAACTTTTCTAATAAAACAACAGGTTCACTTGATATCTACAATCCACTAAAGCAGACATTTATGCTGCCAAATGCTACAAGCATGCCTCATACATCATGAGAACAGATGCATATTATGCCTGATATTAAATAAAGCATTGCTTTCCCAAATGTGTTTTTACCTTTCAGGATCAGTATTTACTCCAATAACTGGTTTAAATTTATCAAAGACCTTACTGGCTGCCAATAACATTGTACCATCACCTACAGAAAAAGCAAAACAGAAGTTAGTTTCACTTTATATTCTAGTATCCCAAACAAAACAGTCTCAAATGTACTGCAGCATTACCACTAGGTGCTTTTATATCAACAACTGATTAGGTAAGATGCACAAAACCAAAATGGGACCACAAAACTACTGATACCTTCCAAAGCAGAGTGGTAACACCTGAATTCAAGACGGCAAATATAATTAGAAAAAGTACAACTTATCTGGCAGTTATACATGCCCAAGCAACTGAATTCAGAAGAAGCAAGTTTGAAAAGAGATTTATGGAAACTTCCTTATGTTTATCATCTGGTAAAATAAATTCTTTAAGAAAATTATTTTAGAAAGTATCGCTAATCAAAGCCACAGGAGACAGGAAACAATACCAAATTTTACTGTTAATCACATGAAAACAGTAACTTCAGTTTCACCTCAGTTGTTCTACTAGAAGGCACAATTTAAAGGTCTTCTTTGGCCCCAAATAGGCACACTTGGAAAAGAAGTCTTAGACAAAACCGTTGAAGAAGAAATCTTTAAGTGTCACTGGTTTCTTCAGATATTGATATTATTTCCTGTCTGTTAAACAGAAGGACAACTGTAACCTGAATCAGTCTTTGCACCAAGATATAAGCTCTGAAAATCTTTGATGATGTTATCACTTCCCAGCTGCTTGCATCATAACCACAACATATGTTGCCACAGTCAGACTGGCACTTTAATCTCCACCTTAGATGAGTTCTTTGAAATCTACAGGAGTATATGAGGATGCTTCAGGAATGTATACATATCCCTTTCTACCCATTCTGAGAGGTAACCAGTACCTAAGGGCAAAGTGGACCCATGGGGAGGAGAGAAAGGCAGAGCAGTGGTCAAGTCTAACTGCCACAGACAATTGATCACTATGTCAGAGCCCAGCAACACAACAACAATTTGCTGCATTATTTGCAGCAAATCACAAAAATAACACTGAATGAACTGCTGTGAGCCAATGTTCAGAAGAAACCATAAGGTCAGTTGCTCTGTTGGTTCATTTAAAAAACTCTAGGCAGAGGCATAGGATGATCAGAAGTTGTATACTTTTACCTTTACCATCCAACTGGACACTCCAGTCACTGGACTTAAGTGTGAAAGCAACAAAGACAGTTTGGGCAAGAGGAGGAAAAGGTAGTATATGTTAGTGTTCATCTCACACACCTAAAACCAAAGAGTAGGGTTTAGGGCTATGTATAATCACATGAGAGCAAGCATTTTATCCTCTTTAGCTGTAAACTATAGTAAATTCCACAGTTTGATACTGTTTTACCCAAGACAATAATAAACATTTCCAAAGTAGCCACGCGCTGGGATTCATTTCCTAGTGCTACAATTTTAAATACTAAAGGCAGAGAGCATGGTACAATCACTGCATTTTGTTGTATTTTTTTTACAATTAAATGAGCAATGTGTTTTCAAAATGTGTATACCTCCACATGCTTCTCACACTGAAAAACATTTCTGAAACATGTATCCACGAAAACATACTGAAACAACTACTTCCCTTCCATAAAGTCATACCTCCTGCTGATATAACAGCATCTGCCCACCGAACTGTCTCTTCATTATATTCTCGACGTTTAACAAGACGAACTTCTATCCCCTCGTTCCTACAAAGCGCAGAAAAAGCCTCAATGTATCCTATATTGTTCCTTGTGAGATCCTTCTGAAAAACTGACATGTAATTCAGGACTGATTACAATGGTATTCGGCTTATAAGCATTTGACACCCACACAAATCCTTTATATCTTCTTCATTTGTTTTCAAGAAAGTAACAGTGTGTTACTTAACTGAATTGAGCTAGTTCACATTCAATTATATCAAGAATGGCTGTTCACCTGCATCACCCTGTTTTCAGTATTCCTATTTTATTAGAGCTTGTAACAAAAAGCTTATTTTTTTTGTTTTACACAGTCCATGGATATTTGCAATGTGTCTGAAATTCACCACATCCATACATTCTTACCGCAAACTGTCTACAATGTGCTCCACATTTTTTGTATGAATGCGATGCCGCTCCAGTAGACCAGCATAGTTAGATCCCTTCAAGGCAAGCTGTAAGACACAAGTAATTCCTCTTGAGTAATACAAATGGAAGTTATAAAAAAGCATGTATTTTATCTTAGTAGAGACACATGCTTTTAGAAGCATTCCATTAGTTACATGTCTATACACATACCAGTCAGTTTACATTGACTAGTTCATAAAATGAACAGGGCCAGGGCAGCCTTTTGAGGTCTTCAAATTCTTTGCTTTCCCTGAATCTGCTAAGTAATTTGAACTCTAGGTAAATCTACATAAAATTATATATATAGCTACACTAACTATATTCCTGTAATGTGCCAAAAGCACAAACACAGTTTGCTAATTACCTGAAGAGTTATAAACGTTGTGCTACAGGAAAGAGGACAACAGAAAACGCAACAGGAATTATAACTAAGAAAATAGGAATCTTTGAAATACCTAGAGAGTTACCCTTCAGATTGTATTTGAGCTAAAATGGAAGACTGCCAAGTGGTGGCAAAGGTGACCTTTCCTCTGCATCAAAAAAAGCTTACCGACAATCTACCTACTACCTTTGATACTGTCCCCTGGATTACAGACCACATTTTTCAAATTAATTCATATCAATAACAAGACAAATAGTATTTAGCAGTTGCATTCTAGCATCATTCTTCCTGGAAGCTGAAAAATGTAGATATTTAATCTGGCACTGAGCCACACCACCCAAATCACTGAAGGCAAAAGCAGGGACTGGGAGAATCAAGAACTGCCAGCTGTAGGAGAAGATCAGGTGCGAGACCACCCAAGGAACCTGAAGGTGCACAAGTCCATGGGACCAGATGAGATACACCCACGGGTCCTGAAGGAACTGGCAGACACAGCTGCTAAGTCATGGCAGTCTGGTGAAGTTCCCACCGACTGAAAAAGGGGAAATATAACCCCCATTTTCAAGACAGGTAAAAAAGAAGACCCGGGGAACTACAGGCCGGCCAGTCTCACTGCTGTGCCTGGCAAGATCATGGAGCAGATCCTCCTGGAGATTCTGCTGAAGCACATGGAAAACAAGGAGGTGATTGGTGACTGTTGACATGGCTTCACCAACAGAAAATTATGCCTGACAAATTTAGTGACCTTCTACTAAAGCTTTGGTGGACACAGGAAAAGCAACTGATGTCACCTACCTGGACTTGTGCAAATCATACGACACTGTCCCGCATGACACTCTTGTCTCTAAATCGGAAAGACACAGATTTGACAGCTGGACAGATAAGGAATTGGCTGGATGGTCACACCCAAAGAGTTGTGGTCAATGGCTCAATGTTCAAGTGGAGACCAGTGATGAGTGGCGTCCCTCGGGGGTCGGTATTGGGACCGGTGTTGTTTAACATCTTTGTGGGAGACATGGACAGTGGGATCAAGTGCACCCTCAGCAAGTTTGCTGATGACGCCAAGCTGTGCGGTGCAGTCGAAACGCTGGAGACGGAAGGAATGCCATCCAGAGGGACCTTGACATGCTTGACAGATGGCCCCATGCAAACCTCATGAAACTCAACAAAGCCAAATGCAAGGTCCTGCACATGGGTCGAGGCAATCCCAAGCACAAATACAGGCTGGGTGGAGAATGGATTGAGAGCAGCACTGTGGAGAAGGACTTGGGGGTACTGGTAGATGAAAAGCTCAACATGAGCCAGCAATGTGCACTTGCAGCCAAGAAAGCCAACCATGTCCTGGGCTGTTTCGAAAGAAGTGTGACCAGCAGCTTCAGGGAGGAGATTCTCCCCCTCTACTCCACTCTCATGAGACCCCACCTGGAGTACTGCGTCCAGCTCTAGAGTTCTCAGCACAGGAAAGACATGGACCTGTTAAAGAGAGTCTAAAGGAGGGCCATGAAGATGGTCAGAGGGCCTGAGCACCTCCCATACAAGGACAGGCTGAGAGAGTTGGGGTTCTTCAGCCCAGAGAAGAGAAGGCTCCAGGAGACCTTACAGCAGCCTTCCAATACTTAAAGGGGGCCTACAGGAGAGACAGGGAGGGACTCTTCATCAGGGAGTGTAGTGACAGGACAAGGGGTAATGGCTTTAAGCTGAAAGAGGGTAGATTTGGATTAGATATTAGGAGGAAGTTTTTTACTGTGAGGGTGTTGAGGCACTGAAAGAGGTGGCCCAAAGAAGCTGTGGATGTCCCACCCCTGGAGATGTTCAAGGCTTTGAGCAACCTGGTCTAGTGGGAGGTGTCCCTGCCCATGGCAGGGGGTTGGAACTAGACGATCTTTAAGGTCCTTTCCAACCCAAACCATTCTATGATTCTATGACATACTCTTTAGACAATGGAAACATTTTGAAGTTCATATAGATACTCTTACGAGCAGGCAGGTGAGGATGCTGGCTGAAGATCACTTTTTTTGCAACAGGTTTCTGTGTGAGTAATTCAGTCACCATCTGTATGCATTCATTCTTCACCTCACTTAGTGTGCTCATCTGGCACTAATACTGCCAAATAGGTGTTTGCACAGAGATTAAGCAAGTAGAAGAAAGAGTGTTAAACAGATGTTAAGCAAAAGGAGTTTATAAATACATTCATACAGAAACTGACCCTGTTTTGAGGAGCAGGCTAGACTACATGACCTCCTGAGGCTCCTTCTAGCCTGAGTTATTCTACAATTACATTTCTTTCTTCTCCCTGGACAGTTAAAACCAATTTACCACCACAGAAACAGAACATCTCCTAGCATTTGTGTAGAGAAATTAATCTATGCCAGAACTTTCAACAGGCACTTCCAGCAATTTATTCAAGTGCCTTTACCCAAAGTTGCACACCCTTCCAAGAGAAAGTGGTGCCAGACAGCCACATCTAATCCCATTTCCACAGAGACTCCGAGACCACGGAACTCCCCAGCGAAGCAGAGAGGACTGTCAGGATATGACAATTACACTTAACTGCAATCCAATAGCCAACAAACGCCATCTTTCCTCCTCTTGACCTGTTAACATCAAGAAATCACACACTTAAACCCCTTGCTTCTACTCCTCAGCTACTCCAGCACAAATTGACCTTGCTTTACCACCAGAAAGAAGAGATCCACAGCAGATAACCTCAAAAAAAACCAACCATCTTACGAAAATCAGGGCTCCCAGTCATGCCTCCTCTAGAAATATCTACTGTGAAAGAAGCGCAAGCACCCGACCAGCAGACCGCTGCTGCAGCATATGTTTTTCAGGCTGCTCTTTCCACAGGCTAGTTATTTCCACACACAACAGAAACCACAAACTCCATCTTGCAATTTTATGTACCTCATTTATTTGGCTCATTTGTCAGCATGCTATCTTTCACCTTGATTGAAGAGAGCTTTTAACTCAGAACAATGACAGTGTAATGAAACTCTGGATGATCATTTGCAGGCTTTTGAGTCACCAACATCAGTGGCAAGCCTACAGCTAATATTTCATTGGCATTACCAAGAAGGAGAAGTATAGATACTGTCATTGCTGCAGAACAGAGTCTGTTCTGTAACTTACATTTGCCTTGGGCATGTTAAATTACTTCATCAACAGCTTCACAAAGCAGAAGAGGATGCTCAGAAAACAAGCTGCCAGTATCCTGACAACTGGCTGAACAATTTCCATGGATACCTCTACTCTTACTAAGAGCAGCACTGCAGAACAGGTAGCTAATGGGTAGAGGTCTCCTCTTCAAATTTAGCTCTGGAACAAGTAAGCACGTATCACTAAGCAACAAGATAAATGAAAAGTTAGGGCCTTGAGTTTAAGTGGCTAAGCTACCTCTATGGAGTTAATGAATCATCCTAATTTGCAAAAGCCTCCAAAGATTAAAACATAAAACAGTCTGCTCATCTCTAACCTCATTGCTCTAGCTCAGAGATAAATAACACACAAGTTCATTCATCTAAGAATTCTCAAAGAGACAGCCTGCCTGAGCCTAGTCTGAGTCAAGTATATCAAACAGGAATGCTAAATATCATCTGATTTTCATGTAACTGCTCCAAAGAGCCAGAAAGGTGCCTACATACCTTGTGGTCAGAGGCCATAAAATCAGACTGACTGAGGTGGGAAGGGACTCAGAAGATCACCTGGTCCAAGCCCCCTGCTCAAAGCAGGGCCACCTGGAGCCACTTGCCCAAGAACATGTCCAGATGGCTTCAGAAGATGAAGCCTCCACCTCTTCACAGAGGGAGCCTCTGCCACCTCTCTGGGCAACCTGTCCCTGGGCTCAGTCACTCTCACAGTGAAAAAGTCTCTCGCAACATTCAGTCAGATCCTCCTGTGTTTCAGTTTGTGCCCACTGCTTTTGGTCCTGCCTCACATCCAGCACCTGAATGCCATACCAAAAATACGAAAAATGCTGCTTCTTAAAAGAGCTCTGCATTGAGGATAAAGATAAACCGAGACCACTACCTCCTTTTTACTTTAAAAGATCTGAAAGCAAAGATCAGACAGTCCAGTTGCTGTGTGCATGACCACCTCCCCACAGAAAACCCCAGACTGCAGGACAGCCTGGTTCTCAAGCCTGCTGATCAGGCAGGCCCAAGAACCCACGCCAGCGTTGGGTCTTACCAACCGACTCCTCAAAAAGTAGGTTTTAGCTTCTACATGAAGACAACATGCAAATTGTCCCTTCAGAGGAAGCTCTGATTTACAGTTGTCACGGTCACCCTTCCAAAAGGAAAGGGTTTGACAAGCCACTCTCAACATCCAAGAACAAGTCTGACTGTCTTACAGAGCAGACATCTTTACACTATGTATTGACCTTCTTCACTACGACGTGAAAAAATTACTATTATGACAGATCCATGTTGAGTTTATTTGGTATTTCAAGCTGTACAGAGTAGCAATTTCATCTATCAAGTCTACCTGAAGACAAATAGAGTTACACCAAACACCTGATAACATTTATGTAAGTAACTTTGTATAAGGTAATTTCTTCATGTTTTCTTTTTTAAAATCCTCATTAAGATCTAACTGAAGTAAAACAACAGAGCTCTGATGTTTTACCAGAAAAAGTTCTCATCCAAAGTAATCCTCCTACTTCATTTCACCACTAACCTTTTTATTAAAAGTCACTTCTTTCCATGATACAAGCCGCTATGTTTGGCCCATGACACTAAAGGAAACCTCATAAAATTGAAAAAAAACCCTACACTAAGTGTCATAGGGTAGTAGAACTTAGTTAGTAGTACTTAGCGATATTCTTACAGAAATTGCCAGACTGTGGACTGACTTTCTAGTCATGGTCTAGAAAATAAAAACACTATTCCTACAGAGCTCAGGATCTTCAAACTACAGTACGCTTGGCACTTACCGGTGTTGAAGTTGTAAAAGCCTATGTGAGGGGATACACATGGGTCTGAAGCCCTGCATGGCATGTTCAGCAATTTCTTCCAGCACTTATCTGGAAAGATCAATAAGAGCAAAGGAAACTGGAAAGTACCGATAAAGAGAAGGTACCAGCTATGGGTCTGTAAACACACAGGAAACACGGCGTTTGCCAAGTCCCACTTGCTGAGGCTTCTGGACAAGAAAAAATAAGGGTAAAATGTACAGGAAACGTTGTATCAGAGCTGAAGCGTAGTCAGCTACAGGTGGCATAAGTGGAAGTACCCAAAACCAGAAATATTCATGGAGAGTGGGAAGAAACAAGAAGTACAACTGTAGGCCTATTAATCTGACGTCAACAGTATGCAAGACCATAAAATAAAATTTATTAACATATATACAAGCGCTATTCTAGCTAAACATGTATTAGCATAAGATAAAAGGGACAAACTTGCCAAAAATAGATTCAGGCACAGCTTCAGTATTTTCACAACCCTCAGAGCAGAGACGCAACACAAAGCAGACTTCCAGAAGAGGGAAGCATGGGAAAAAAACACTTGGGTGAGCAGAACGTGTTCTATGATGGGGTTATTTTTCCTTAGGAGCCTGAACCTTCTTCTCTTTATCTTCTGGTCTGATCCTTTTTTAATTAAAGGACAATTTTTCACAGAGCTCCTTTAACAGTGATTTAGGCAAGAGACATTTGCTTGACCACCTTCCTTCTGGAGTCTTACCTCTCACCTCTGGCAAGTCTCACCCCACTTGGTTTGAACTTTGGGTCTGCTGTCCTTGAGTAATGCTAGCCCACCAGGAACACTGAGTACATGGCTTGTAGCCACAAATACAGGAGTAACATGAAGCAAATCAACATCTGAATACCCACTGTTGTCTACACACGTGGATTATGACCCTTGATTTAGAGAATGGGGAAAAGAAAAGCCACAGCCAAGTCTTACTGACAATCCTAACCGAAGAATTAGGATAAAATAGTATGCCCTCTCAAAACAGTAATGTGAATGTTGTATGGAGTGAAACTGTGAATTCAGAACCTTCTACATCTCATCCTCAAGTGCACTGAGATTAAAAGGAACTGTTCAGATGCATTTTGGCTATAGAGAAATATATATATATATATATCTTCATATTCTCATTGCTGAGCTTATCCTGAATTTGCAGCACTAATCTTCACATTGTCTTAAACTCCCACTACACTAGGGTGGAGTTAATGCCTTGGTGCACCAATCAGTTGTTTTATGACTGCTGCTCATTCAAGAGTTAAACTAAATATCTAACTAGAAGAAAGAAAAAAAAAAGAAAAAAAAGGAAAAAACAACCAAAAAGCACAGATCTAGAAATTACTACTCTCTCAAATTTCCACAATGCCCCCACACACACACGCAGGAAAACAAGAACAGATCACTGCTTTCCAATCTACCTAGTTTCTACAGAAAGAACCACTGAAAAAATGGATTTAGAAAGCAACAGCAAAACACAAAAAGTTCGAATTTTAACCTGAAGAGGAAAATACTATAATCACTACAGGTGTAATGATCTAACCATTTCTAGGCAGAGCACAGCATTATTAAAAGTCCTGTAATTTCAGAAACTGTCTCTCTAGATTAACCACATCTCCAAAGTATAGACAAAGTTAGTGCTCTTGGTTTTACTCAGTTTTAAAAGAAACAAGCATTTATTTTGACAGGAATATGCAAAAAGATATTTTTTCAAAAGAGTTAAGTCTTGAACTAGAACAGCTCCAAATATAGCATGTACTTCAAATAATACATTCCTCTTAGCTTCCCTTACAAATAAGGAACACCGACTCAAAATTTGCTTGAGTGCAAATGTAAAAAACTGGCAATCTATAGTTGCATGCAAGTAATGTTCCTGTGTTCTAGAGTTAACTACTAGTTACATTAAATCTTCATCTGTCAGGCTAAAAAAAAATCCAGTTTTCCTCACAGGTCAGGCAGACACTGAACTTTCTGATTTCTCACGAGTGCCAATCACATATGCAAATAACATACTGAAGAGGGGGCACAGAGCAGGGAGCATGTGTGGTGGTGGTCCCAGGCAGCGCCTGGCTTGGCCGGTCCATCTGGCCACCTGCCTGCTGCCTGCCCAGCCTCCACCATGGCCCAGCCAACCCAGCGCAGCCCCTGCCCAAGAGCCGGGAGTTTCTCAGGAGCCGGTGAAAGAACCTGCAGCAGAGAGAGGAGCGGGATGTGAGAGAGACGACTACACAGACATGAGCTCAGTGAAGAGAAAGGAGCAGGAGAAGGTGCCGGAACAGAGATTCCCCTGCAGCCCCTGGTGAAGAGCATGGTGACACACGTTGTCCCTGTGCAGCCCATGGAGAGCAGAGCTCGCCTGCAGCTCATGGAGATGGAGCCACGGAGGACCCCATGCTGGAAGAAGTGACTGTGCCTGAAGGAAGCCGTGACTTCTGTTGACGAGACCTGTGCTGGAGCAGTCAGTGGAGAACTGCAGCCCATGGGAAGGACTCACATTGAGCAGTTTGTGAAGGACTCTCCCGCGAGAGGGGGGACCCCACACTGGAGCAGGGAAGACCGTGAGGAGCCCTCCTCTGAGGAGGAAGGAGCAGCAGAGACAACATGTGATGGACTGACCGCAACCCCCATCCCCTGCCCCCTGTGCCATTGGGGCAAGAAGGTAGAGAAATCGGGAAGAAAGCCTTTGGGCCTGGGAAGAAGGGAGGGGTGGGGGAGAGGTGCCTCTTTAAAGATGTAGTTTTCTTTCTCATTATCTTGCCCTGTGTTTGATTGTTGACAAAATTAAACTGCTTTTGTGTTTTCCAAAGTCGAGTCCATTTATTTACCGTGACCGTAAGTGGTGAGTGAACCCTCCCTATCCTTGCCACAGCCCATGAGGCTTTTAGCAAGAGGCTGTGCAGTGGCCTTTAAACCACAACAGAAACTTAGATAATAAAGTGCAGAAGACAAAAAAGATAAAAATAAACTGAGCAGTTAGCCATGGCAGAACCTGCTCAGTAGAAATCTGCACCTTGGAGACACATTTCAAGTGTTCCACAGAAATGGGGCCTGCTAGAAGGACAGCCACAGGAACCTTGAACCACAACCCTGAACTTCAGCAGGTTTTCCAGCATCATCTGGAACTGATGGGAGAGTTGAATTTGGTGGTGGCATACAACAAATGTCTAGGTTTGGACAGAACAACTTTCACAGTAAATTTAGGATAGCATGCCCACCCTCAATTTCTTCTAACTAGAGAAGAATTATCAAGACAAGTATCATCTGTGAGCTTCAATTGCTGTATGTATACTAATGACAGGCAGTTTGCAGATGACACCAAGCTGAGTGATATGGTTAATACTCTAGAAGAAAGGGATGCCATCCAGAGAGACCCAGACAGGCTCAAGAGGTGGGCCCGTGCAAACCTCGTGAAGTTCAACAAGGCCACACGTAAGGTCCCACATGTGAGTCAGGTGTATCAATACAGGCTGGGGGATGAAGGGTTTGAGAGCAGCCCTGAAGACAAGGACTTGAGGGTGTTGGTTGACGAGAAGCTCAATATGAGCTGGCAATGTGCACTTGCAGCCTAGAAAGCCAAGTATGTCTTGGGCTGCATCAAAAGAAGCATTAGCAGCAGGTTGAGGTAGCTGATTCTCCCCCTCTACTCTGCTCTTGGGAAACCCCACCTGGAGTATTGCATCCAGTTCTCTAGTCCTTGGCAGAGGAAAGACATGGATGTTTTTCAGTAGGTCTTGATGAGGGCCACAAAAATTATCAAAAGGCTGGAGCATCTCCCCTATGAGGACAGGCTGAAAGACTTGGGGTTGTTCAGCCTGGAGAAGAGAAGGCTCTGAGGAGGCCTTCTAATAGTCACAGGAAGGATAGGGAGGGACTCTTATCAGGGACTGTAGTGATACAAGGAGTAACGGTTTTAAGCTGAAAGAGATTCAATTTAGACATTAGAAAGGAATTTTTTACTGTGAGCGTGGTGAGGCACTGGAACAGGTTGCCCAGGGAAGCTGTGGACGCCCCATCCCTGGAGGTGTTCAAGGCCAGGCTGGATAAGGCTTTGAGCAACCTCATCTAAGTTGAAGGTGTCCCTGCCCATGGCATGGGGGTTAGAACTGGACTACCTTTAAGATCCCTTTCAACCCAAATCATTCCATGACTCTGTGACTCTGCTTTCACAGAAGTTGCTTAACTTACTTCTCAAACTTCTTAAAAGGGGCAGTGTGGTCTTCTACTTGCTTTTGCACTAAAAACACTAAAGGCAGAGTGTGATCTTATATGTTTTTGCTAGTGGATTAACCCATTTTGGGACACCTAGCTCTTTCAGGGATCTGCAGTCCACCTCACTCAGTCTAGCAGGAGAGCTCTGAAGCCCTTTCTGAAGTGAACCTGAGAACCAGTTTCACTGAGCAGCTGCAGATCCTGGGTGAACTTAAAATGCACGCTTTCAGAGAACTTAACAGTTAAAAAAAAATGCAATCCACAAACTCAATGCATTGTTTCCAGGATGGCTTTATTAATGAGCATCTGCCTTAGCTAAAGTAGCAGAGAAATCACAGTTTCCCAAAACAAAGTACTAATGAGACTCAACATTACCTAGACTCAGATTTAAGTTCTCCATAAAGCTTCAAATGCAAATCAAGTCTTCAGTTCCAAACTACCGCTGAGTTGCAAGCCACATGCATTAAGCCCAGTTTTTCTTCCCTTCCCCGTCTCGGTTTTTAGGTATTATCCAGGCCATTAACTGGTTGCTTATAAAAAAATATGGTAGGTTAACCGATACAGTAGGTCTGTGCCCACCATAAAAGAAAGTGAGTAGACTGGTCCTACCCCATCATCAGTCTTGCCTGTCTACCGTTGACTGATGTGCTTTAGCTGTCAATTGCTCAGAACCGTTCCTTGGCCACTTGTTAGGTTTATAACAGTTTGCTACATCACCCCTCATGCTGCAGAAGCCCAGTGGGCTGCTTTAGCTAGGAAATTTTTTTCCTTATACTTTCTTCATTGTTTTTTCCAGCAACTTAGACCCCTCACTTTCATTATACAGCCACAGAATGTTGCCTTCATATCTGCTATAGCGTAGTGACTATGAAGTGTTTTGCATATTGTAGTACTTTGTATGCCATTAATTCTGTAGTAGCTGACTTCAACCATTTCCTTACCTGATAAGTGAAACTGGCATCATCTTTCTGAAGCTTTACAGAAATGTTGCTTTGGGGCAAGACTTTGATCTATACACGAACAAAAGTAAAAATGCCACAAAATGTCTTCTAATTCTTCATCTACCACATTAAAGTATTATTTTCATTTTAACCACAACTGAAGACACACAGTGGTTTGTAATTCAAAGTGTAATGCAGAGCAAATTGTGTGTTAACTATAAACAGAGCAGTAACTACCTTCTGTGCTAACAGTCTTCTAGAAACCAAGTACAATCAAGGCAATGCATTCAGTTCTCCTTAATTTGGCAGACACCAACAGGTCATAAATCACAACTAGCTAAGTACTTAAAAACAATATTAAAGTCATTTACAAAAAAGGAGCCTTTTTCAGCTGTATAAAGTACGAGATGCTTGGTGACACGGTCCATGAAGTTTAATTTAGGTACACTGAAATGCCCCACTTTTGCATCTACATGCTACACATGACTGAGTATACTTGAACGGTGTTGCTGGAAAAAACAAATGCTATGGAAAATGAATTATACATCCCATTTATTTGTTTCCATCATTTTCCAGACTCCTCCTATGACACAAAGACAACCTAGAAAGAACTTTTTAATAAAGCCAATGCAATTAAAGTTACTTAGCACTGATGCAAGTGTATCAAATTTCAACTTGAAAAACATTTACACACATCTCAGTTTCCAGCAGACTAGCTCAAAAATTTTATTTCTGAAAAAAAGTGTCTTCAGCTTTGTATAATTGTGGTGCACCTGTGTCTTGAATTCTGAATGCTTCAAATTCAGCAGATTATTTTTCCCCCCTCTTTTCAGGGTGAGGTAGAGCCAAGTACAGTCCTACCAGTTTTTACACACTATATGCTCTCTACAAGACCATCTACTGAAATAATTCACATTGCAAAATATGCAAAGATGGCTAGACTGAATTCAACAGAACACTGAAAAGCTTTACAGTACCACTTCACTCAGTAAGTTTATATTTAAAGATACTACCTTCAGATGTACCACTGTACATTTGGATCCACACAACAACAGAGAGGTAAATCCCCTAATTCTTACTGCTTTTTAGAATAGCTCAACTTTTTTTCCAAGAAAAAAATTAAAACACAATTTTTGAAGAAAAAAATTTTGCAGAATTATCTGATTTCATTTTAAAATTAGAATTCAGATGAATTTTGAAGTTTACTAATTGCTTTTTTCTTTCTGCTACCATACTCGAATCTGTAAAAATCCTAGTGTTTTGAAAATATTTGAATAACGTTATCTAAATACAATTCAAGTGGATCAAATGTATCTGGATTGAATTCTCATTCTCTAAAACAGAAATCTAAGAACAAAATACCTGGCTAGTTTCCAAAAGCCTACCTTGTGGTGGTGGTGGTGCAACTTTCACAAACCTAAAGCACTAGTACTTAGGAAAGGTAATTCAAAAGTGATACTAAAAAGATCTATATTTAAAAAAAATAATTCACCTACCACGTTACAGGTAAAATAGTACTTTTGTCCCAACAGAGAATTTTCTAAATAGACTGAAAACTTTAATGTGCAGATTAGTAACAGCTGGTGCTGTAAGCACATACATTAGGAAGGGGTGGGGGGAAGGGAGGGGTTAGGGCATCAGTGTTGTTCTACACACATACCCCCTTCACAGTTCTGTGGGTTTTGTTTTGGTGCACAAGAACACAAAAGCTCCAACTGAAACTCTTTACCTGCTGGGAGACACTCCTGCCTTCCTTCCTGACCAGCCTTGCTCAGTATGTTGTTGGTGCACTATGCTGAAGATGAGTTCATATTGTGCCTCTTTTAGGGGAGTCAATACTCTGCTAGCAGGTCACCTTTTCTCTACCCAGGCACCAGTTCTCAAGAAAGCTACAAGAACTTCATTTTTCCGAGATGACCATCCCTGTCAATTTGCTGCAGTGGTCCAAAAGAGACAAAACTTGTTCCAAACCTCCAACTCCACATAAACCAGCCACAACAGAGCATCAGCTGTGGTCCACACTGAATGGTTTTCCTTCAATTAAGACCAAAATTGACATGTCTTTTTATCTGACAAGACATTTTCAAAGGTAATTAAAACTGCATAAGAAGTATGTTTGGACAGCTAAATTGTTGGTCTTCCCTAAATACCTTCCAGCAGTGAGAAGTCAGCAGCTGCATCTCAACCATGCTATCAAACAAAAAAACCACCACGACTCAGAAAATTAGATTTATCTACTACTGGGATATTAAATTCTCTTAGTCTACATAAGGACAACAGCAATGTTTGCTCTGCATAGGTTTGCTGACAGTGAAATAAACAGTCAGGACACACAGTAACCTTCAAGTATTGGTTGACTGGTTCATTCATTTTTGTGACCAGCCATATTTAGATGTCAATCCCAATAACCAGGTCAGAAGTTCAAATTGCTGTCATTTCTGCTAAGTAAGTTGTTTGTAGGGACTTCGGAAAATGACTAGTGTTTTTATTTACCTTACAGCTGGTAACTCCAAGTGTTAGAAACCCAATGGTCTCTTTGAATCTCAGGAAGGCCAACAAAATTATTCCTTGTCTGGTTCGAGGCACAAAATTTACTGAGTTGATGCAACACCTTAAAAAAAGTGCTGGGTCATTTCTGGACATTTTTCTTTCCTGGTATTAGAAATCTCTCATTTTTGTAGGTCTCTAATCTTCCTCCTGAACTAACTCTGACAACAGCATTCAGAGAGCTTAACTACGCTTTTCAGAATAGTTCATAATTAGAATACTTATTATGATAATCAGATGTGTTTAGGTACAGTTATAAACAGATTTAAAAGATTCATTTGTAAGCATGTAAGAGTATCTGCCACAAGATATGTAAAAACAACCACCTGGAGCAAGCATGAGTAACATGTATGCAGAGATGCAATGAAAGATTTAATCTTTCACAAATCTACTAAACACTCTTCCAAGTGTTTGCCCTTGCTTTCCATCTTTCCCCTATCTGTTCTGCTCTTCTGCTGTCTGGACTGCTTCTTTACCTCTCCCGGCCCTGTTTGCACAGAGAAAGAATTCAGCAGTTATGACCTTGCAGCTTTGACTTTGCAACATTTAAAAGTGCATGTATAGTACAACTCACTTGGTGTGTCCAAAAGAAAGTGCACAGAAATATTTGGGCCACAGCTGCTCAGGGCTTCTATTGCCTATTAGAAGTGTCAGCCAGCCAGCTTTGACACCAAGATGTTCTGTTTCTTGGAGTATACTGTGACTTATATCATACATTATATATGATACACGCTATGATCTGTATCATATTTTAGTACCTATTGGTGTATGCCAATGATTTATCTTCAGCTTCCTTAAATACGGAACAAAACCCACCCAACCCAGATGTGTTCCCGAAGGCACACACGCATTGGCACTTATCACTGCACTTTCTGTCTTAATATGTAAAACACACCGATTGTAACAGCTAAGTTCAGGTCTGCTCTCCTGTCTCAGTGACCAGGCACAACTGCTTAATACCACAATGATCACTATTTGTGCTATAGTAAAATCTGAAGCTTCCAAGCAGAGTCGTCAGGTGTCTTCGAGGAACTTGCAAACATCTCTTCTGCTCACAACCGTTAGGCAAACAAGCCCAGGTACAGCCACTCAAATCTAAACCTCCAACATTGCCTTAAAATTTCATTTCTGTACTTTGGATGGCCAGCATCCAGACACCTGGAGATCTGTGACAGAAACAGCACTATGCTCCTCTGCTGGTACAGGCTCCCTCACACTGCAACTCTGCCACACCAGAAGCCAACCCCTGCAGTGTAACACAATTCCCACCACCACCATCCTGTCCGGGTTAGCTAACAGCTTACAGCATTCAGGTGAACCAAACCTTTCCTACGCGCTTTTGCTTTCACTTTTTGCCACTACCCCCAACAGCAGGCTTTCACATCAGTTTCGACCGTCCTGAGCAGCCATTCAGTTTGACTCCTATGCCAGATGCACGATCACTTCAATTCACAACCACCAGGGCAAACCGAGCGTCGCCCTGACTAGCAGCCCCAGGGAGACGTTCCACATCCAAGGGCAGTGTCCGACCCCATTTATCTGAGACCAGCAGCCTTAAGACAGGAGTCTGAACTCTCCCTAGGGAGAAAGGGAGCACAGAGTACAACCAACCTCAGGAAGCAGAGCACTTCATGTCCTCAAACTGCCCACAAAAGTTGAGGCATTGAAGCGAAGGACACTCTGCTAAGATTGTGAGAACAGAGAGGAAAAGAGTCTCCTGAACCTTCGCCTGATGTATTTACTGAGGCTGCCATCAGCGCAGAAAGTTTGAGGAAAAAAATCTGAGACCAGTTTGAGGAAAAAAATCTGAGACCAGAGTCAGAGCAGAATGTAAATACAGAACTTCTTACAGGCGAGTTAAAAATTTGAGAAACAGGCAGTAAGAACTCCTTGACTTGCATTTCCCGTTTCAAAAATATAATTCTGGAAGAGCTTTTCAATGTGTTCTTGCACAAATCTTTGTATTCCTACCCATACAGCAAGAGCCTAACTTAATATTGCTACACACACAGTTAGGCAAATTAGGCTTTGCCTACCCGGTGAAACTATGAGTTTTACTGCTGCAATTCCTCACATGGAGATAAGGGGGAAAAGCTAGATTTAAAAGGGGAAAAGCTAGATTTAAAAAGACACCAGTCCTAGAACAAAAACTCCAGGATTCTCCCAGATATGCTGAGTTATCTTATACCTGTATGTTTCTCCAAAAGGACAAACTCTAAGGTGTTTCTACAACTGCTACAATCCAACACAGTGCATCCACAGTTACTCAAACACATCTTCAGACTGATACAGGTTACCAATCACACAAAACATGCATTCTTGTGAGAAGAGAAACAGCAGCTATCATTACATTCAGTCAAGAGTACCTTTAGGGATGTGCAACACTAATGACACTGCTCACTAACTGATTTTCTGTCCCATTTCTGCCTGTACACAAGCAGTTAGGGCAAAGTGACCACACGCCATTTTGTCTTCTCGGTTTTAGCTGCTCACTGAAGACAACCTGATTCTCTATACTTAACAGCAAAAAAATGCTTCCTCAAGAGAAGTTTAAACGAAGACAGAAAAGCAGTCTCACAGAGGAGCTGCGAGAGACACTGCTTTCTGATAGCCACTATATGAAAGGAAGTACAGGGACATCTCAGCAACAGAAACCTAAACGTAGGTGAGACTACAAACACGGACTGATGCTTCCACATGAAACTTGGTGCCACATGAAATTTAACTAGACAGCTTTACACAACGTGCAAAAATATTTGAGCAGGAATTCCATAAGAGATGTATGACCAACCGAAGTATGCTTTAGATACTGTACTTCTTATTCCAGCAAGGCTATGTACCCATAGCATTTGTCTCTCCTACATAAATTAAGCACACTTGCAACTTTAATCCCAAACGTTGCAAATGAATAGATATTTCCAGCTGTAAGAGACCAAAGACCACACAGACGAAATTAATGGTCTTATTCAGAATACAGACAATAATACAAGCTCGTCACCTGATCTGCACAGACTGCTGGCAACCAAACTCCAGCAGGTACCATCCTTTAGCCCACTGGTGGCAGATGAGCACTGGAAGGAGGCAAGCCATACAAAGGATAGGGGTCAGTGAGTTTGGAGGATGAAGACACTAGGCGCTGGGTGCACATATCAACTCTTAGAGATACCCACTTTCCTTAGTATACCTTCATTAATGGAACAGCCACCTGTTTTTGTGCTGAGTGTTCCGTAAAGACCAAAGAATAAGGCCTTTCTAAAAAGTGTTAGCAAGGCAGATGGACGTGAATGAGAGATTTCACTGTTTAGCTGGAGGAGTTGTTAGAAAAATACCTGAGCAATGAAGTGAGGAAAGCAAGGCAAGGATGCAGAGCAAAGGAGGAGAAGGAACTGAGTCCTCTCTAAGCCTCAGAAGGGATTTTCACAACACAGTGCTTTCCTCAGCATGCCCTTCTCTAAATATAGTCTTTCTGTTACACACTGCAAGAAAAACCTGCAGCCTGCTGAAGGCTACTGGAATCACTCGGAGGATAAAACCCAAACACGCTTACTACAGAAATCCCTCGCTAATTTGAGACAGATGAATGAAGGGCAGTTAAGCAGCGCCGCTCGTACCCCTCACCCGGGCTCCAGCGACGACCGGCGCCGCTCGCCAGCTCGGAGCCGGGCTTACGGGCCCGGGAGGGGCGGGACGGGCACCGCGGCCGCGCTCCGCTCTCCCGTCCCGGCCGCCGGCCCCGACCCACGGCGCCGCCCCGCACGGGGCGAGAGGAAGCCCCAGGCCTACTCCGCACCCTGTGGCTCGGCGGGCCCCTCCGGAGCCCGCGCACCGCCTTGGCAGCTCCTCCAGCCTCCCCACGCCCGGACCCGCAGCCGAGCCCCGCCGCGACGCCGGCGGCAGCGCCCGGGGAGGTCGGGACCGCCGCCCCCTCCTGTCGCTCACCAGCTGCTTGAGGTCCTCCTCGGAGAGCCCGGCGTAGCGGTACCGCTGCTGCTCGAACTCGTACCGCGTCGTCTTCACCACCACCGCCACCCGCGACGGCCGGAACCCGCCGCCCGCCGCCCCCAGCCCGCCGCAGACCCGCCGCCGCGGCGGCGCACACGGCCCTGCCCCCGGCGCGCAGCGGGCAGCGGGGCTCAGCCCGCGCAGGGCGAGGAAACGCCGGTGCGCGCCGCCGAGCAGCGGCAGCCCCGGCAGGGCTGAGGAAGCCCCTGCCGCCCGCTGGCACAGCAGCAGGGAACGGCGGGCGGCCGCCCGGCCAGCGAGGCAGAAGTAGCCGTAGAGAAAGGCTCGCGCAGAAGACATCGCCCGGGCTCGCTCCCCGCCGCGGGGCGAGAGCCTGCGGCCGGCGGGCGGGCGGGAGAGCGCAGCGCTGCCCGGCGGCGGCTGCCCCCCCTCTGAGGCGGCCTCCGCGCCCGGGCAGCGCTCGGCACACATGGCACGGCCGCGCCGCGGCGCCCCGCCCCTCCCCGCGCGCAGGCGTCGGCTCCACCAATAGGGAAGAGCGCCGCTAGACACCCACCCCTCGCGGGGAAGGGGCAGGTGTGGTGGGGAGCGCTGACGAGCCGGGCCCGGCGCCGACTGCGCACGCGCTCTTCTCGACCAACGGCGCCGGCCCGGGGAGGGGGAGGCGGGGACAGCTCGTGCAGAGCGCCCGTCCGCCCGCGCGTGCGCCGGGAGGACAGGCAGAGTCCCCGTCTACCCTCGGGAATCCCTTCACCGTCCTCGCGGCCCTGGCGGGCGGGAAGGGGCCTGGAGGCGCGCGGCTGGCGCGCGGGTGATGCGTGGGCTGGCGCGAGGCGGTGCCTCTCCTCAGCCGGGCCGACCCTGCTCGCCCGCCCCAAAGGGACACCCCCTGTGTCCCGCGGCGGCCTCCGACTCGGCCTCCTGCTGTGCTGACAGTTCCTAAAATAGAGCCAGACGCGTCCTCTGCTTTAGCTGGTGGAGGCAGGAGCTGGTACCGAGCTGACTGTGGGAATCCGTGGGTGGGGGGTTCATGGGAAGCTGGCTTGCGTCCCTGTCAAACCCTGTCTGAGGTAAAGGACTTTGAAAGTTAGGAAAACGCATCCGGTTCTTTATTTTAAAAGGACTAAATTAGCTGCATCTTTTGAGGATCTGATGCATAACACGTAGTTTGAGAAGTCCATCTCTTACTCATGGCTATTCTTCATCCTTATTGCATTTATGACAATGTCTGAGGAAGCGTAGGAAAAGGCAACATGGTGAAAGCAGCAGGCTTGGAGAAAGACCTGTGCAGCGGCACTGCGAGTGCATGCAAGTCTGCATTCTGCAAGTCCGGGTTAAAAAAAAAAAAATAATCCATCCTGAGTTATTTTTTAATGTAAGCAAGCTATCTATAAACACGGTGAGGTTTTTACATCATTATTAATAACTGCCTTTTGAGGTATTGGCTTTGAGAGACAGTACTTCTACTCTGAAAGCCTCGTTTATGCACATTTTTCTCATTACTCACTTTGTGCCTGTTCTTTCCCTAGGCGAAGTCGCTGCCTCTGGCTGTGGGGAGGGATTGAAGCAGCATATTTTACCTGTCAGTGCAGCACCCTTCAACAGTGCTTTGCTGAGAGTCTTAGGAAATTAGAGTAGCCAAAGCCATTCAGCCCTTCCCTCCTCTGGTATAACAATACCAAAGCTCCATCCAGTCTTTACTGACTGGTAGGAGGATTTTCTACCTACTGATTAGCTTAGCCTTGAAGGAAACTACCACAAACCAGATTACCAGGAGAGTAATTAACCATAACTAATTCCCTTGCTAACCAGAAAATGCCTCATTCTGTATAACCATTAACTTTTGGATTGTACAAAGCAGTAGGCAATACAAGATCCTGGAGACAGAAAGGATATAAGAGGTTTTGAAAATTTACAGCCCTGTTCTGAAGGGCCATGCAATTATCATTTTGAATTAATGCCAACAGCAAGCATTATAAGCATAAAATATTAAATACATATTTTAAAATGTAAATTCAAAACAGTAGGTGATATCTTAATGCTCTGGAAGCAGAGCTGAGGCACAGAGCATAAAGGGATACAGAGTTCCCAGTAGGAAGTCTCTTCCAGACTAGCTGAAGGGTACACAGATCGTCTGACACCCCGTTCTCTGTGTGGAAGAAGGTTTAAACTTTCCATAACATATAAAATTGAGTTTGTGGAATGTTACTTACAGTTTGCATCTTACGTTGTAAGTGCACCTACTTAAAAAATATTCAATAGATGCTACTTAACCTCTTCCTCACTAGACTTATTGATTTGAACATACTCTTGGTACATTGGAACAAGACACAAGTATCTGTCAAATGACACTTTACTTATTTTGAGATGTATTCACAGTTTGTGAGATATGACATGTCTTCGTGCCCCATCTTCAATGACTTCAGAGCAGTATACCCAGTGCATTAAGGGACAGATTTGTTCATACAGAATTAAATTAATAAACTCAGGCATTTTAGTCTGGTATTCTTACAGGATATGAGTATGGAGCAGGGGTGAATTCCCTCTGTAATAACTTTTTAAGCCCCTGGCCAACGACAGCCAACTTTGTTTTGGGCACAGAGTACTTAAAAATCCCTCATGGAAATTCCTCTGCACTGCCTGCAGTAAGTAAAATCTTCAGAGTAATGCCCATTTTAGTCATCAAGGACTTATATAATACATGAAGTAAATTTCAAGACACAAATTCATAGAGAACCAGGCATCTTTAGGTCTACAGTCTTCAAATCATATAGTGGACTTTAATAAAAAAAACCCTATATAATAAAATAATCTATTCTGTGTTACAAAACAATGTAATTGGAAACATTTCTGTGTAAACACTACATTATTCCCAAGTCATTACCTTAGCTGCAAAACTGGCAATGCACAACTGTACCAGCAGTTTCACATAAGAAGGTCTCCAAATGTAGCCTTCTCTTTCCATCCAAAAGCATGTACATGTTGGTTCTAGTGCACTTACAATCTACAACAGGTCATTTCTGCTCCTTGCTGAAGTCTGTGAGTAATGCCTTCTTGTGATCATTTAATTAATACCTAGTTGCATAATCAACAAATCTAACCATTTACATTCTCTAGACTTTCTTTATAGGCCCCTAAGTACTACTGGTACCTGAAAATGATGATGCTACCTCTGTTACTGGCATTCACAGAGGAAGAGGTAAGCAGACCATCACGGTAACATTTCACAAAACTGAGTCCTCAGATTTTGAGCCCAGCTGACCACAGCTGTTAACGCTGATTGATATTCAGAGGAAAACTCCAGCCTAATGCTTAGAGAACACATCACACATGTGACACATCAGAATCTTACAAGCCAGGTAGATGAACACATAAGCAGGTATAGTCTGGCTAAATATTTGATCCCAGATTGAATCCATGTCTGCTTGCATTTTGCTTGCAACGTATGTAGCCTCATCAGTGGTTACATAGTTGGGTCATATAATTTGCTTCATAAATTCCAAAATAGAGGAAGATGCTTCAGAAAAAGCAAAATAAATGCAGTTATTCTTATGAATGCAAATTATTGAAATTTTTTTACACAAAACCAATAAGAAGGTGCAAGCTTTCTTGTCCACTTTCATTAGAACATGTTTTAATCAACAGAAATTCACTTTTTCACTTTTCTTCCCAGACTTTGTTTATGCAAAGCAAACTACACCATCCCTGAAGTGGACTAACACAACTGACTTCAACATTTCAGAAGCAGTTTGAATATGCTCAAACAGCTGCAGACACATTGTTTTGTAAGAGAACTTTAGTGTTTGTGAAAGGCAACTCAGGAATCTGAACTCCACTATTTAGACAGACAAATGCTGTAGAACAGGCAATTTCTAGATCTTCCGCCAGCATGTGCCAGTGGTAGGTCCTCTAAAACCTATCTAGGGAAGAGAAGACACTCTTTCCCTCCCTGCCCATGTTGTACAGGCTGTTAGTAGCACTGAAGGCAGTATCAAAAGGTTTTCCCTATGTTCACTCATTCAACAGAGACATCACCAAGCTCTTAACTTCATACAGTTTGCCAAAACTAATTCAGAGGTCACTGAAGATCATGACATAAAAGCCTGAGTGACAAGATTTAGGACAAGATACAAACACCTCCAGAATGTAAAATAAGCTATTTAGGCTATACCATCCAAGTAGACTTTGCCAGAAACTCGTAATTTTAGTGGCAAGGTGTCTTCATATGTACCCTTAGATAAGGAATTGTTGGGTTTCACTCCTTTTGAAAATTATTACTGCACTAATACATAAGAGTTCCCAGCTCTGCATCCCTTATGTGTATAAATTAACCACTGTGATTTGTTTAAAATAAATACATAACTAACTAACTAAATAAATAAATAAATAAAATTCATCTGAAAAAAACACAGAAGAGCAGGTTGCCCCACAAACAGAAAAATAGTGATGTCTAGTTCCATATGGGCTTGGGTCATGTCCCTACATCCCTCTTCAGGCCACAGTAATCCCAGGTATCCATCCTTCCATTATTTTCTTTTCTCCTCCCTCCCAGCAAATACTGCAGCACGTTCAGAAGCAGGAATGCATCCCCCCCCGCCCCGAGACCCACAAGCATCTCAGAAAATATCAAGCTTACCCTGAAACATTTTACTCAGAGAATACTTTCATCTGAGTTCTGTCACTCAACAACTGCCGATTTTTATTAAGGACTTAAATTATCTTTGAGCTGTCTACGTCCTGTCCAATTTTTCTTAACAGTAGACTCAAAGTGAGTCTGACAGATAGATGGATGGAGTACACAGCTGTTTAAATCTTGTTTCGTTAGGTAAACAGGTTTGAAATTCTGCGGCATGGAAGAAACTGTAGGAAGATCCAACTGGGACACAAAAATAAGGCAACTAGTTAGACGGAAATTGAAGCTCTAAGAAAATTGTTTATCTTTGGGGCATAGAAATTGTTGCTCTGGCTGTCATAAAATGACAAACTTTACATTTTTTAAACCAAGTAAATATATTACATATTAGCATACCTTCAGTCTTAAGAAACAATGAATTTTAGTGCAATGAGACTAAATAAATAATTATCATTTCAAGAGTAAAAATTCATACTATAAATGTGTCTGCACGTCCATGAATTTATATGTCATCTATTACCACAGTATCCAAACTCTTCAAAACAGTTAAACGTCTCTTTTCCTCCTCAGCTTTTAGGAGAGGCAGCTTCATGTTTAGGAATGTGTGTCCGCGTGAGCGTGTGTGTTTGTGTGTATACTTGTGTATATATGTAACAAACTTGTGAAGAAACAGATCAAAAGAGAGTTAGTTTATTTGCGAATGATCATAAGCCTTGTTCCTTATGCTGTGGGAGCAAATGACAAGTTTAAGTCCTCTGTCTGCAAAAGTTCTGATGTGCCTGCTCTGGAACACCCCTCCATTTACCAAGGATTTTACTGCTGTAGTAGAATTTAGAGGGATATCATGACACTCAGGTGCCTAAATACTGTTTCATGGAAGGCTTTGATTATCAGGACAGACTTTGAAATCAAACTCTGCATTCAGTGCATAGCCACCTGAACTCCAGGGCAAAGTTATCACCATGACCTGTTGCTAAATACATAGGGCTGCTGTGTTTTACAACCACTGAAGTTTTTATAACATGGAGCTTTGTTCCTGAGTATGAGTTGCAGCAAGGAAATATAAAGGTCAGTGATGCAAATATTGTTGTGGTCAGGACTGAGGCTGATAGAAAAGGACACAATGTACAGCTAGTTATGGAATTAACATTTTGTTATCGGCAAACCGAAGACTCAAAACGAATTCCAGTGCTTCACTATGTGACGCAGTGCTCTGTTGTAAAGCACTCCCCTTTTCCTGAAGGCAAAAATCTAGCCCCATTTAAGTTTATGGTAATCCAGATGCTAAATCAATGTCAGACAAGTGCTAATTTTGGCAGGGTATTTAGGATTCAGTGTAATCCAGATGCTAGTTCAGCTTCATCTGGACGCTAATCTTGACAGGACACTGAGAATTCAGGAAGAACCTGGTATTTTTCCAACTTCATATGTATGTTCAGACAGGAAAACTAAACTGTAATTTGACTCTTCAGGTGTGATGCAGCTTTAAAGACTGAGAAATCTTTACAATTCCTTCATTAAAAGGACTTCCAATATTTCAGAACATTATTTCAGCTCTAAGGATGACAAATAATATTTGATAACCAACAATATACAAGGCAGCAGAGTTGCAGCAGAATGATTACAGACATATTTTTACAGAATTAACAGAAAACACGGAGCATAAGTGGTGTCTTGTACTGTGCATGGTCATATGAATGATGTGGCAAATCTTGATTCACAGGTAGAAGTAGAGAGAATTGTTTTTTTCTAATTCCTCATGAGAATGATTAGGTAGAAGGTAGTAGTTTGTGGAATCACTTTTACAGTGTGACTGGGTCTTCGGCGTTGTCGGGACTATTGCACATATTAGGATGTGTAACATATGTATTTCAATGAACGGTGTTGTTTAGGGATAGCTACAGCTAAAGCAGAAGTAATCTGAGATAATCTCACACATTTAAGAGAAATTTTAATCCAGATATCCAGTCATACTGTGCATGCATTTATTTCTGTGTATCAAATGGACAATTACCAGTGCAAGTGCTTGTTTTGTGCAACTGAAAAGGTGTTCATGAGTGCAAGCAGATACACTTTTAGATCTTAAAGCTCACATGATCCCTAGAACTGGCTTGCAGTTCTTCATGATGGTGAATTCTCCTGGTACTTACAGCTGTAAAGGCTGATTGTGGTTCTTTGCCCTTTAACAAAATTCTACAACCAGTATACAATTCCAGATATTTTCAGAATAAAGAAACAAAAAAAAGTTTATGAAATATGGTTTCTATAGGCCTTAGTCATGCTTAACTGCCACTCCCAGTTCTGCTTGTATGTACTTATAAACAGGATTCTGAATGCTACCACACAATTTTAAATAAATGTTTTCATTTAGTCTGACTTAAAGCTTTCCAAATGTATCTTTTAAATAACAGATTAAAAGAAACAAATATCTCTTCACGTATATTGTTAGTTCATGGTTATGTGGTTTTATCCATCAATATGATGAATAAACATTTATTCCCTAGAAAATTACTTACTTTAATAATTAATCTAAATATATTTCATTCTGAAGCCTTTGTAACACTTCTGGAACGTTGGAAGCCATTGTATAATTCCTGCCTCAGTGCAAAACAGGCCAGCTGGAATCCTCAAAAGTGCATCTTAAGTTCTTTCTCAATGTATTAAACTTAAGCTGTCCCTAAAATTAATCTTTGCTTAAAAGTCATAGAGCAAAATGCATCTGATTTCCTCCCTCCAGGCACTGATGAGTCAGCTTAGACATTTCAAGAAGATAAGTTCCCAGCCATGCTGTTGTAACCTCTGCTAGGTATCATGAGCAGACTACGGACTGCCTGTGGTTCCATCTAGAATGACCTGAAAAAAAGAATTTAAAAAAAAATTTGCTTATTTCAGTGTATTCATGTTTTGAAACAATCCAGCATTTCATAATACCAAAGCAATGGGTTAAAGTCTGGATATGATCAGTTCCTGGTTTAGGTAAATATCTAACCAGATAACACAGGATTACTTACAAATATTTGAGCATGTGAATAGTGCATGAAGCCTGTGACCCCCCATGTCAATAAAGACAAGCACATAAGCATAAGGATTCCGATGTCTAGATAGGACAATGTGTCTGGGATGCAAATCAACTCGCTCTGTGAGGGGAACTTTGTCTTAAGACTTCATAACAGATTCTCAGTAAACTGTAAGAAATCCAATGTGAGAAATAACTCATTGGTCATGATAAAGTACTCGGGGTGTTTTTGTTGTGTAATCTCTGCAGCTATGACTAATCTTCACAAAAGTACACATAGCTGACTAATGCTAGACAAATAATATCACTGTCTCAGTATCTGCTTAAAAATTGCTGCTACCATCTGGCCACCACTAAATACTCACTAAAAGTTTTAAACCTCTTACAGATGAAATGGAAGGCTTTGAGGTTGTGAGAATATTAAATCTTATTTCCTGATATGTCAGCACTTAAAGTGAATCACAGAGTTGTCTTCACTTCTCTGCTTTAGATTGTTGCTGGTATCTGCTGCAAAGAAGACAGAAATATGGACTCCAACAAAATAGTTAATTCTTAGCTTTTCCTCAGTTTTAATCACTATGAGGTATTTGTCTGTGTTAGATATATGATCTGGAATCCTTAAATTAACAAGAAATGTTGTAGAATCACAGAATGGTTTGAGTTGAAAGAGACCTTTAAGATCATCAAGTTCCAACTCCCCTGCCATGGGCAGGGACACCTCCCACTAGACCAGGTTGCTCAAAGCCTCATCCAGCCTGGCCTTGAACACCTCCAGGGATGGGGCATCCACAGCTTCCCTGGGCAACCTGTTCCAGTGCCTCACCACCCTCACAGTAAAGAATTTTCTCTGAATATCTAGTCTAAATGTACCCACTTTCACCTTAAATCTGTTAACCCCTCATCCTATTGCTATATTTCCTGACAAAGAGTCCCTCCCCATCTTTCCTGTAAGTACTGGAAGGCCTCCTCAGAGCCTTCTCTTCTCCAGGCTGAACAACCCCAACTCTTTCAGCCTGTCCTCACAGGGGAGATGTTCCAGTCCTCAGACCTTTTTCCTGGCTCTCCCCTGGACTTGCTCCAACAGGTTCATGTGTTTTTTATGTTGGGGGCACCAGAGCTGGATGCAGTACTCCAGGTGTGGTCTTACCACAGCAGAGTAGAGGGAATCACCTCCCTCGACCTGCTGGTCACATTTCTTCTGATGCAGTCCAGGACACACTTGGCTTCCTGGGCTGCAAGTGCTCATTGCTGGCTCATGTTCAGCTTTTCATCAGCTAACACCCTGAAGTCCTTCTCCTTAGGGCTGTTCTCAATCCTTTCTCCTCCCAGCTTGTATTTGTGCTTGGGATTGTCCTGGCCCATGTGTGGGACCTTGCACTTGGTCTTGTTGAATTTCACGAGGTTTGCATGGGCCCACCTCTCAAGCCTGTCAAGGTCCCTCTGGATGGGATCCCTTCCCTCCAATGCGCTGACTGCACCACACAGCTTGGTGTTGTCAGCAAAATTGCTGAGGGTGCACTTGATCCCACTGTCCATGTTGCCAACAAAGATGTTAAATGACATCAGTCCCAATATCAACCCCTGCAGAACACCACTTGTCACTGGTCTCCACTTGGACACTGAGCTGTTGACGACTTTTAACATGACCATCCAGCCAATTCCTTATCCACCAATTTGTCCTTCCATCAAAACCATGTCTCTCTTATGGAGTTGAACTTGGCGAGGGATGTGAAAAATAACAAGAAGGGGTTCTACAGGTACATAGGCAGGAGGAGACAGGCCAAGGAGAGTGTTCCCCCTCTGATAAATGAGAAAGGAGAACTGGCTTCCTCAGACATGGAGAAAGCTGAGGTACTCAATAAGTGCTTTGCCTCAGACTTCACTGGCGGTCAGGCTTCCCAGGTCTGTCAGGACCCTGAACCTCTACGTGAGGATGAGAGGAACGGAATCCCTCCCACTGCAACAGTGGAGCAAGTCCGAGACTGCCTCATGTCACTGAATGTATATATGTCTATGGGGCCAGACGATATGCATCCCAGGGTTCTGAAAGAGCTGGCTGATGTGGTTGGCGAGCCACTCTCCATCATATTTGAAAAATCATGGCTGTCGGTGACTGAAAAAGGGAAACATTACTCCCTTTTTTAAGAAAGGGAGTGTGGAAGAATGTCTCAGTGAGCAGGGACATCAGTATGTGCACAATTCAAACTTCCATCAAGAGGCCTGAGAGTCCTTGGGACTCTCCTCGAAAACAGCAAAGGAAAAGAGTAAAAGAACTGGTAAACAGCAGGGGGGAGGAAGGCTCAGGGATTGGAAAGAGAGGGGTATGCAAATGAACCGCATGCCAAGAGGGCAAGAACCAATGCCCACTGGCTGCTGCTGCGTGCACACCGCGTGCATGTAGCCAACAAACCAACCATGTTAGAAAGCAAACATATGCAACGCTTGGAATGCTATATATTCCCCCTGAACCCTGAATAAAGTGAACAAGAAGCTTAACTCATATTGAGTGTTGTCTTGATTCCGGCCAGCTCTTTGCAACAGGGAGAAAAGAAGACCCAGGAAACTACAGGCTGGTGAGGTTCACCTCTGTCCCTGGGAAGATCATGAAGCAGATCGTCCTTGAGGGCATCTTAGGACACGCACGAGACCAAGAGGTGATCCGAGACAGCCAGCATGGCTTCACCAAAGGCAGATCTTGCCTGACCAATCTGGTGGCCTTCTATGATAAAGTGACAGCATCGGTGGACAAAGGAAGGGTGATGGATGTAATTTACCTGGAATTCTGCAGAGCCTTTGACATGGTCCCTCACCACATACTTCTCTTTAAATTGGAGAGGTATGGATTTGAACAATGGACTGTTCAGTGGATAAAGAATTGATTGGCTGGTCACAGCCAAAGGGTTGTGATCAACGGTTCTATGTCTGGATGGAGGCCGGTCACAAGTGGTGTTCCTCAAGGGTCTGTCTTGGAACCGGTGCTCTTCAACATCTTTATCAAGGACATAGATGAGGGAATCATGTGCACCCTTAGTAAATTTGCAGATGACACCAAGCTGAGTGGTGCAGTTGATACAATAGAGGGAAGGAATGCCATCCAGAGGAACCTGGACAGGCTGGAGAAATGGGCCCATGAGAACCTCATGAGGTTCAATAAGGCTAAATGCAAGGTATTGCACTTGGGCCGGGGCAATCCCAGGTACTTGTATAGACTGGGAGAAGAACTCTTTGAGAGCAGCCCTGCGGAGAAGGACTTGGGGGTTCTGGTGGACAAGAAGCTGGACATGAGCCAGCAGTGTGCACTTGGAGCCCGGAAGGCCAACTGTGTCCTGGGCTGCATTAAAAAAGGGGTGGCCAGCAGGGAGAGCAGGGTGATTGTGCCCCTCTACTCGGCTCTTGTGAGACCCCATCTGGAGTACTGTGTCCAGGCCTGGGGCCCCCAGCACAAGAAAGACATGGAGCTCTTGGAATGGGTCCAGAGGAGGGCCATCAGAGGGCTGAAGCCCCTCTCCTATGAGGAAAGGTTGAGGGAACTGGGCTTGTTTAGCTTGGAGAAGAGGAAGCTCTGGGGAGACCTCATTGCGGCCTTCCAGTACTTGAAGGGAGCCTATAAACAGGAGGGGGGGCGAGAACAAGGGGGAATGTCTTTAAACTGAGAGAGGGGAGATTTATGTTGGATATTAGGTGGAAATTAATCCACCAGTTCCCTCAGGACCCACGAATGCATCTTGTCAGGTCCCATGGACTTGTGCACGTTCAGGTTCCTTAGATGGTCTCAAACCCGACCTTCTCCTACAGTGGGTGCTTCTTCATTCTCCTCATCCCTGCCGTTTTCTTCTGTGACTTGGGTGGTGTGGCTTGAGCACTTGCCAGTGAAAAGTGAGGCAAAAAAGTGATAGAGTACCTCAGCCCTCTCCATATCCTGGGTCACCAGGTCTCCCGTTTCCTTCTGGAGAGGACCCACATTTTCCTTAGTTTTCCTTTTATCACCCACATACCTATAGAAGTTCTTCTTTTTGCCCTTGATGCCCCACAGTTTGTCTGTTTTCCTCCCAGTCTACCTGGCCTTGCTTCCACCCTCTGTAGGCTTCCTTTTTGTGTTTGAGTTTGCCCAGGAGTTCCTTGTTCATCCATGCAGGCCTCCTGGTGTTTTTGCCTGACTCCCTCTTTGCTGGGATGCATCGCCCCTGAGCCTGGAGGAAGTGATCCTTGAATATTAACCAGTTGTCTTGGGCCCCTCTTTGCCCAGGGCTTTATACCATGGGACTCTACCAAAAACTTTCCTGAAGAGGCCAAACTCTGCTCTCCTGAAGTCCAGGGTAGTGAGTTTGCTGTGCACCCTCCTCGCTGCCCTAAGGATCTTGAACTCCACCATCTCAAGGTCACTGCAGCCCAGGCTGCCCTTGAGCTTCACCACCAGCCCTTCCTTGTTGGTAAGAACAAAGTTCAGCACAGCACCTCTCCTCATTGGCTCCTGTATCACTTGGAGAAGGAAGTTATCATCAGTGCATTCCAGGAATCTCCTGCCTTGCTTATGCCCTGCTGTGCTGTCTCTCCAACAGATATCAGGGTGGTTGAAGTCCCCCATGAGGACCAGGGCTTGTGAGCATGAGGTTGATCCTATCTGTCTATAGACGTCCTTATCTGCTTGGTCTTCCTGGTCTGGTGGCCTGTAGCAGACCCCCACTGTAATGTCCTCTGTCCCTGCCCTCCTTTTAATCCTGACTCACAGGCTCTCTGTTGGCTCCTCATCCAACCCCAGGTGGAGCACCATGCACTCCAGATGGTCTTTGACCTAGAGGGCGATGCCCCTTCCTCGTCTCCCCTGCCTGCCCTTCCTAAAGAGCTTGTATCCCTCCATTCCAACACTCCTGTGTAGAAGCCATCCCACCATGTCTCCACGATATGCCAATAAGATCACAGCTCTACAGGTATGTGCATGTCTCTAACTCCTCTTGTTTATTCCCTGTGTTATGTGCATTTCCACAGAGGCACTTAAGTTGGGCTCCTAGTGAAGCTGACTTCGTGGCTGAAGTGGCTGGAATTCCTTTGTGCTGCTCTTCAGGTGCTCTGCTGCTGACCTGTGAACCTTCTCGAGGCTCCGGGCATCTATTGCTGGCACTGGCATCAAACTGGTAGGAGTGGAATGGATTGAGGTTCCCCTCCTCCGGCAACTTTAAAGCCCTCTTCACCAGGTTTTCAAGCCTATGTCTGAAGATGCTCTTCCTCTTCTCTGACAGATGGACCCCATCAGCACCCAGTAGATCAGGTTTCTCAAAGCAAGTCTCAAAGCAAGTCTCATGGTCTAAGCAGCGGAACTCCTGGCTGTGGCACCGCTCCTGTAACCATTTGTTGACTCGCCAGATTTGACTTTCCCTTTCAAACATCTTCCCTTTGACTGGGAGAACTGATGAAAAACCTGCTCCAGTCCCTTACCACATCTCTCAGGGCTCTCTAATCCTTCTTGATACTCCTCAGACTGCTCCTGGCTGTATCGCTGCTGCCCACGTGAAACAACAGCAGTGGATAATAGTCAGTGGACTGTACAAATCTTGGTAGTCTCTTGGTGACAGCCCTGATGCGAGCCCCTGGTAAGCAGCATACCTCTCCAGAGAGTGGGTCAGGTTGGCAAATGGGTGCCTCCGTACCTCTCAGAAAAGAGTCACCTAGTACTATCACCCATTGCCTTTTCCTAGTTGCACTGGTTGTTATATGGAGAGTAGATCAAAGTTGAACAAAGACAGCAGTTTTTCAGGAGTTCCTGTGGTTTTGCTGAACAGTAGTTCCTTTAAGAACTTTGAAAGTATTTTACTTAAAAATAAAACCGCTTTTGTAACATTTCAATATTGATAAACACCAGCAGATGACAGAGTCCTAATGTGTATACGGTCCTATAGGTGTATATAGGACTAGAAAATGTCTTTAAAATAAAACAAAGGTTGCACTTCTGTGATATGATACTGTCCGGCTCTCAACACCTGTAGTCTCCAAAACCCATGCAATTAGTAATGGACCCATGTGGGACACACTGTATCGTTGCACACTATGGTTTTCTTTTAAGGTCTATGGCATCGTATGGAGAGACTTCTTGGGACTTACCTAGTCCTAGACTCCAGCATCTTTGAATTCACCCTAATAGCTAGAAGAAAGTTCTATGCCAGGAAAGAGAGGACAGCACAATCAAAAGAGAAGATCCCTCAATCAGGGTGTTAGTTAGGAAAAGATGTAAGAGAGTTATTGTTACAGGCAGTATAAGAAATAATGCATAAACCATTTCTTTGCATAGTCACACTCTCATCCTTGTCCCTCACATGTACTTTTCCATCTCCTTGGTTCCCCCTCAGGGAGAAAAATAAACAAATTTCTAAAAAATCAGAAAAGGGAAAATGATGGAAATAATGGGAAGAATCCTACCTATAGCCCCATGCTATTCTACAACCATGACTGACATTTCATACTCCCCTCTGAAAGAAATTACTTATGCCTCTAAGGAGTAACAGTTCTTTCTAAATATGAATGGGGTCACAACACTTTAAGGACCTTCCACTATTTCTGGTGACCATGATGGAAACAGCACCGCTTTCTAAATGCAAACAAATCGCATTCTTTTGGAGCAAGGACAGAATCTGCTTACCACTATGAAGAAACCATGGAAAAAAAACATTTAGAAGTGTCAGAAGCAATGAGTAACATTTTCTGAGACATCTCAGTCACTTCCAGGTCTAAGTAGTGACTTCAGATCACCTGCTGCCTATGGCAAGCTTAGGTATTGGGGCTCTAACAGATCCATGTTCTGCCAGGATGATTTTTTGAGCCTGACATAGGTACCTTGTTTGCTTGTAGCACCAGTGGAAAGAGAGGGGCACCCTGCAAGAGTTGTGCAGTGTCTACGTTAGACAACTGTCTATCCAATAACTATATATAGAATTTATGCACATTACACATCAGTACTCCGCGTGCTGAATTTGTAACTGCCTGTAGCCAAGGTGCATAAGAAACAGGAGTCAGGAGACTTTATCTTCCCAGATCACAGGTCTGCCAACATACAGAAAAGACCCAAATCGACAGTTGAGATTTATTAGCAAAGCAGGAGGAGGTACTGGCAACAGTTTGACATTATGTTACTCATTGCAGAACCCGCACTGGACACAGACCTGCTAGGTCCTCTTTATCCAGAGGGGTCAGGTACGAGTTGCTGCATACCAGGATACCATGCTTCCTTATTAGGCTATTCTATATGCCTGGCTAAGGGGAATTCTCTTACTCTTTTTTGAAGCAGATGTACCACACAGCAAACAATGTAAGGTTTACAAGTCCAAGGAGAGGAAAAATAAAAGGGAGAGTCATGCAACTGTCTGAGGCATTTCCCTCAAAAGGGAGAAGGGAGCACTCTTGATCCAATCATTCACACATTGCCATACCAGCATTTTTCATTGCTTTATTTGCTAAATTAGTTAGTGCAAAAAATTTCATATGCATAATAAAGAATTCTTCTGATCTTTCCTCAGTTAGATATTGCAAAGAAAGCTAGAGGCAAACATCGTTAAAATAGAATCATAGAATCATTAAGGTTGGAAAAGACCTCAAGGAATATCAAGTCCAACCCAACACCACCTAACTCACTAAACCATGTCCCTAAGCACCACATCTACATGTTTCTTGAACACCTCCAGGGATGGTGACTCCACCACTTCCCTGGGCAGCCTGTTCCAATGCCTGATCACTCTTTCACTGAAGAAATTTTTTCTAATATGCAGCCTAAACCTCCCCTGGCGCAACTTGAGGCCATTTCCTCTTGTCATATCACTTGTTACTTTAGAGAAGAGGCCAGCACCCACCTCACCACAACCTCCTTTCAGGTAGTTGTAGAGAGTGGTAAGGTCTCCTCTCAGCCTCCTCTTCTCCAGACTAAACAACCCCAGCTCCCTCAGCCGCTCCTTGTAAGACCTGTGCTCCAGACCCTTCACCAGCTTCGTTGCCCTTCTCTGGACCTGCTCCAGCACCTCAATGTCCTTCTTGTGGTGAGGGGCCCAAAACTGAACACAGGATTCAAGGTGCGGCCTTGTGATGGGTTAGCCCTTGGCCGGGGGCCAAACCACACACACCGGCTCACACAATTCCCGCCCCCATCGTAGCATAGGGGAGAGAATTGAAGGGGCAAATGGAAAAAAGGACTCGTGGGTTGAGATAAGGACAATTTAACAACTAAACTACAATAATATTGAAAATAATACTATATACAAATATACAAATGAGTGATACACAGTGATACACAGCCCCCCCACCTGATGATAAAGACTCAAGCCTGTTCCCGGCTGACAATCCCGGAACAGGGGGAATCGACCCCAGAGCAGGGAGGGGTCCTGAAACCTCCCAGAGGAAGGAGTGGGGGGGAGATTCCCGAAACACCACACTCACAGACCGGAGATAACAGTCCAAGCGTCCCAGACCGAGAGCCGACCGGGGCACAAGGGTGGGGGGGAAGGCCTTGAGAGAGAGCGATCCAGAGCCAGAAGAGAACCGAAACCGAAAGGCACCAAAACCAAAAGGTGAAGGGCCGATCCTCCGGAAGGGTCCTCACCTGTATACTGGGCATGACATGTATGTTATGGAATAGATTATTGGTCACTCTGGTTCTCAGTCTAGTAACTGAAGAACATATCCTGGGCTAGTAATTGGGGCTGTTCCCTCCCAGCCCCCCCGCCCAGTCTGCGAAGAGCGAAGAGGCTGAAGAACCTTGAAGGATCCTAGCAACGATTATGAAACATTCCTTTCTTATCAACGTTTCTGAGCGCAAATCCAAAACATAGCCTCTTGTGAAGAAGAGACAGCCTATTATGAAGAAAGTTAACTCTGTCTCTGCTTAACCCAGGACAGGCCTCACCAGGGCCGAGTACAGGGGAACAATCACTTCCCTAGTCCTGCTGGCCACACTATTGCTGATGTAGGCCAGGATGCCACTGGCCTTCTTGGCCACCTGGGCACGCTGCTGGCTCATGTTCAGCTGGGGTTCGACCAGCACCCCAAGGTCCCTCTCTGCTGGGCAGCTTTCCAGCCACTCTTCCCCGAGCCTGTAGCGTTGCAGGGGGTTGTTGTGACCAAGGTGCAGGACCTGGCACTTGGCTTTATTGAACCTCATACAACTGGCCTCAGCCCATCGGTCCAGCCTGTCCAGATCCCTCTGCAAAGCCTCCCTGCCCTCAAGGAGATCAACACACCCGCTCAGTTTGGTGTCATCAGCAAACTTACTGAGGGAGCACTCAATCCCCTCATCCAGGTCATTGATAAAGATGTTAAACAGGACAGGCCCCAAAACCCATCCCTGGGGAACACCACTGGTGACCGGCCGCCACCTGGACTTAACTGTTCACCACGACTCTCTGGGCTCAGCCATCCAGCCAGTTTTTTATCCAGCAAAGCGTGTTCCTGTCTAAGCCATGAGCTACTAACTTTTCTAGGAGAATGCTGTGGGACGTGGGCGATACTTAGCAGATAAATGAATTGGCAATGAAAGTAATGGAAAAAGAAAACTGCTTGACTTTGTCAGCCTATAAGTTTGCTGTCTAGTATAAATTAATCTCCTCAGTTCATTTTGTAGTCAGTGGGAAAAGAGAAGTGCTTCTCAGAGAGTTATTGATCCCATCCACTCTCAAAATCCGTTTAAAGATGGATTGTTCTGTTTCCCTCCACTTAGATCTACAGCTCAACCTATTGGTAAAAATATCCAAATTGTAACTGGTGAAATAGGATCTGATAAAAATATCAGGTACAGCAACTTATTCTTTATGGACCTTATGAAATTAATATATCTACTTGAACGTAAAGCAAGTCAGTTAAAAATTAAAAAAATGTTGGAATAAATGTCTATACTAAGGTTGTAAAATGGTAGAAATATCTCCTCTATGTTATGCACTGGCCTTACACATCACTAACATCCTGTGGATGTTATAGTGTATAAGAATTCCATGTAAAAAATCCTTAACAGAAATGTCTTGCAAACATATAGAATCTCTTTGATGTTCATAATGCTTCAATTATTGCGTATATCATATTTGCTTTCTTCTTCAGTCTCTAACACTAAAGATAATTCTCATCTATCTTTTTAATGTCTTTTACAGTGTCATGAAATATATAACATAATCTAAGGAACAGTGTTAATTGTGTTTAACAAGAAGAAAATTGCCTATATTAGGAAAAGAAAGAACATTTACAGTAGTCTGAAGGAGAGGTAATCTCTAAAATGGAGTTACATCAATAAAAATTAGACGACTTCCTCATGCACATCCTTCAATGAAAACGAAAGTATGAAAATGAAAGCTTTAAACAAATGCTCTTAAATATGCAGGATCTGATCTCTTGCATCCAAATGGATGTTTCTGTGCTGATACTTAAAACTAACCTCACCCTGTTCAAAACCCATGAGGTGCATTTTTCGTCCTGTTATGGAAATGGGTGTTCATGGTGCAGGCATGTATAAGATGTGTCTGCATGTAAAGTGAGACTTGGATACCACTAATTGAAATCTTTGCAAAATTAAAACCTCATGGCTCTGAGAATAACCGAAGAGAATAAGACAAGCAGGAAATGCTAGAAGTCATAAAAAAAGCACTTGAAAGGGATTGCTAGAACTGCTGTCAGTAACTGGACATAAATGAAAGACAGATGCTTGAATTAAAAGGTCAAGAAAAAACAGCACCTGACACTCGTATCTCAGAATCTGTTTGCTGGCAGCCATCTGAATATTTGTATGTGAAGTCTCTGCAAATCAAAATAAATATTTAACTCGTAAATCTGTGCTCCTACACTGCTTTGACATTCCCGTTCCCCTCTTTTTTCTTTTCCCTAAGAGAACAGAGTTTTTATCATCAATAATCCTGGAAAGGAATCAAGCTCCATCCAGAGTTTTCAAGTTACCAGAAACTCTCTGTAAAAAATCAATAGAGACTATTTAGGAGCTACAGAGGGAATGTCTGATTATCTGGGAGCAATTCAGGGAGTTCTCAGAACTAACGTTTTTCCCATTTCCTAAATAGGAAAAAATATATTTGTGAGGAAATGTTGTATAAGACCATCACGCTTTGTTTAGAGCACTGAATGCTACTGAAATGTAGCTAAAGAACAATTAATAATGGAACAAGCACTGTAAATTGCAATCTGTTTGCCTAAACGGGAAAAAATACTTGTTTCTTTAAGCAAACGGTCACTCATAGGTGTTAATCGTAAATGACGTGATTCTTGTTGAATAGCTGTTGAAAGGAAGAGTTTATAATATAAGGACTGTATGTTACTCAGTTGAAGGGTAAAACTAATGCTATAATCAACAACTCCAACATGCCTGCTGTAGTCCTTCTACTAGAAAATTGAACATAATTGGCAGCTCCTGTATCCACTGTAGCAGTCTGGCACAAGCAAGTGAATTCACTTCAGCAATATGACTTGACTTTTGCTAAGATAGCAGAGCTTTTAAGTCCGACAGCTGCTTCTGCCTTCCTTTCTGCAAATGTGATCGCAGCCTTGTTGTGAGCTGTATTAACAGCTTCTATACTAGTATGAAGTCGGCAGCTTCCCCCATATATCTTGTTTTAGTTGCATGCTTCACTTTGTGGTGCCTACATTTTTGTTATGTTGAAGAAAGCTTGCAAAACTGGTGTGTAAATCTTGATCTGCAAAATTATTAATAAGGTAGTTGTGACAGCTGATCAAGAATCAGTGTTTTAACTGAAATTAACCACTGTGCAATAAATATTTTAGTAAACATATTCACAAGCTCTTCACAACTACCTAAGTGCTGATGTGAATGGACTCAACTTTCACTTACTCAAGTAACAATTAATATCTCAATACCTCTAGTCATTTCTACTTAAATGTACTGAAAAAACCTTTAGGTAAAGCTTGACAATACTGAGATTTCTTAACCCTCAGCCTTTTGTCAAAAGAGTATTTTACGGCTATAAAGATGCCTAGATACTTCATCTGCCAAAACCTTGCATTTTAACAATAGGAAGACAAAATGCTAAAAGGAATTACCCTCTTCTACCTGAAGGGGTCTCTGTAACAGATTAAAGTTATAGTCAGCATGGGGGGGGGAAAAAAAAGTGCAATTCATTGCTTTCAAGAAAATACCCTGAAATAATTCTCAGGAAAACTTCTGCTTACCAGATCCACTGCTGCTCACTTGAGTTATTTTTCCATCATCTTCATCATCACTATCACAGTTTAATGGTTCCAAAGCTATTTCTGACTCTGTGCCTGCTTGATTAGCATCTGGCTCTTGCTCAGCAAAGCTTCGCAATGCCACAAGGCGGTGATGTATTGCTGCATAGAGGTATCCAGTGTCTTTTGAGCTTGCCTGCAGAACATAAAATGCATACAGTCCAACTAGCTGAGAAGAATCTCTATTTTTCACAGAGAAGCTGACTGAGAAATTTTCAAAAGTAATGAAAGAACTGTACTTTGTCCTTTTCAATCAAAACAATCCATTTAAGATTCACATTTAATAATTAATTTCCAAAAATAAATTTAAATACAAATAATGTCAAGTTTCTTTAAGTGGTCTGAGTTTTATAACACATAGCTGTTGATTATTTTCTCTATAGTTACAAGAAACATAAGCTTAAAAATTAATATTTCCCCTGAAGAATGGCTCAATTTGTACTGAGTACTTGATATTCCAGACAATTCCTGAATATGATTCTATAATTAATAAAGCACTGAAATGTTAATATTTGTATTGCATTTTGGTTTACAGAATAAATAATAATTTTAAAACCCAATTACAAAAATTATTTGTGATTATAACATTTAAAGTTACCATTAATTCTGCTATTATTGTTCAAAAGAAGATCAGCATCATCAAGAAGGGTATTGTGAAACAGACAAGGCAGCATTTTGCCAGTACATAAAACCTTTGAACAGCCATGTCCTGAGTACTGTGTTCTGTTCTGGCCATCACATCTCAAGAATATAGTAGAATTAAAGAAGATAAAGAGAAGGGCACCGAAAAGGATCAAGGGTGTGGAGCTGCTCCTTATGAAAAGTTGGGACTCTTCAGTCTGAAGAGAATGATGAGAAGGGGGTACAACTAAGGTTTTCAAAATTATAAAAGTGGTGGATAAACTGAATATGTTATGGCTGTTCATCAGACCACGCAATAAATATACTAGCATATGCTTAATGGAAGCAATAGAGGATCAGCATAAAATAAAGTGATTCTTCACAGAGTAAGAATTTCTAGAATTGGCTGCCTCAGAAAGCAGCAGGGACAGACAGTATAAACTAAGAATATAGTAATAAAAGTTTAAAAAAAGGAATTAGAAAAATTCAGGGGCAAAAATTTAATAAAATAGGTAGCAAAGGGAACAAGTAGGGGTGCATGCTCTCACATGCCTAATACAACAGTTATGGATGCTGGGGGACAATGCGGTAAACAGGCCATACAAAGTGGCCATGCTTGCTTGTGCTTCCTAAATGCACTGCATTTGGGCACTGTCAGAAGTGCCAGTAGAGTACTTCTTATGTTCTTAGGAAGAAAATAATCTACCAGAGGGTAACTGAATGTGTATGGTCCTCTGTAGCCCAGTTCTCAACTTCTGTACATCATTGGGAGTAATTTCTATCTGTATCACTTGGAAACAGGAAGAAATGAGTCTTGTTTGGATTGGAATCATAGAATCATAGAATCATAGAATCATAGAATCATAGAATCATAGAATCATAGAATCATAGAATCATAGAATCATAGAATCATAGAATGGCCTGGGTTGAAAAGGACCACAGTGATCATCTAGTTTCAACCCCCCAACCATATGCAGGGCCGCCAACCACTAGACCAGGCTGCTCAGAGCCACATCCAGCCTGGCCTTGAATGCCTCCAGGGATGGGGCATCCACGACCTCCCTGGGCAACCTGTTCCAGTGTGCCACCACCCTTTGGGTGAAAAACTTTCTCCTCATCTCTAACCTAAACCTCCCCTGTCTTAGTTTAAAACCATTCCCCCTTGTCCTGTCACTATCCACCCTTGTAAACAGTCTCTCCCCCTCCTGTTTATACATTCCCTTCAAGTACTGGAAGGCCGCAATGAGGTCTCCCTGGAGCCTTCTCTTCTCCAAGCTAAACGAGCCCAGTTCCCTCAACCTTTCCTCATAGGAGAGGTGCTCCAGCCCTCTGATCATCTCAGTGGCCCTCCTCTGCACCCGCTCCAAGAGCTCCACGTCCTTCCTGTGCTGGTGACCCCAGGCCTGGACACAGTACTCCAGATGGGGCCTCACAAGAGCCGAGTAGAGGGGCACAATCACCTCCCTCTCCCTGCTGGCCACCCCTTTTTTAATGCAGCCCAAAACACAGTTGGCTTTGCGGGCAGCAAGCACACACTGCCGGCTCATATCCAGCTTCTCGTCCACCAGGACCCCCAAGTCCTTCCCTGCAGGGCTGCTCTCAAGGAGATCTTCCCCCAGTTTGTATAAATACCTGGGGTTGCCCTGACCCAAGTGCAGCACCCTTCACTTGGCCTTATTAAACCTCATTAGGTTTACACGGGCCCACTTCTCCAGCCTGTCCCGGTCCCTCTGGATGGCTTTCCTTCCTTCCAGTGTGTCGACAGCACCACTCAGCTTAGTATCATCCGCGAACTTGCTGAGGGTGCACTCGATGCCATTGTCTATGTCATTGATGAAGATGTTAAAGAGCACCGGTCCCAAGATGGACCCCTGAGGGACACCACTCATGACCGGCCTCCACCCTGACACAGAACCATTGATCATAACCCTTTGGCTGCGTCCGGCCAGCCAATTCCTAATCCATCTTACAGTCCATCCTTCAAATCCACACCTCTCCAATTTAGAGAGAAGGATGTGGTGAGGGACCATGTCAAAGGCTTTGCAGAAGTCCAGGTAAATGACATCCATTGTCCTTCCCCTGTCCACCGAAGCCATCACTCCATCATAGAAGGCCACCAAATTGGTCAGGCAAGGTCTGCCCTTGGTGAAGCTATGGAATGACGTGTTTCAGCGTGTATATGTGGAAAAGCTATGCAACTTGGGAAGCAGCAGCAGACCAGGGTTGCCTTCTGTGCTGCTATGATTTGCAGTAGTAAACAATTCTCACCCTACAGTGAGGCAAAGAAGGAAGCAATTCGGAGTTGTTCAGGTGTCTAAACTACACGTGCAGTTCTTAGTGGACAAATGTGAGCTCTCAAGTTAACACGGCTTTCAGGAAACAGGGTCACAAATATGAAAAATGTAGATATTCAGTCTGATCATTTCTATCTGTAGCTTTCTACTTACTCATTCAAAAGCCAGAGGTCCTCTGTAATTTTAATCTAATATAAACTCCAGCTTCTGCCAAGAGGGGTGGACTCACCTCCATACTCCTCTGACTCTTCATTTCTACCCTCTCCATTGTGCCAGTGCCACCACTAGGGCAATCACAAGTGAATAAAACCAATCTAAAAAACTAACTTAGCAAAAATTAATAAAATCACCCAGATCAGTTCTCTGATCTACCTCACTCATAACTGTACAAATTCCAATGCCACCAAACGTGAGGAGGAAGAAACAAGCATGAGGGAAAGGGGCAGGATCAGCCCTGTGTGCAAACCTGCTATAGGACCAACCTAATGGAGTCCTGTGGACTGCCTCCTTTGTAGTCAGCATCATATGACTTTTCTCCTTCACTCATAAAAGACCCTTTGGATAACATCCCTGAACCAAATGTATCAATCATTCATGTGACATGGGAAAAACAAATTTAAATGGCAGTTAAAAATATCTGCTGGTGCCTTGGAGGAGTGGGTTACACTGACTACTGCAAGCCTGATTTACATGCCAAGGCTTTGGTGATGCCTGCTGAGTGTCTCATGCAGTGACCAATTTGCCTTCCATGTTCAAGTCTCAGTGTTAGTTTGGCTGGATACCAGCTATAAGGATGGATACAAGCTGCTTCAGTGACAACTGTAGAAACAGCTAAGCAGCTTCCTGCAACCCATGCCACACACATAACTGCTGTCATGTATCTTGGTTTCCTAATACATGTCTTCTTTTACTATCCAGAAGTGCCAGGACAGAATTAAGGAATGTTGACATCTATATATGCTAGAAAAACTGCAGCACATCTGGAAATTTAGGATGTTTCTAATCCTCACATGCAGACCAGCTGTACAGCACAGCCATAGTTAAGTCAATCACTGTTTGGTCATGATAGTGCTTGCATATACTGTGCATGGTGCTTTGCTTGTGTATGCTATGTGACAATTCCCGGAAGCTGTGATTTATTTTTCTTTCCCAGGAGGCTGAGCCCTCCCCAGAGAGGTCTAGTGGGAAAGCCCAAGACATCCTTAAACTCATGTGGATGCTCTCACTTCCCAACCTGGTATATATGTGCTATTTATTTGCAAATAAGTCCACCACATTTCCATCTTCAACTTATCAGCCCTTTCTAGAGAAAACCAGGATTCCCAAGACTGTTGTCTTACATAAGGTGACACTGCAAAATCTGTGTTCTCCTCAACTGAGAAGTGAAGGTCCTACACTGGATGGATTAATGCAAGCACTGTGTCAATAAGCATGGCAAAAAGCTGCTGCCTTGTGCCAAAGTAACTTCTGAATATCTAACGACATGTGTAGAAATTCTTATAGTCTTCTTTCTATAAGAAAGAGTAATTGCTGCATATGACTCTGGAATGATATCCATTCCATCAGTGGTATGTGAAACAAGAGTCTGGAAATGTCCATCCTAAGACCATGTTCCATCTTCATACCTTTTTTTTTGAAATACCAAGGAAGAGCACTTCACAGAATCACAGAATCACACAATGTTAGGGATTGGAAGGGATCTCGAAAGATCATCTAGTCCAATCCCCCGGCTGGAGCAGGAACACCTAGATCAGATCACACAGGAACTTCTAACTCTTGTCATAATAAAAGCCATGTAACAGTTAAGCTAAGCATAGCCTGACAGAGCATAAAAGGCCATTTGCTAAAACAAAAGCCTCAGCAAGTCTTCAGGATCCTAGATGCAATGGGGATTTGGGTGGGGTTTTAATCTGCTTACCTGAATTAGAAATACTTGAACAGAGTGGTCCTCTTGGTCAGTTGCAGTGAAGCATAGGCTCCTTCTGTTTGCTTTTTTTATAACCATTTGATCCCAGACTCGGGTGTTGAGAATCAGTTTCAAGCTGCCTTGATTACGCATAACTAAAATAAGAAGGTTTATATGATATGTCATTGGAACCGTCTTCATTTTTACTGCAGCAGTTTCCTCTCCCACTTTTATACAATTATTATTTGAATTAATTACTCTTCTAAATTTGGTCTAAAACCTGACATGATGACATTTTAAAAATTATTTTTAATACCAAATATATTCATTTATTTCAACACATCTGGCACACAAAGCAAATAATCTTCTGAAACTGCAACACAGTATAAAAAATGACAGCACAGTAACAACATTCCAGAAGCGACTTGAAACAGTGCTCCTGGAAAAGCAGAATCAACAAAGAGCAAACTGTCAGACTGGTGACTGAGCTAAAGACACACTGCAGTAGAAATACACAGAACCTAACAACATATGCAAGTGTGAATGTAAAAACTGAGTGAAAAATGCCCAGTGCCTCAGTCTGTTAATGCAGGTAACTTTATTGCAGGCAAAGTTAGAAAGATTCTCAGCAACTTGACTTAAATAAAACCAGCTGCTTAAATGTTTTGGAATAAACTTATTCTGCCCAGCAATAGTACAAGTTATTTAGTGTTTTACGTATGTGTAACTTCATTATTCAACTCTTACTTAGCCTTGACTGCAACATTCCACATTTATTGCTAGAAGTGTCATTAAGCCTCAGGGATCCTCTGCCTCTTTCAATCCAGGTTAAAGAAAGCTTATCAAATACAAAGAGCTTGCAGTTGATCTGAAAGAGAAATACATGATGAAAATTGTCAGCCAATGTCAACTTTATTTGTTAAAAATCTTTATGTTTTTCAACCTTTTCATACATCCATATGCATGCATACAAAGATTGATATTTAAATATACTGCCATTATTACTTAAGATGAAATGGCTCACAGATCCGTGCTAAACTTTCTGCTAGTCATGGAAAACATTCATTATGAATTTCAGTTTACTTTTTCAATTATTTCATCGTCATTAACTCTTCATCTGTGATATCCACTAACACAGCTGAATTTGTTGCAAGTGTTCTACAGTCTTATTCCCTCATTCATTAGAAACATGCAGCCCAGGATACCAATACCCCTAGTAGGAGAGTACTGCTCCAGGGAGAGTAAAACTTTCATGTTTTGACAAGACAGAGATTTAATAAATTATAAAATAATGTAACTTTCAATGTTAAGATTTTTTAAATCATGTACACCGTTGCTATTTTCTGAGAAAATAACAGTTTGAAGATGAAGAATAACAAGATAAATCCTGCTGGGTCAGAATGATAATTGATATTTTAGATGAACTATAAAACTAATTATTTTGATAACGTACTGCTTTTTTTCCCAAAAAAAGTTTTGTCATAAAAAAACCCTTTACTCAAATCACTTCCAATTTTGAAGTTTAGTTACTACGGGAATACTGTTTAGATGCTTACAAAATACAATTCTAGAATGAAGCTCTGAAGCAGTCACTTACTGAAAGGGACTATAAAATGAACAAATATAATATGAAAAGGAAAATATCAGCCTGCATAAAAATGGGTTAGCAGAGGAATATCTTAAAAAAGTTAAAATCTAAAATACAAACTGAAGTTATTTTTAGATTGCTGCAATCTGTAATAGATCTCTTTTCAATAATAAAACTGTTCACCATCAAGGCTTTATGAAATACACACCTGTAATACATTGTGTTCTTCTTCTTCTCCAGTTATAACTTCAACTTTATCTAACAGAATTTTCTCCACTCGCTTGGAAATACAAGCAGCTGCTGATTCAATTAGTGTTGCATTCCTCAACAAAGCTGTTTCCGTAGGAAAAAACAAACAAACAAACAAACAAACAAAAAAAGAAATCCTTTCCATACAGGGAAGATTTTCAGGACAACAAAACTAGCACATAGGATGGTGTATGACTTCAATAATCCCTGTAGTGTCTGATATAATGTAGTGTTATTAATAAGTTTTTAGCAAAAGCAGTAAATAGAAGAGAAAAAGGCTGGCGTACTGCAAAATCTCTCACCTGTTTAGGCTGATTTTGAATTAAAAAGGGCTCCCTGCAGTTGCAGAGGTTTGCCCCACAGGGGAACTTGCAGAAACAAGACTTAAATAATTAGAAGTTGATTTTCCAAATGAAACTGTCTGTCATATTTCTATGTACATGTCCTAGTATTCAGAATAGTAACACATACACAATGAATATTTGACAGGAACACAAAAGGACAAGATTTGAAAGGAACAACATTGTTACAAAATTTTGTATATTTGCATAATATATATACATTTTCCATAAGCTTCAATTTTTTTTTTTTTACTTGTAAGAATGTTCACACCGATTAAGAGGATCCAATACATCCATTAGTAAGGAGGGATGCTAAATTTGGCAAGAGGGCTCAAGGTAGAGCCCCACTTGGGATTTCTTCACAGCCTAAGTTTACTTGGCTTGCCTAGTGGAAAAGCTCACACCAGAGTCACAAACAACCCCTGAAATCTGTCTGTATAGAAGTTTCAATCCTACAATTAGAATACAAATATGGCAAAGTAATTTATATCAGCAGACACAAAATACAAGCAGCCAACAGCTTAAAATTGTAGTTCAAAAATGCAGTCCAAATGGCATTCACAAACTTCATCGCATTTTTAAATAACAATTAATAATAATAATATGTAATAAATAATAATCTGTAATAAATAATAATCTGTAAAACTCTATCCTTTCTTGAGTAACTTAGATCATTCATTCTGATGTTAGTCCAGTTTAAATGTCATAAACCAAACTGTAGCTGCTTTCTGAACATAATTTTTGCACATACTGCAAGTGTACTAGTGACTAGATAACTTGAGAACAGATGAAAATTGTCGACCACCACTCATTTGACATCCTCTAAGATACAGCCAAACACATAATAATAAAGCTAACTGTACTTGTTTGCTGAGTATGCTTACTTATTTGTGGACTGACAGGAAAAGATTCTATGCAAATAGATGTTATTTCTTCTTTGTATGAATCAGCTGCATTACATGGCTTAGGATGCTTCTCAGGACTCTAGAAAAAAACAGAGCAAATAAAAATTCCTATTTAAGTAAAATGGCTACGTTACTTGATATCACACAGTACACTGAATCAGTTAATGCATGGTAGGCTGAAGATTAGCAATTGTAATATCTTGAGAGTAACAACTGACCCTGATGACACAATTTCAGTGTCTAGTGTAAGTAATTTTATTATTAAAAAATCAGTACATCATTCATCCACCAAGAAGAATGGCATTTTTGTTTGTATCCTGGACTAGGTTTTAAATCCACTGAAAGAATTAGATGTTTAGGTACCAGCTAATTTCCAGTTTAAGCACTTAAGCCCCAGAACAATAGTTTAAAGTTCCCAGACACCACAAACTTAACTTCAGAGGGATTAAAAATTTCCATGTCCCTCAGTTTTTTCAGATAAAGCTTCTTAGCCATGTCTAAATAAATGCTTCTGGCTCCTGATGATGCTCAGTGGCTCAACTCCTATGTTATAACTAAATCCTGGCCAGATTTACCCAGATTTACCCAGACCTATGGTTGACAAGCTTTTTTCATTGGCAGATATACATACTGTTTTCATTCTACTTCTACTAGAAACTGAATTTTAATTCCATTTAAAATGGTGTAGTACTCAGCTTGGGAACCACCTTTTTGTTTGAGTTTCCTTCAGGACTTGATCCATTAATCTGTCTCCCAGCATGCACAACTATAGAATCACAGAATCATAGAAAAGTTTGGGTTAGAAAGGACCTTAAAGATCAAATTCCGACCCCCCTTCCATGGGTAGGGACACCCTCCACTAGACCAGGTTGCTCAAAGCCTCATCCAGCCTGGCCTTGAACACCTCCAGGGATGGGGCAGCCACAACTTCCCTGGGCAACCTGTTCCAGTACCTCACCACTCTCACAGTAAAAAATATTTTCCTAATATCTAATCTAAATCTGCCCTCTTTCAGCTTACAACCCCTATCCCTTGTTCTGTCACTACACTCCCTGATAAAGAGTGCCTCCCCATCTCTCCTGTAGCCCCCTTCAGGTACTGGAAGGCTGCTAGAAGGTCTCCTCGGAGCCTTTTTTCTCCAGGCTGAACAACCCCAACTCTCTCAGCCTGTCCTCATACAGGAGGTGCTCGAGCCCTCTTCATTTAACATGGACACTATCTTGGATGGGTGTTCAGTTTTCCCCTCATACTAGTTTCTGACATCTCTTAACAGTTATGATAGAAACTATCAGGGTGGTGGGAATCACATTCTTTTATCTTGTACTGTGGCTGTCCTGCTTTTACATGAAATTTATTAAAAATCCCTTTTCACGTAAAAAAAAATGAGCAAAAGAGTAGTAGTACATACTGATATGTATTAGAAACTAGAGAATGAGGAAGACAGGGATGCCTACCCCTGCTACAGGAAATATTTACATCTTTTCTCCTCAAGAGTCATTGGAATCATATTTACTCACATCTTTAAAAGAACAGGAGGAGCTAAAAATAATCAATCTCTGAAAAAATTATAAGTACATTAACCTTCATAAAAAGTCTGCCAGCATTTACAGATCTTACCAAAACTCTCTCAATCATATTTTCTCCAAACACAAAGTCAGAATTGCTGCTGTTTTGTACACTTCCGTCCTTGAACAACTGACTTCTGTGAGAGCAAAATAACACAAGAATATGAATTAGAACCATTTAGAACTTTGTAAAGAATATAAGTAAGTTCGTGCATTTACTTTACCACACCTTACATTAAAGACAAAAAATGACCACTTAAGTAATCAGACAAACTATTTAAGGGAATCTGAGAATACTCTCTACACAGCATTTCACAAGAGGAACAAAGAGTATCACATTGTATTTCATGAAGATCATTGACGATGTTCCTTAAAAGCAAAGAATCAAATCAACATGCCTCCTCTTCCTCAGAGAAGAGTCTTACTACAGAAACTTTAATGAGTTACTTTTTTTTCCTTGTTTCCTTTTCCTCCAGCAGAAGACTGCCAACAATTAACAATTACCCCTTCGTGTTGGTGCAGTTCTGGTACCCTTTGGAATAACATTCTCCCCAGTGCCTTACTGTGTACTCCTTGGTCATCCACCTAACATCTCGGAAAGACAGAGGCGCAGTGTATTCTAATGCCTACACTTTCAATTCATATAAATACTGCAACAACATAAAGGGTTGATAGCAGATGGCTTATGATGAGCTATAACTAAAACAGGAAAGAAAGATCTTCTTTCTGTTCTTCAGTGACCTTTTCCATAGATATACTTAAAATGAGAAGTGAAGAAAACGAAATACTTGCCATCGTTTGCTACTGGCCAACTATAGTTCAGGGATACAGATCTGAGAGAAAAGTTCATAAATCATTTTACATTTAGGATCTGGAGTATGAATGTTTTTGGCAGAAGCTACATTAAAACAACACTTGTCCTTCTTTTCTTCTGTCCCTTTTTTCTTCCTAGTGTCTCAGATTTTCTGGATTTTTTTTTTTTTTTGCATTGCCACCCTGAGTTTAACTACCCTGTTAGCCTCTTACATTTAAGGAGGTTTTAAGAGAAGAAGGTGAATGTGGTTTTAAATAGTGACATAGTCACAACTTGTAAAATGTACATTACTTGTGGATTACATTCATTAATATTCTAATATGAGTAGAGTTGTGATTTGACCTGCCAACTGTATAGCCACTTTAAATTAACAGGATAATTTTTTTATAAAAGTCACTAGGAAAGTCCTTGTAAACTTATTTGTGTGGAAGTTGTTCCTGCTGCTGTTGTGTTTTTTGGGTGTTCAGGAAACTGAACTGTTGGTGGTTTCCTGGGACATGGACAGCTGCAGCAACTGCAGAAGGCTAACAAACCATGTCCATTTTCATGTTCATGTTCACATCCAGGGAGGTGATTCTGCCCCTCTACTCTGCTCTCATGACACACCTGGAGTACTGCATTCAGCTCTGGGCCCCCAACATGAGAAGGGCATGGACCTGTTGGAGCAGGTCCAGAGGAAGGCCACAAAGATGATCAGAGGGCTGGAGCACCTCCCCTTTAAGGACAGGCTGAGAGAGCTGGGGTTGTTCAGCCTAGAGAAGAGAAGGCTCCGAGGAGACTTAATAGCAGCCTTCCAGTACCTGAAGGGGGCTACAGGAGAGATGGGGAGGCACTCTTCATCAGGGAGTGTAGTAAGAGGACAAGGGGTAATGGGTATAAGCTAAAAGAGGATAAATTTAGACTAGACATTAGGAAGAAATTTTTCACTGTGAGGGTGGTGAGACACTGGAACAGGTTGCCCAGGGAGGTTGTGGATGCCCCATCCCTGGAGGTGTTCAAGGCCAGGCTGGATGAGGCTTTGAGCAACCTGGTCTAGTGGAGGGTGTTTCTGCCCATGGCAGGGGGGTTGGAACTAGATGATCTTTAAGGCCCCTTCCAACCCAAACCATTCTGTGATTCTGTGATTCATCGCTATGCAGAACTGTATCACACAAGGAAGCAGAGGTAGAAGAGGAGGGGAAGTAACACGGATGACTGCAGGCAGCAGCAATCCCTGCTGTTGAGTCTCTCTTCATTTTATTTTTTTATAAATAAATGTCAATAGTTACACCTTGATTGATAATTAAAAACAAATATAAAGAAATCTTTTCTTAGCAATGAGTAGGTCTAGCTGAAATATTCACTGTCATTTAGCATGTATATGGAATTTAATAAAGTTGTTTCTATGAATACTTGCTGTCAAGTTGTCTATGAGAAAACAGCTATGCCAAAAATATTTTATTTACATATTTTAATGCATCAGTCACTTAATATGGATCAGAAGAATGGCACTTACACTCTCTTGCAATCTCAGAAGAGCAGTAAGCACCTAGCTATATTTAAATTAGTTTTCACCTTGTCCAATTAATCAAGATTTACCACAACTGTGATATACAGAATTAACAAGGCACAAATACCCCAAGCAGATTAGCAATTCCTCTTTTAAAAAACTGAAAAAAATACCACCAGCACTTTTAAGTCTTGTAACTTGTCAGCAAGTAAACATTGCATTGTGTTTCTCTATCCATCTACTTCACAAGAGAAAGCCACTCACCTATCTTTTCCTAGATATTGTGCAGGTGACAGAAGGTAAATAGACTTGGCATATCAATACCAACCCATTTTGAAGTCATTAACATTTTCCTTTTAGGTTTTCCAGTATGTACATTACCATTATTCTGAATCTGCTAAAAATCCAGCGTGCTGTGTGGCTCCATGTTGTCCTCACAGGACATCATCACAGCATTAACTGTGATAGAAAAGGACAGTCTGGCTCTTCCAAAATCACAGTGAGCATCTTCCCTCTAATGATGTTCTTCTTATTTATAAGGATTAAGAATCTAAATTGTCTGTGCATCTAAAAATCCCTCCTCACCTCAGAATCTGGCCACTGTGCATTCCAAATGTTGTGAGCAAGAACCTTTACCTGTGGTCCATCCAGACCTCAAGAAGACTGGAATAGACTCCTTTGCAGCTAACACATTCTTTGCCCTCTTTGGGCAGCAGGGAGAAAGGAGGCAACATCACAAATGTGTTATCTGGGGCCCTGGCAAGTTTGAAATGTCATTCTCTCATCATAACTGATCTCAGGTGTATTTTATTCCTGATGCTCACAACTTCCAGGAAAATAACCCTTATCAACCATCAGCAAGCAGTATTAATACTCTCAACATAACCTACTGGCTAACCACAGACCCTTCATTCTCATGAGCCAGTCTCCAGAGAGGTAATAGCCCACTTTTGCACCAGTATGAGTTCTTTCAGTCATGTACAGAGGCAAAGGCATCGGACAATCTCTTAGTCCAAGGAAATCAGCTTCCTCATGCAGAAAGTCTGAAGACCATGCTGGTCAATCCATGTCTGCACAAAGATGCTGCCCTATCACAATTGTTACTGTTCATGACAGAAATTCTGGCATGTGCACCCAAGTAGAGCATCAGTTGTAGCATTCACCTTGTCTTCCAAATCAGTCCTGTATATTTTTCTACATGTCTCCTCTGTCCAATATGCTGACATATTTTGGTAACTCCTGAGTTTCTTTGTATCTGTTTATGAGATGCAGAAGCTATGCAATCAGAAGAAAGTTCTCAAAAGGGACACAAAGATGAGGCTTTGAGCAACCTGGTCTAGTGGAGGGTGTCCCTTCCCATGGCAGGGGGGTTGGAACTTGATGATTTTTAAGGTCCTTTCCAACCCAAACCATTCTATGATTCTATGATTCTATGATACTATGACTGTAAAAATTCAAAACATATTGGGACATATTTTGAACTGCCAAGGCTGCATGCATGAGATGGCAAAACAGTTTCTGGCTTGGGGGTTGCTAATGAGAAAAAAAACTGTCCTGCAGTGATTAATTCCTGTCAGGAGTACATTTCTTATGGCATATGGACCTCATGTCAGTACCCACAAATCCTGGGTCCGCACAGACACCAGTGAGCACTGCGTGGGTGTAGCTATCATTGGCTTAGTACCATGTTAGACACATAGGACAAAAGGGCATTGCATAGGCCAATTGACAAAATGGTGTAGAAATATAATAAATAAAAACTTACTGTGTTGTTTCAGAGCTAGAAATAGGCATAGTAGTAGGTGACCTTGCTGCTGTTTTGGAACTTACTGAATTCTCAGCTGAGAAATAAGAGCTGTCTTCCAAAAGCTAGGAATAACAAAATCAGATGAATGAATTAGACCAAGCTTATTTTCTGCTATAAATAGATCTGCTAGAAGTCCAGAGTCACTGAGGTACATATGTATATGTATCTGTGGTAGCTGGCAGAGCTTCCTCCAGCTGTGTACTAAGCCAGTGACTTTAATGAAAACACTAAAATTTTACTTTTTAAGTAAACAAAATGCAAAAGACTCCCAAAGCTGCTTCGACCACGGTCAGGGACCAGACCCCTACCTGTCCCCTCCTGGATGATCCATGTTTATTTCTCAAACAATGGGCATAACATTTTATGAAGAAGAGACTCCACCAGGAGTGCCTGGGCAGAGCACTCAGACAAAACATTTCTAAAGAGAAGATGCCACCATGTCTAGGAACATTAGCAAGTTGTTAATGTCTTGAGTGACAGACTCATCTGTCAGGTGGGGCATGGGCGCTGAGGGCTGAAGTCATCTCCTGGGTGGAGAACCAGCTGCCCCCCACCCCAAACTAACCTGGATGCAGGGCTGTTGCACCCCTCAAAGGTCAATCCCAAAGGTGACTTAGATGCTG
>WKFP01015302.1:826931-964409 GCA_011057875.1 Pterocles orientalis | reverse complement strand
TCCCAAAGCTGCTTCGACCACGGTCAGGGACCAGACCCCTACCTGTCCCCTCCTGGATGATCCATGTTTATTTCTCAAACAATGGGCATAACATTTTATGAAGAAGAGACTCCACCAGGAGTGCCTAGGCAGAGCACTCAGACAAAACATTTCTAAAGAGAAGATGCCACCATGTCTAGGAACATTAGCAAGTTGTTAATGTCTTGAGTGACAGACTCATCTGTCAGGTGGGGCATGGGCGCTGAGGGCTGAAGTCATCTCCTGGGTGGAGAACCAGCTGCCCCCCACCCCAAACTAACCTGGATGCACCCCCGAGTGGTGGTCCAGGACTGGACCAGACCGAACCATATAAAAGGTGAGCCCAAACTTTACTCACCAACAACCCATCACCACCTGGTCGACCCATCACTACCCCATGCAAGGAGTTTCTGCCTGAAACAAAGACTTCTGCCTGAAGAGAAGACACGTGCTGCAACAAGGGATTGGTGATGTTCTCTGTGTCTTTGTGTTTGTGTGTCCCTGTCTCTCTATCTCTGTCTCTCTGCCCCCTTTCTTACTTTTCAACTCTGCCGTACTCTGTATTCTGTCTTAATTTTTGCGTCAAATAATGTTTGAGCATTATTTGGTGTTTGCTTAATTGATAAGCAATGTTTGGTGATAATTGATAAGTGTGATTTGGTGCTTGACTTGGAGAAGTTGACTTGTTGATGTTTTTACAGTTGCTGAGGTAAACCAAATTGTGTTGTATTGTTTCCTCGAGTCATTGTCTGACTCCACCTAGCCAGTGCTCCTTTTCAGGGAATCACAAAAAGCCTCTCTTGACCATCCACTGGAGTGCTGCGAGACACCCACAGAACCCTGATATCTAAAAGCTGAGACAGCCTGCAGACAAGAGATGTTTTTTCAAACACAGTCAGCATGAGTTTAACAGTTCACACCATGTCAGTGATCCATCAGTTTCTCTGAAACTGATAACAGGAACTTTCTTGAAAATCATGCAGTGGAATAATTAACTGCTTTTAAAACAGCACTGTTTTGTTTTGTTTTGTTTTTAATCTGAGCTGCAAACATGCATTAGCCAGCAAATTTACTTTTCTTTTTACCTGAACACATGCTTCTTTCTTAGTTACTGGCGATACTACTGGATTTTCAGGACAGGTCAGGGCTTGTGGGGGTTGTAAAATGGCAGGTCTAATGACATTCCGCAATTGACTTTGTGACAAGCATCCTTGCAAAATACAAAGAAAATATATTTAAATAGAGACTTTTTCTTGACATCTAATTCATAGCTATGTCACTCGCCTCTTTAACTGAAAGCATCAAAGCATATTTAAATAAAATTTATTGTTGTTTACTTGCTACATATTGAAAAATTGTAATCCCTTCTAAAATACACAACTCTGCAGTGACACCAACCCCTGCTACCCTATCAGAAAAAAAAAGGTAATGCATTATATTAAAAAATAGTTGTTTATATTTACAAAATATATTTGTATTTATGTATTTATATATTTACACTTATATTTACTGCTTTGTGTTAGAACTGTCTTCTAGTATTTCAAATTTAAATCTGCACCTGCAGACACCAAGAAGGTTCTTCATTGCCTTCTCCAGGAGCAGAGTTATTCAGTTAGAAATGTGCAATTTCCCTGTTCAAGGTTTTATTCAGTCCACTCAGGAATTAAAGTCAGAACAGAGGCTCAGAACAGAGCTTACAGGCTATTTACACTGTCAAACAAATAACTTATGAACTTCATAAAGATACTTAGCCTATCACTCAGCATAGAAAAGAGCTGTCATTTTTATGTCTTGTGTATTTGTTAAGAGCATCTTTGTAGAAATACAGTGAACAAATATTGCAGTGACAGTTACCTTCTTCTGTGCTTTTGATCAAGTCAAGGTTTCTTTGAAGAAGAGCTGAGGTCATGAATATGTTATTCTTTACTACAGAACAAGAATTTAAACTTTAATAACAAGTAATAACAAATTTTAATTATTCATTGATGTTTCTGTTACCCATCCCTATTTTGGTAGTACCTGAGTAATATTCCAACCTATCTAAACAAGATCTCTGAGATAACTGCTACTGTCTCTGTTCTACAAGGGGGTAAGTGTGCCTTAAGCATAGGAAGCACCATGGGTTTTCTGGCTATGTCAGACACAGAAGTCTTTTGAGTATTAACAGATGTTTTAAACTCATAAATTCTTCTTCAGCATTGAAAACCAGGTGCTGGCAGTTTGCAAAAGCTATTGAAATGGCCATGCTGTGTTGTCCAGTCTTAAGCGTTTTTAAAATGAGTAAATGAGGCCCAAGAACATGGGAATAAATAAACGTGCCTGCTGTGTTCTAGTAAAAAGGCTTCCACAACTTACTATAATGATGGCAGTGCACTACTGGTACTTTCCACCAGCCAGAAAGTGATTGCAACCATGTAAAATGACACAACTGATACTCCACACACAACCACTACTTTTTCATTGCAGAAAGAGTGTGACTTGTTGCTATAACAATGTTGTGGCCTCTTAAGATTGTTCAGAATTCCTTTATGCCAATGTCTGCCAAGGACGTGTTTCTGATAAGAGACACAGACTAGGATTTAAGACCAGTCCATCATTCCCATAAGTGGCAAGTGGGAGAATACTCCCAGGGTCATTGGTTAGTGGAAGACAGGCTCCTAGGAAAAAACCTATATTCCTACGGGAACCATCACCATGAAATGGAGCAAACTAATTCATGCAATTATTTCAACTCCACTCTGTTTTTTCAAGCATACTTTGGTACCATAATGTGTAAATGCTTATTTGTAAATTAATCAAAGATTCCTTCCCCAGCACCACAGGATTCCCTAACAACAAATGCAAAAAACATTTCTTCTGTTGAACTGCCAGTCCTCCTCCTAAAACATTCCTTTCATCTGTCCAAATTCCAGCCTAGTCCAATACACTCCAGCTCTATCCCACAAAAAAAGCAATTCTGTACACCTCTTTATTTTAGCTAATACCTGCTTTTCTACATAAATACTTTTTCGGGTTTTTTGTGTTTTTGTGGTTTGTTTTTTTTACATTACCTGGCTGGTGGGGAGGGAAAGTAGGAAGGATGGTAAAGGAAGATGATCTCCCTCTTTTCTGACCTAGAGTTGTATCTGAAAGGATGAGAGACTGAAATTATCATTTGTTTGGAGAAAAAAAAAAAAGATTAATTTCAAGGTTACCCAATTTGATGGCATGCCTTCATTGTCAGTAGAATAGATTACTATCTGTTAACTACCAGCTTTCTGAAGTAGACTGATAGGTTATGCCTGTACTGTTAGATTATGCCAGGAGAGACCTCTGAGGCCAAGTGGCACAGCCTGGCTCAGGCACACTGGTTACTGCTACTCCACTCTGTAATGCTTCTGTCTCAGAGAACACCAGTTGGGGACTTTCAAAACAGAACCAGGGAGTGAGCTATCAGTTAAGCAGTGTGGACAATCAAGAGGTCAAACACTCCAGCTTCCTCCTGCACTTGGCTTTACTTTTTGGTATAGACATATCCTGAAATTTCTACGATATCTATGATTTTCTGTGCCTGATCTCAGCATAATTATCAGAGTAAACCAAATTTAGCTTCTTAAATCCTCTTAGCTACATTCAGATGTGTCACTGGACTACATAAAACAAAATATAGCATACACATATTAATGTCTGAATTCAGAAATAAGTTTCTGGTCCCATCTGTATGTTAAACAAACATTGTAAAAAACAGATCAGTCTTTATGCACAGTGGCCTCAGTGACTCATGTGCATTTCCCATGTCCTTAAAGGGCCCTTGAGGTCAGCTGTTAGCTGGATTGCAGGAGAGGCCCTTCTGGAAACTGCTTTACGTTTTCAGGGATTGCCCAGGGAATACTGATTTCTTCCACAAACCAGGGAATCTAATTCCTTTTCAGTTCTCCTCCCTTGACTGTGTGAGCTATTCAAGGAAATTATAAGAAATATACAGATTTTTCACTATTTTATGTAATATTATGTCAGTATAGAAAATGAATATATTTTTACTTAAAAAGGGATTTACTGGAAATTACCAGCGAGCTTATATGTTTAAGTTTTCATGACTTGCAGCATTTCTACAGTGCAGAAATGTTTCTTAGACAGGAAAATTCCTTCTCTTCTTTACCAGATGAGAATACAGACCTATTGAAATTAAAACATGACTAGAGCTAAACGTCCTACCTGTGTTAGACTGAGAGTCAGACTTCTGGAAAGTACAAAATGATGATCTTGCACGCTTTCTGGAACAATTAATGAGATCTAAAGAAAAGTAAATACAAAGTTCTGCAGGGACAGACTGGCAGGCAATTTCAGCACAATGTTACTATATGGAATTAAAACCTGAGCACAATAAATTATAGGAATGACTTACAGGAACAGCTTTAAGGCAGTACCCAAGAACAAAAGGGCTTTGGAATCTTGGTCAACACCTGGCACAAAGCCCCATGGAGTCTTCTTTATTTCTACTAAGTTTGAGGAACCTAAATCAAGCACTTAAAATCACTTCAGAGCCGTCTGGCTCAGAAGATATTAAGAATGAGAAGTTACATTATAATGTAGCCTAACCAAATAGAAAAGGGCAGCTAAGAGCTCATACAGCTGATGAATATACTTGGCCATTTGTCAGGGCTTCTGGAGTTTGGCTTTCTGGGACATATGAGAGGTAAGATGGACGAATTTTTGAGGTAAACCAGTGACATATATTAGGACATAGTAGGTGGCTCTACAACCACATAGCCTTAGTCTACTAACAGGGATTTGTCCCTGCTCATACAAAGTAAGGGTCCAAACACTATCATCACAGGCAACAGTCACACCTATGAATATAGGTCTGATACGAATATAGGTCTATGAATATACTGTTTCAATGAGGTGGTTATTACCATTTTCAGCTTTGCAAACTGGGTCTTCTGCAGGCCGCTGGAAAAAAAATATAAGCGTGGAGAGGTCAAGGAGAATAGAACAGCCATTTTCTAGACCAGGTCACAAAGTATATCAATCCAGCATATATGCATTAAAAGCAGTCTTTTTTCTAGTTTCTATTTTTCCTTGTTCTATTTTGAGACCACTTATTGGAAGTCTTAACCTGGGCTAAAATATTTTATTACTGCTAGGATCATTGTCTATAGAATCCTAATTTCTCAGCATTTTTGTCAATTATGAAAAAAAAAAGGCTTTTTACCTTTAAAGGACGGTCCTTCTTCTCAAAAACAAATGTTGGCTGGGCAAGCACCAATCTCTCTGTAAAAGGGAAGAGATCATTTTTATTAATAATTCTGTAACAGCACTTCTTAACCACAGTACTCGAAGTGCTGTGCAATAACAAACAGGTCTTTATCCTTTAGTTACAAAGGAAGAAAATATAGAGCTGCAGTGATATACAGCACCGTCTGTAAATAAAAAAAAAAAAGCTAGAGTCCACAAATCCAAGTGTGGATTTTGCCTGACCAGATGCCACAGAGTTTGGGCTCATCTTTTTTTACAGGTCTTTTAATTAAAAAGAAAAAAAAGTGCTTTTAGCCTATACAAACAACATCTGCCATCCTTTAAGAACAAAGGTGAACTGCAGCTTTGGTTCTCGGGAAGGTGCAAAGATGTGAAATGCAAAATGATCCCCAAAGGAAAGCAAAGAAATGTGTTACACTTGGCCTCAGCTACATTCAAACTTCCCACTCTTCAGGCTTCAGGTAAGTGAATGCCTAATAGCAGTTTTGATGTGTGAGTGTGATACATAATGTATGAAGTTCTGTAGAGCAAATTCTGCTCTGAGGCATACTTCGGCATTTCTTAGGTATGACTGAGAACAGCTTTGAATCCATGGTTGTTTTTTTTTGTTGCTTCACATAAAATTTTATGTTGATTTATGGTTCTCTGCTTCTACATCTTACATGACTTCCTCAGGCCACTTATTTTGCTTTCTTCAGGCTACTTTGCTAAGAATGAGACCTGCACAGCCTGTGCAACTCCAATGCACTAACTTTGGTTGTCAGTGTGAAAGCAGAAGCTGTTTTCACCAGTACCACCAATTAATGACACATTTATTATGCCAATAAATGGCACAACTAAAGAGCAAAGAAACAAACACTGATTTTTTTAGACCATCACACACAGGGTTCACCCCATGCTAGCTTGAAAGGTCTGTAACACACACCTAATAGAAACAATCTGCTTCTGAGCATAAGCATATTTTAGTTGTGTATGTTAGGAGATGAATGGAGACCTAAATGCATGTATTTCTCCCCATGGGTGATAAGGACAGACTAGGGTGTAGGGGCACTTCGTACTGAAGCAGAATTTTAGCTATGATACTAAATTCAGGCTTTGTAATTATAAGGTTGATAAAGGATCCTGGGAAAGAAGAAAAGCAACCAGATGTGCAGAGGCATCCAATTATACGGGATGTGAGAAAGTTAAACTGAGAGAAATTAATTAGCATGACTAAGTTATTTTAGAGGTTTTGTTGACATAGCTTCGAAGGTCACGTTCCCAGGATTGAAAGTAGCCAATAGTGATTTTGTTGTTAAAAATTTAAAATTATTGTATCCAATCAGTAGCTGCCAAACCTGAAAGAGCTCTGTAAAAAAGCATGTGCGCAACACACAATAAATGGCTTTTACTCTCATCATAATTGGCTCATCTGGCTGGTGTCCAAGAACTTCACGCGCTGACTTCTAAGGCCTCCTTGCGCCGACTTCTAAGAACTCTGCAGGTCGACTACACTAGGGTTACTACTTTGCTGTATGACTGGCCTTTGGCTAGAGAAATTCTACACTTGATATATTATTAATTGATGTTTCACAGAATATTTATCCCCTACACACCATTTTTATAACAACGTCTTCCTCTGTTTTATAATAGAATATTTTCCTGTTCAACAAAAATGTCCTTGTGAAAATACATGGATTGATATTTTTATCTTGGCTTGTACATCTATCTCTGACCAAAACACTCTAGAATCAATTACTTGAAAGTTTAATAAAGCAAATATCAGCCTATCACGGAGATATTAAAATTACTAAATAAATACACATTCAACAATCAAGAAAAAAATAAACATTGTTTAAATAAATGCTGCATGTATGTAAACTGTGAAAAGAAGCATGAAATTATTACTCAAATCCAGTGACATACAGACACAGCAGTAAGAACTAATACAGTTTTGCTGTTGAAGTTAATTTTGTATTTACTTGGTCATTTTGTGTGGGCAAAGAACTGAATTTAGTAAACTTGCCATGCTTTGCAACGAAGGTCTGGTTTGTCCTCAATAGGAAAAGTAGAAAAAAGTTCACATTGTTCAACACCAGAAAAGATAATACTCTGTCACTGAAAGTCAAAGAAACTTTCCATAATCCCATTGCAGCTGGGGATCCCTGGCACGGCATAAAATGGAGCAATTCCACTTCTATTCACTAGAGGGGAGTGGCATACATAAACAATAGTATTTCACTGAAATGTGATTTATTCAATATAAAAGGCTTTTTTCCTGTTTTTTTTAGAAGTACTTGTATTCTTATTGAATGAAGGAAAAATACAAAAATTAAAGCATGACTATAGAAACCGTCATATTCTCCAAAGTATCTCTCAAAGCTCAGAAGCTAGCAATATTTTTAAAGGTACATTTACTACTTCAAAGCATGCAATCAGCAAAGAGTGAATTGCTGTGAAAAAGGAACTGACTTTCTATCACACAGTTAACTTTTGCTGGAGCTAAAAGGCTTTAAGGAGCTTGAAGGAATTAGGAATGTTCACTGCAATTTAAACAACAAAATAATAATAGTAATAGTTTAAAACCCAGAAGTTCCCGAAGAAAAATTCATAACTGGTTGATTACCAAGAGAGACATATGAAGCTAGGGTGTAGTGGTAGCTCTTAAAGAGAAACATGCATACTTTGATATTGCAGTAAATATAAAAGATATATCCCATCAACTGCTTTTGAACCAAAGAGAAAACTTTCTTGCCATCAGTTGATTTAGTCAGAGGGTGCTGATGCTGCCATGGTTATTTATCATTTCTATGGCCCTGTATTGCTTCTACAAAAATCAAGAAAACCTTTCTGTAATTCCTCAAAAGTATTCTACGTAGCTCATCAGTAAGATCTTCACTCCTCAATCAGGCCATTCATAACAGAGTTTTAAAAATATATTTGTGTTAACTATTTATGTATCCTATACATTAATTTCCAATTACATTTTAAATTTCTCAGGTATTTAAGCACAAAATATCTGCAGCCATTGTGTCAATGTGCTAACTTTAACACTGGTGAGCAATTTTGCATTTCTCTCCTTCATTTTCTGCACTAAGGTTGCTGCTGCCAGGGCGGATGGCTGTGTGCTGGGAGAAGAAGCCCTTCTGCACCCTCCGCTTCCAGCAGAATCACAGAATCACAGAATGTTAGAGATTGGAAGGGACCTCGAAAGATCATCTAGTCCAATCCCCCTGCCGGAGCAGGAACACCTAGATCAGATCACCCAGGAACGCATCCAGGCGGGCTTTGAATGTCTCCAGAGAAGGACACTCGACAACATCTCTGGGCAGCCTGTTCCAGTGCTCTGTCACCCTCACTGTAAAGAAGTTTTTTCTCACATTCAAGTGGAACCTCCTATGTTCCAGCTTGAACCCATTGCCCCTTGTCCTATCACTGGATGTCACAGAGAAGAGCCTGGCTCCATCCTCCTGACACTCACCCTTCACATATTTATAAACATTGATTAGGTCACCCTCAGTCTCCTCTTTTCCAAGCTGAAGAGACGCAGCTCCCTCAGCCTTTCCTCGTAAGGGAGATGCTCCATTCCCTTCATCATCTTCATGGCTCAGCAGCGGCAGGGGGGCACTCAGCCAGGCAGTGCGTGGCTCTGTCCCAGGGAAGAGGCAGCAGCAGCCAGGGCTGGCTGCAGGGGAACAAGGTGGGCTGGAGCCACCCCTCCTCCTCAACACCAACAGGACACAGACAGACAAATGCTGGCTAGTGCCTAATTAAGACTGGGCTGCTCCAGTCCTTTGCAGCTTAGTACTTCAGGTTTCAGTGGAGACAAAGTTAACTTTCTTCACAGCAGCTAGCATGAGGCTGTGTTTTGGATTTGTGCTGAAGAGAAGGCTGATAACATGCTGATGTTTATAGTTGCTCCCAGGACAGTCAAGAACTATTCAGCTTCTCTGCAGTGCTGGTGTCTGCAGGTGCAGGAGAAGCTGGGAGGGAGCACAGCCCCAGCTACTAGCCTAGAATCTGACCTTCGGTTTAGGATTGAGACCCAAATTGGTCAATGGTATATTTCATATCATGCACATCATGCCCAGTATATAGAAGAAACTTTGTCTGGAAGTTAGCTTTCTTGCTTCCGGTTGTTTCCTTCTGGGTGTCCCCTCTCTTGGGATTGTCTCGGTCTGTCAGACACTCAGGTTCTTATCTCTGTTCCAGGACTGCAGTTTTGGGACTCTCCCTGCTCTAGGATCATTAGCTGGGAATAACCTGAGCCTTGGTCACCAGGTGGTGAACAGTACCAGTGTGTATCACTCATTTCTATGTATTACTATTATTTTCATCATTATTATTTTGAATATTATTGTAGTTTAGTTATTAAATTCTTCTTATCTCAACCCACGAGTCTCTTTTCCCTTCACCCCTTTAATTCTTTCCTTCTTCCCTGGGAAGCGGGAGAGGAGAGGGTGAGCAAGCAGTTTTGTTTTGCTGCCAGCCAGGGTAAAGCTACAACAAAAGGTCTTGGCCTAACGTTTGCTGCATACACAGTTCAAAATAATGTCCAAAAGACATAATAGAAATGTCCAGTTTCCTTGTTTGAGATCTTACTGGAATGGCCTCCTGGCTCCAGACCCCTGTCCTGCACTGGAGCACTACCAAACACGCTCTGCCCTGAGCTGCCCAACACAGAAGCCACCTGGGTCACAGGCCTGGTGCCGGCTCTGCTTATCCACCATGGGCATCCCCTCTCCATCACTCTGCTTGGTGCTCAGGCAATTGGCAAATTATGGTCCTTCATATGCCCAGATGGAGACTGCATTTATAGAGTACCATTTGAAAGAAAATACAACCATTTTGGGAAAAACGGTTGCTGACTGCTGCCTAAGCCTAGGAAGCACTAATCAGAATGACATGCAGGAAATAATGTAAAATTGCTTTCACCAGCTTTGCTTGTATCCCAAAAGCTAGCATCATCTATGAGGTGTATGGGTCCTTCAGCCTTTGCTGTAAAATTCTACTTTTCAATTTTATTAATATTGCTTTTTCTAAAGCTGTAGAAACTTCACAAAATATATACACTAAAGAATAAGCAGCACACTGATGGTTTTGAAAATTTTAGAATTGTTATTATTATTGCTCCATCTTGCCCAGAGCACAGATAAATGTGAGCTGTGAGTGCCTATCAAATCTAAAAAACAAAGTGAATCTATATATGCATTAAAGTGCTAAAATGCAGGCCTCAGAGTTTGACAGCAATTTCAGTTCTTACACGTGAATCCTATTTTTCACCTCGAGTCTTAGCAATGTATACAAGCTGGACCTTGTTCTCATCAACAAGGAAGGGCTGGTGGGGAATGTGGAACTCAAGGGCAGCCTTGACATGGTGGAGTTCAAGATCCTCAGGGCAGTGAGGAGGGCGCACAGCAAACTCACTACCCTGGACTTTAGGAGAGCGGACTTTGGCCTCTTCAGGGACCTGCTTGGAAGAGTCCCATGGGATAAAGCCCTGGAGGGAAGAGGGGCCCAAGAAAGCCGGTTAGTATTCAAGGATCACTTCCTCCAGGCCCAGGGGCGATGCATCCCAACAAAGAAGAAGGCAGGCAAAAATGCCAGGAGGCCTGCACGGATGAACAAGGAGCTCCTGAGCAAACTCAAACACAAAAAGGAAGACTGCAGAGGGTGGAAGCAAGGACAGGTAGCCTGGGGACAATACAGAGACACTGTCCGTGAAGCCAGAGATCAGGTTAGGAAAGCTAAAGCCCAAACAGAATTAAATATGGCCAAGGATGTTAAGGGTAACAGGAAGAACTTCTATAGGTATGTCAGCGATAAAAGGAGGACTAGGGAAAATGTGGGTCCCCTCTGGAAGAAAGCGGGAGATCTGGTGACCCAGGATGTAGAGAAAGCTGAGGTACTTAACGAGTTCTTTACCTCAGTCTTCACTGGCAAGAGCTGGAGCTACACTGCCCAAGTTGCAGAAGGCAAAGGCAGGGACTGGGAGAAGGAAGAACTGCCAGCTGTAGGAGAAGATCAGGTTCGAGACCATCTAAAGAACCTGAAGGTGCACAAGTCCATGGGACCTGAGGAGATACATCCACGGGTCCTGAAGGAACTGGCAGATGAAGTTGCCAAACCACTATCCATCATATTCGAGAAGTCGTGGCAGTCTGGTGAAGTTCCCACAGACTGGAAAAGGGGAAACATAGCCCCCATTTTTAAAAAAGGACATAAAGAAGACCCAGGAAACTAGAGGCCGGTCAGTCTCACCTCTGTGCCTGGCAAGATCATGGAGCAAATCCTCCTGGAATCTATGCTAAGGAACGTGGAAAACAAGCAGGTTACTGACGACAACCAACATGGCTTTACCAAAGGAAAATTGTGCCTGACGAATTTGGTGGCCTTCTACGATGGTGCCACAGCGCTGGTGGATAAAGGAAGGGCAACTGACATAATCTACCTTGACTTGTGCAAAACATTTGACACAGTCCCACATGGCATCCTTGTCTTTAAATTGGAGAGACAAGGATTCGACAGAAGGACCACTTGCTGGATAAGGAATTGGCTAGACGGCTGCACTCAAAGAGTTGTGGTCAATGGCTCAATGTCCAAGTGGAGACCAGTGACAAGTGGTGTTCCACAGGGGTCAGCACTGGGACCAGTGTTGTTTAACATCTTTGTTGGCAACATGGATGGTGGGATTGAGCACACCCTCAGCAAGTTTGCCGATGACACCAAGCTGTGTGGTGTGGTGGACATGCTGGAGAGAAGGGATGCCATCCAGAGGGACCTTGACAGGCTTGAGAGGTGGGCCCATGCAAACCTCATGAAATTTAACAAGGCCAAGTGCAAGGTCCTGCACGTGGGTCAAGGCAATCCCAAGCACAAATACAGGCTGGGCGGAGAATGGCTTGAGAGCAGCTCTGAGGAGAAGGACTTGGGGGTATTGGTGGATGAGAAGCTCAACCTGAGTCGGCAGTGTGCGCTTGCAGCCCAGAAAGCCAACCGTGTCCTGGGCTGCATCAAGAGAAGCATTAGCAGCAGGTTGAAGGAGGTAATTCTCCCCCTCTACTCTGCTCTCGTGAGACCCCACCTGGAGTACTGTGTTCAGATGTTGGGCCCCCAACATAAAAAAGACATGGACCTGTTGGAGAGAGTCCAGAGGAGAGCCACAAAATTAATCAGAGGGCTGGAGATCCTCACCTATGAGGACAGGCTGAAAGAGTTGGGGTTGTTCAGCCTGGAGAAGAGAAGGCTCCGAGGAGAATTAATAGCAGCCTTCCAGTACCCGAAGGGGGCCTACAGGAGAGGGGAGGCACTCTTTATCAGGGAGTGTAGTGAGAGGACAGGTGGTAATGAGTATAAGCTAAAAGCAGGTAAATTTAGACTAGACATTAGGAAGAAATTTTTTACTATGAGGGTGGTGAGGTACTGGAAGAGGTTGCCCAGGGAAGCTGTGGATACCCCATCCCTGGAGATGTTCAAGGCCAAGCTGGATGAGGCTTTGAGCAACCTGGTCTAGTGGAGGGTGTCCCTGCCCATGGCAGGGGGGTTGGAACTTGATGATCTTTAAGGTCCTTTCCAACTCCAACCATTCTATGATTCTATTGTAGAAAGGAAGTACAGAAACTGATTTTCTCATTCAAATTCGTGTTCTGTTCAAATTGATTTCATTGATTAGAGATCCCCTTTAGCTAATTACAATTATGGACCTTCTCCAGAAGGAAACTGGAGACCTGGCCAAGAGGGAAATGGAGAAGACTGAGGTGCTCAATGTCTTCTTTTCCTTGGTCTTCACCACCAAGGGGCCTGGCCATACCACCCAAGTTGCAGAAAATGAAGGTAAGAACTGTGAGAAGTAAGATCTGCCCACCGTAAGTGAAGATTGAGTTCAAGACCATCTAAAGTACCTGAAGGTTCACAAGTCCATGGGACCCGACAAGATCCATCTACAGGACCTAAGGGAACTGGCAGATGAAGTTGCCAAGCCGTTAGCCATGATATTTGAAAGGTCATGGCAGTCTGGTGAAGTTCGCACTGATTGGAAAAGGGGAAACATAGCCCCCATTTTCAAGAAGGGTAAAAAAGAAGACCCAGAGAATTGGATCATGGAGCAGATCCTCCTGAAGGCTCTGCTAAGGCACATGGAAAATGAAGGAGAGGTGACCGGTAACCAGCATGGCTTCACCAAGGGCAAATTGTGCCTGACAAACCTGGTGGCCTTTTATGATGGAGTTATGGCATCAGTGGATACAGGAAGAGAAACTGATGTCATCCACCTGGACTTCTGCAAAGCATTTGACACCGTCCCACTTGACATCCTGGTGGACAAATGGGAAAAATATGGATTTGATGGATGGACTACCCACTGGAGAAGGACTTGGCTGGATGGTTGCACTCAGAGAGTTGCGGTCAATGGCTCAATGTCCAAATGGAGACCGGGGACGAGTGGCATTCCGCAGGGGTCAGTAATGGGACCAGTGTTGTTTAACATATTTGTTGGTGACATGGACAGTGGGATTGAGTGCACCCTCAGCAACTTTGCCGATGATACCAAGCTGTGTCATGTGGTGGACACACTGGAGGAAAGGGATGACATCCAGAGACAACTGGACAGGCTTGAGAGGTGGGCCCATGCCAATCTCATGAAGTTCAACAAAGTCAAGTGCAAGGTCCTGCACATGGGTTGAGGCAATCCCAAGCACAAACACAGGCTGGGCGGAGAATGGATTGGGAGCAGCCCTGAGGAGGAGGACTTGGGGGTGTTGGTAGATGACAAGCTGAACATGAGCTGGCAATGTGTGCTTGTGGCCCGGAAGGCCAACTGGATCCTGAACTTCATCAAGAGAAGTGTGGCCAGCAGGTCAGGGAGGTGGTTCTGCCCCTCTGCTCTGCTCTATGACACCCCACCTGGAGTACTGTGTCCAGGTCTGGCCCCCCCAACATAGAAAGGACATGGACCTGTTGGAGCAGGTCCAGAGGAGTGCCATGAAGATGATCAGAGGGCTAGCACGCCTCCCCTGTAAGGACAGGCTGAGAGAGGTGGGGTTGTTCAGCCTGGACAAGAGAAGGCTCTGGGGGGACCTTCTTGCAGCCTTCCAGTACCTGAAGGGGGCCTACAGGAGAGATGGGGAGGGGCTTTATACAATGGTATGTAATGACAGGATGAGGGGTAATGGATTTAAACTGGAAGAGGACAGATTTCGACTAGATACTAGGAGGAAGTTTTTCACTGTGAGGTGGTTGGACACTGGAACAGGTTGCCCAGGGAAGCTGTGGATGCCCCATCCCTGGAGGTGTTCAAGGCCAGGCGGGATGAGGCTTTGACCAACCTGGTCTAGTGGAAGGTGTCCCTGCCCATGGCACGGGGGTTGGAACTACAGGATCTTTAAGGTCCCTTGCAGCCCAAACCATTCTATGATTCTGTGAAACCTGAGTAACGTATTTAAGGAATTAGGCTTTCTGTGGTGTCAGAGGTATGCAACATCACTCAGATTTTTAAATTCCTGCTCAGAGACTAGACAATGCCTTCTTCAGGGACTAGCCAATGCCTTCTTCAAGGACTAGCCAGTCGTGTTGAAGAAAGCTGTAACTACTTTTCTAGTAAATTAACATAATACCTTATTGTAGGGGCATTTTGTGCTGAAGTAGAATTTTAACTATGTTATTAATTTTAGACTTTGTAATTGTAAGGCTGATAGAGAATCCTAGATGTAAGGGTGTTTTTGTGTGAAAATGGAATTGTAGCTATGACACTAACTTTAGACTTTGTGATTATAAGCTTGTTAGAGGATCCTTGGAAAGAAGAAAAATAACTAGATGTGCTGAGGTATCTATACGGGACGTGAGAAGGAGGAACTGAGAGAAATTTATTAGCACAACTAAGTTATCTCAGAAGTTGTGTTCCCATAACTGTGAAAATTACTTTCCCAGGATCTAGAATAGCCAATAGTAACTTTGTTGTTAAGACTTTAAACTTATTGTATCCAATTAGCAGCTGCCAAATCTGAAAGAGTTTAGTATAAAAGCAAGTGCACAACACACAATAAAATTGCTTTTACCCTCATCATAATTGGCTCGTCTGGCTGGTGTCAAAGAACTCCGCGCACTGAGGCCTCCTCATGCTGACCGCTAAGAACTCTGCAAACAGCTACACCTTATAAAATGTAAAGTTAGTCACTTTACCTGGTGTTCTCCTTTTTTTTGCTTTGTATTAGATTTTAAAAGTAGGCTCAACTGAAAGCCATGTAAAAACTGTACTTTTGATACTTTCCCACAGAGCAAAAGGAAAAAAAGGAAAAAAAAATTAACTCTCCTCTGCTTAACCCACCACACTCACTTAAAAATTAAGATCAGTTTTAATGCCAAGATGGCAGGATTTCGCAAGGACATTTACTTTTTTTTTTTTTTTGCTAAGACATTGTGAGACAAGATTGATTAATTAGTTAATTAATCCATTATATGAACATGGCTTTTTTTTAAATTGGTAACCACTAAAAACAAAATGGGAAAATAAGGGTCGTAAGTCAAATGAAATTCTAATCTGATCAAATCTCCAGTGCTAATCAGAAGTTTTCCATACACAGCAGTACCAGGCAACAACCTGCTATACAGGCAACAACCTGCTATACAGGCAACTAATTTTCAAGTTCAATATCTTAGTCATACTTCCAGACTTGTAAAGTAATTGAATTTTTTCTTTTAGAATACTCTAGACACTAGAAAAGTGTCGGTGAATCAAATTTGCAACAAGTTCTCAAGAATGCTGATTTTCAAAAAATATTCAATAGAAATTGTTCTAAATAACTGGGCCAAACCATGCTGAACTGTTTTATGAGAAGAAATAGCTTCAGCATTACTAAAATAAAGTACTTCAAACATATTGAGACAAAATTTTTGACAAAGCCTTTCATTTTTTTGAAAATAATATTTAGAATTTTATTTCTAGAGACCTTAAATATATACAACAGACTGTATATGCACTGGCTGTGCTTGCTACAAAAGTAACTGTATTTCAATGGCCCATGAAGAAAAGGCTGAACACAGAACTGCATGCTGCTCAAACACTCTATTAAATATGAAGTGTACATTGCTTATCTGGAGTTCAGATGGCATCCTGTAAACACAGTTTGGGAAACTGATAAATAACTTCACACATCCCTGTTTTGATCAACAGAGGTACATTGTCAAAGAAGTGAATTTCTGTTTCATTGTACTCAGAAAGAGGAAAGGAAAAGTTCATCTAACTGACTATTGCAAAATAAACTTCTTGAAGAATTTGTCCTTGGACAGATTTACTAGACTGTTAAGACTCCAATCTTGCACATTCTTTGTTTACACAAATAGCTCATAACCCACATAAATAATTTCATTGTCATCAGTGAGACCAGTTATGAGAGCAAGGATTCTTCATCCAAGCACAGCTGTGCAGAATCAGGCCCTAACTTTTTTAAGGTTTGTTCACCTCTCTTCAGTTTCTCTACTCAATGCTACTAATCTACATACAGTTTTATTAATCAGTGTGGAAAGGGTTCTTTTACCCAAACAATTCCGTCTACTACTCCTAGCTTCTACTGTGGGTGTATAGCATGCCATATGAGATTTAAAAACTAATATACTTCCCTTCAGCCATGGAAACTCAGCTGACAGCCTGCAGAAGTGTTTATAAATAAATGTCACACACATTCATCTCTGTAGATCACAGTCCTCATCTTTATATGGACAAGACATAAATAGGCACTAAAACAGCAAAAAAAAACCTATCCCAGCAATACTTAAACATAGTTTCTGGGAGAAATGAAACCCAGTTGGCTTTATTTCAAGCATTAGAGTGAAGAAAATATTTTTGGAAGTCTCATCACTACAGTGTAATTCTAGCAGCAATGCAATGCCAGAAGTAACCGTGTCACTCGAGCAGCAGGACTGCGCCAAAGTATGTAACCAAAAATCATGTTATAAACACTGAAACTTCCAGCAGTGCTCAGCATTTTTAATCTATCATAAAAGTCTGTAAAATACTCAATGCAAGGGCAATAAAATTCATAGGCATATAAAGCTTTACCATTTTCAGGACATTGTACCAATATTTCATAAATCCCTACAAAGTAGCATAGAAGTAACACTCGGGTTTTTTGTGCAGAAGTTGAACTACACAGGTAATAAGGCTGTGATCCAACAACACTCACACATCCTTCAATTTTAGGCATGTAAGTAAATTGGACTATGTGTGCTCAACACTAAGCACAAACTGAAAGGCTGGTTAACGGACAGATTAGTCCAAGCATTCTAAACTGTATCAGTCAGCATCAGGTTTAGAATTTGAAAGTGCATCCTTCCTCTTGCTGTTTTGGGTTCATTCATCAACCTGCATGGTAAAAAATGGTTGGTGGCATCACCTGTAAAATGTCCTTAATATTAGCACTTGTTTCTTTATGCATTCTCTTAAAAAGTGTTACTGTTAGAATTTCATATAAATAATTTTCAACTCTTAGTCCTCCTTACTACCTAGATGATGAAGGATTTTGCTGTCCACCTCTGCAGTCGGGCAGCTGTCTGAGTAGCTAGATTGGGCCAGTTTTGCTCTCAATGCCCAGGTGCACAGAGCAGGCAAGGAACAGCCAGGAAAGTGAGTGCTGTTCCCAGGAATGGCCAGGAAGGCAAGTGCTGGTCCCACTTGCTGTCAGGCCCAGCATTTTGAAAAGCTGCAAAAAGTTCAGATGACAGATAAGTCAACACTTTTAGAACATGAAGAGACCACCTTGGGGTACTCTACACGTAAAACCCCGAACATATACTATCTGTTAGTGTCTTTTCCTCAACTAAAATACAAATTTGAGATTCCTCACAGACTACCACTAAAAACTAGCAATAAAGAAACTACATCCAGCCAAGCTGTTGTTTTGCATCACCCACAACACTGTTGTCAGCCGGGTTCATTCTTTGTATTTATGCCATTCCCCAGGAACTTCCTTGCAGGGGCAACACAGGAGACATGCAAAAGCTATTAGGCAACGAAACCTACCTGTACAGCATTCCTCCTGGGGATGCAACTTGCCGCTAGAGGAGCTGGGGGAGGGTCTGCGGGTGGCCTGTTCTTGCAGGTGAGAAGCTTGGTGCAGCGCCCAGGGGTGACTAGGCCAGTCTCTTCCTTTGGGGAGGTCAGGCTCAGCCTCCACACCATGCCCAGATGTGACCGAAAAGTCAAAGGCTGCACAGGAGTGCCGTATACCTGTATACACAACGTTTCCTCTGCGAGCAGGAATTGGCTGGTTTCTCATTATGGGGTCCTCAGAAATACCTGTTATCATATATGTATACTTTTAATATATATATATATATATACACAAAGCCACAGCTGGCTCTAGAACTTCGGATTTAGTCTTATCGGCTGTTTCCGAGGCTGCCAGCCCCTCCTCAAACCCAGCAGGCGAAGCCCCCCGACGAGCAGCCCTCGCAGCCGCCACCGGAGGGTAACGGCCGCGCCACCGCCACTGGCCGGCGCGCTGCGGGACGCCGGGCAGCGCTTCCCCGGAGCGACGGGCGCCAGCAGCTGCAGCGGCCCACTGGGGAGGGAAGGCGCGGCGGTGCCCCAGGGACAGCTCGGGGGAGCTCTTAGCGGGGCCGGCCGCTGGGAGGGGACATGCAAAGCCCGGCAGATTTGCATAAGAGGAGGGGCGGAGAAGCGGCCGGGCGGGGTTACCGGCGAGGGCCGGGAGAGCGCGGCGGGAGTTCCGTCACGGGTGGGCGCAGCGGCCTGTGCGGGGAGGGCCAGCGCCGCCCGCGAGTCCCTCAGCGGAGCGGGAGCCCCGGTGGACCAGGCAGGCGGCTGCCGCGGCTTAGGGCGTCGTTAGTGCCCGTGGTGTGGCTGAGGCAGCGGGAGGGCAGGGCTGCCCGCGGAGAGGAGGCATTGCAGGGGCTGGTCCGGTTCCTGCCGCAGGGAGCTGCACCCGAGGGCTGCTGAGGACGCTGTCCCGCTGCTCCGCAGACCACTGGAACCAGCCGCGCGGCGGCACTGAGAGGCCGGACCCTACAGGGCTTCCCCCAGGCTGTAAGGACTGAACACCGCTGGCCACCACCGCCTCCGGCCCGGGAAAAGGCGGCGGAGGGCCGGCGGCTGCCTCTGATGGCTGGTCATGGAGTGGGCCGCCAGCGGGCTGAGGCCCGGGCCCGGCGGGCAGCGGCCTGCGGGGAGCGCTGCTGGGCGGCACCCGGCGCCCCGGCGCTGCCCCGGAGCTGAGTCCCGACGCCGGCCGGAGCACCGCGTGTCGGGAAAACGCAGGTGGTGATGCCGAACCCTTAAAAACAGCCGTGCTGCCGCCCTAATCGGTGACTTCGCCAGAAAGGACCTGTGTTTTCCCCTGTAAGGGAACTGCAGATTTGACTTAGCAGCTGTCTCCTCTGGTACTGCGCTTGGTGTTGATTTTTTGGCCTCTTCGTTTTCAAAAAAGAAGATGAAACGTGAAGTGGAACAGACAAGCACTATGACAGACAAGCACCATGCTGACGTGAACCAAATGCAGTGTCAGCAAAAAAGGGTGTGACAATCCTTTCCTTCCAGATGCACAGTGCAGCATTTTCGTACGGCATGGCCTGTCCCTCCTGCTGTTCACATAAATTATAACAGTCCCAAATTCACTGGGGAGCAATTTCAGGCCATTATATTGCAAGCCTGGTGTTAAACTGCCTCTAATCCTAATAGTTAAAAAGGTAGGCGTTTGCTAAAAGTTCATCAGAACCATACATCAAGGCTAATCCAGTTTCTCAGCACCGTCAGTATGAAATGTTTTCCTGTAGAAGATGCTAGAAGTCCAAGAGCAGGCAGCTGTTGAGTAACTTTCCCTCATAAGAACCCCCACATGTGTTGGCATAAATCCTGAAGTGTGCTAGTTTGCCCCTACTGCAGTACCTGCTGCCCCAACCATTAGTACCAGGTATTTTTGTGAACTCCAGTTAAATGTGCAGCCTCTGTCTAGACCTTACCAAAACCTTGGCTTCGTGGGTGCATTATGTCAGCAACTTCCGTAGTCGCATGATGAACTGTTTACCATTTTTGATTTTTTCAAATTTTTATGTTGAACACTGCCTTGTTACTGATATGTATAACATTCCTCTTCTAGATTCTGAACGTTTGTTTTATACTTTTATCACATATTCTATTCATCTTCTGAGATAAACTGTTCAAAACTTTTTAATCAGTGTTCCTCTTAGAATTGCTTCTGCTTGTGTTGTAGCTTTCTAGCCTTGAATCCCATAATGTCCTTCGTCGGACTGAGGTGGCTCATGGTCAACATTGCAGAAAAGGCAATGGCACATAGCTATGCCTGATTTCTCCAGAATTATTTTTTCATTTTCTTCTACATGTTTCCTAACACCTCAGTCATTTTTCTGTAATATTGCAGATTGACCAGAGCTGTTACAACGCTGATTGGGGGAATGTCCAATTCAATTTTATTTGAGATTATTGAAGAGTTAATTTAGAACCCCATAACATGTATTTATGAAGGATTTTTTTTCTTCAAGAGAGTAATTTGTCATTAGTATTATGTCATTAGTCACAGTATTTGCTATTTTAGTGACAATATTTGCTATTTTAGTGACAATTCACTTGGTAGGGTGGAAGATCTCAACTTCTTCAACGTCTTTTCTCAACTGACTGACTTAAAATAACTCATTTGCAAATGCTGCTTCTGGATTGTTGACCCATTTCCAATTCATGTACACTACAGGCCTTAGTATGAAATCTGTTTTTCACCTCTGTTCAATAAAACTAATAATTTCTTTCTACTCTATCTATCTACTATTTCTATCTCTTTGGTAGCTTTTGAGTCATGTTAATATGTGATGTGATGCCAAGAATACTTAGTTATGGACTACCTTTAGACTTACAAATGTCTAAATAATTGACATAACTGCTGTTTTTTAATTTACTACATATTTATTTCTGCCAAATAAATGATTTTTTAGAAATTGAATACTAATAAATTGGTGATACATTTTCTTCTGTGTATTCATACATAGTGGTCTACAGATTTTCTAGGTACTCGGGGTTTTTAATTGTGCTTGCATAAATACATGCTGTACCATATAATCCTACTGTGTGCTCTACTACAGGATAAAGACCCTTATGCTTTTGGTGAACAATCTGAATAATATGGTGAATAAAGACTAAATGAACAGGCTGTTTGCATGTTGGAAGATGATAAGTGCTTTCTGTTCCTGGTCAATGCGTCTAATTGCTAACTTGCCTGAGTTGAAAATCTTAATCCTGTGGGCCAATTTTAGAAGGTCAATTTTAAACAATGGTAAACTAACTTACTTGAGTGCAGTGATTTTAAGGGCATTTTTCCTGCTCTTTTTGAGAAAGCTTCTTCTGAATTCAGCTTGAGTTGCCGTTGCTTAGTACATCTTAAAATTAGGACATTGTAATTTGACACAAAATTTACTGTCTTTTAAAAAAAAAAGTGTAGAAAGCTGGTTTTATTCTTAAAATGAGGGGACTCGTATCTCTTTATGTTGAAAAATCCATAAGGGTCTTAGAGAATAGCAATAACTTGCAGTAGTCTGGAAATGTACTGAGACTGACCTAGTGATTCTTAACATTATGTTCTTGTTGGGCATTGTTTTGGGTTCTGTTGTGATAAGTGTGTAATCAGCATTCCTCATGGTAACTTGTTGTTGTAAAACCCATTTAAAATACCGTAAATAAGTGCACTTGAGCACCAAGTCTGGCCAAGTAAAATGAAAGGCTGAGTTTAGAGGTGTAGGAAATTAAATTTGATTTTTTATATCAAACATTATCTTGATTTGTAACCTAAAGCCCTAGTATCCCAGAACATTTGGAAAACTTGGATGCAGGGGCAGATCATGGTCCCAGCTAGGGGTCCATTCCTAGCTGAGAAAATGTTTTCTTCATATATGATCTATATTGGATCATATGAAATTTTTGTATTTAGATCTGAAAAATTGAACAATTTAACATCTGAATTTATATTTTCCCGGCTTCCATTTTACCAACTTAGTTATAATTTAGAAATAAGCGTCACTTCAGCTTAGCTTAACTTCTTGGCCCACACACATTCAAAACAATTACAAGTATTAGAATGTATTAGTTGAATTTAGGTGAGTTTAACTGTAAAACAGAAAAGGCAAGATTTATGTGGTGTTACATTTCATTGTTGGTGTTTTGGTTTGTATATCTCCAAGTAGTGATCCCAAAAGCTCAGGATATTTCAAAATGTAAAATAACCTGACTTATATAGGAGTGAAAAAAACAATGCCCAGAAAAATCTAATGTTTAAACAGTTTCTTCCTTAGAATCACAGAAACTACAAACATGCAACCATAAAACTGTAAGAGCAAATATGATGAAAAATACTCCAGTTTCTGAAAAAACAGTCTCTCAGTATTTCCACTTAATTTGTTTTTCATGTTTCCGTTGGTCTGATATGAATTATGCTTTGGTGCTTTTCACAATGTGAAGGGTCGTAATTAATTTTCCCTGATGCTGTAGCTTTTCTGCTTTACTCAGTAACGCTCGATTTGGCTGTGCCTTTCAAACACCTACATTTTATTTGAAAATGCAACAATTAGCTATCTCCATGTTTCACACTTTGATTCTGAGTGTCCCATTCCACTGTAGTAGAAAAACACTTTATTTCCAGAGTTCTTATTTTGGTCAGTTAAACTGAATATTCAGAAAAAAAAATGCTAAGGGCCAGAGTCCTTCCTTCCAAGTGACTTGGTGGATGTAGAGAAAGGAAGCAGAGCAAAGCATGCGCAGCCCATGCTGCTGTCCTGCTCTGCATGCTGCTGTCACTTCCACACCTTCCCTGGCATGGAACCTGTAGCTTCTCTTGTAGCACTGGCAGGAGTCCCTCCAAAATCAGAGGGTTTGAATGGTCACAAAGAACATGTGATTCTTAATCTGTTTTATGCATGCAGTTATTACTATCTAGGGACACCTTTGAAATAAAACATATGAAGGACGGCTGCGTCAGCTGTGTGATTGTTGAACATACTGAGATTAGCCTGCAGAAAGCACCAGCCCCCGACAGCAACAGAAAGTCCGTGGTGAAACCAGCTGCACCAGCTGGCAATCAATAGATATAGATGCCTGAAATGAATCCCTATGACTCCCTATGACAGTTTTTATAGAATCCTTTCGGGATCATTAGATGTCCCTAACCAAAACTGCTGGAGAAGGAGAGAGTATTCTGGAGAAGCATCACATTGGCTCATCCTGTTCTCAGCTTCAGCGTCCATTGCTGGCCACTGCTGAAGATGGGATACTATTGTCCAACCCAGCATCACCATTCTCATATCCATGTGCTAATACCATATTCATTTTCCTTGCAGAGCTCCTTCAAATAATAAAATCTTTAATATACTGTGACAGCCAAGTGAGTGCAAAACATAATCTGAAAGTGTAAACTAAAAATGAAAAAAAGGCAAAATAATTTGTTTTGAAATCATACAGCACACATATCCTGTACTTTTGATGTTTCATTTATGTAAATGCAAATTTAACTAACTTCTGTACCTAGTTTTTTATCACTTCGTGATGAAATTCATTTTGGATTAGGAGAAATAAAATTAAAAAGCAGATAAGTTAGCTGTGCTCTAGTCTTAGCTAGGTCACAAGATAAATTCCTTTTTTCTTCAAGGCTCTAAATGGCGCAGGGTTCTATTATGGACAAACTATGAACTCTAGACCAAAGGCATTATAATTTAATTATGAGCCTGACAGTTTTGTGAACATTCAATTGTAACAAACAAAACCAAGTGTTTGCAATTAGTGTTCAAAGCCCTGAAAATGCCTGCATGTGTCCTGCTGTCATTGGCAGGGCTGGCACTCTCCCCTGCAGATCTGCTCCTCTTGTTAAACGGAACCTCCAAGGATAGCACAGATTTTGTGAATGTCAGCATGATGCACTCACGTGACTCTTATTTATCAAAAGATAACATCTGAGAATTCCTTATTTAACACGACTAAAGCAAGCACAATATATCCACTTTAATTCTCAGATATATTAATCACTCAACCAAAAGGCACCTATCCCATGCTCTCTGCACTGTCCACTTACTAAAATTTTAGGAGGTAATATCATTCATATCACAGTATCTGTCACCTTGCCCCCCATGCTCGTGAACAAACGCAGTCCATAATGGCACCCTGCAGCTGCAACATTTCTGTTCTCCACATCTGAACAACAAAAGAATGGACATGAGATTTTGATAGCAGCTGACATCTAGTTTCAAGGAATGAATAATTAAAGAAGCAGTTTTCTTAGTACTTTATTCATTGTCCTTTACTGATTTCCTATAACACAGACTTTACGCTCTACTAGAGTTTGACCCAGTGCGGTGGTGCATTTTATTGATTTTTAACTCTTTCCCACCATTCTTTTCTCAGGCCAGTTCCAATGTTGTATTTGAGAGGGGTCTGTGTGACAGAATTTCTGTCCCACCTGCCTGTTTGGTTGCGTGGTAAAGCAGCTAAACAGAGGCGAGCACAGCGAGGTAGCTGAGTATGTGTCGGTTATGTTGTATGTGCAGCACATTCTGTTGTCGCCTGCCCCAAAGGCAAGGACAACTAGAGCTGGGGTTGCAACACACTCGGCCTTGAATGGGGGGGAGGCGTGAAGGTAGTGAGGGAGCACGTGTTGCTGCCAGCTGCAGTTACTGCTTACTCGGATGGGAGGAGCTTCTGGCTGGATGTTTGTGGCAGCCTCAGGGCTGGCGGGATCTAGGTCCTAACTTGGGCAGAGTCACACAGAAGGTAAAGGAAAGGGCTCTGAGCCTTGCTGGGTCACTTAGCATGGCTGCCTGACAAGGGATTAGGAGGAGGTACAAAGCTTGGCAAAGAGTGCTGAAACTAGAGAAGGATGTGTTTGGCAGTAAATTGCTACTTAAATTTCCACTATAGTATTCCAGAACAAACATGCAGTGCAAAACAAGGGTATTTTTAACAGTTTGGAGCTGTGTGGTGTTCTGCTAACCAACAGCTCAGGAAAACGAACTGACTTCTCAGCCATGTTGGTCATTCACGACATATGCACTCATTTTTTTATCCCCAGAGCTGCCAAATCAAACTCATTAAAGACTAAGAAACATGTACCACTTCAGAATTAACTGTATGTTTGTTATATGATCCTCCAAGTACTTTAAAGTCCAAAGATGGAAGACATTATATCAATAAAATTTATTATTACTAGTAGTACTATATAATATTTTGGGGAATGCATGTTATTAAAAGGGCATATTTTGCAATGATTCATCTCTGCGTGGACGTGTGTGTGCAGTGCTCCCTTTAATTATTTGTTAAAATGATATATATACCTCTGTGTCTGTTTATGGTGTGTATTTTGCACTAAAGAACTGGAACTATATATATATATGTCAATATAAGTATTTATTTCAGGTTTTAAATATTGTCTTGGATTTTTTAGTTTCTTTTGGTTTTCCATCTCAAAAGTTATCTATCAAAAGAATGGAATAACAGAATGTTTCAGATTAGAAGAGACCTCAAGGAATCATCTAGTCCAACCTCCTGCTCGAAGGATGGACACTGAAATCAGAGCAGATTTCTTAGGGCTTTATTCACTTGAGTCTTGAAAACCTCCATGAACAGAGATCTCACAACTTCTCTGGACTAAGATCCACTGTAAAAAGTCTGGTTCCATCCTCTAAGACTTTGGGATGCTGCTCCAAGATCCTCTTGAAGCTGTTCTCCAAGTTGAATGAGTCCATCTCCCTCAGCCCCTCCTAGCAGAGCAAGTGCTCCAAGCTCCTGGTCACCTTCATGGCCCTGTGCTGAACTTGCTCCAGTTTATCAAAGTCTTATACTGTGGAACCCCAAACTGAATACAGTGTTCTATGTGCAGTCTAACAAGTGCTGCACAAGGGGGAATAATCACCTACAGTGCATATACCAGTTGCATTCTTCTCCTTTATATGCTATGAATATATAAAATAAAGTAATATGAAATGAAATGTACTATCCAGTATCTGGTCATCCATATTTTGTGAAGATATAAAACTATATCTTTTCCCTGCAGCACCTACTAACTTGTTTTACAATGTCTTGTAAAACAACCTGCAAGCTTACAAACTGTTTCCTGAAGAGTTCTTGTGGTGGGTTGGCCCTTGGCTGGGGGCCAAACCACACACACCCGCTCACACAGTCCCTGCCCCCACCCAATGATAGGGGAGAGAATTAAAGAGGTAAATGGCAAAGAGGACTCGTGGGTTGAGATAAGGACAATTTAATTACTAAACTACAATAATATTGGAAATAATACTATATACAAAGATGCAATGTGATACACAGTGATACTGCCCCTCCCCACCTGATGACCAAAGGCCCAGCCCACTCCCAGCCAATGACCCCAGAGGAGGGCGGGAATGGGTGATACACAATGATGCTGCCCCCCCCCCCAAAAAAACCAAAAAAGCTCAGCCTGTTACCAGCTAATGATCTCCAGAAACCACACAAACGATTCCCCCAGAAAAGGAGGGGGGAAAGGGGGGGAAAAAGGGAGGGGGGTGGTGTGCTGCTCCCGGAGGCACTCACGGAATGGAGATAACAGCCCAAGCGTCCCAGCTCGAGAGCTGACCGAAGCAGGGGAAAAAAAACCAGCTAATGATCCCCCTGGAGAGGAAGGATCCCAAAACTCACGGAGCAGAGATAACGAGCATCCCGGGCCGAGAGCTAACGGCGTCCGTGGGGGAGGGGGGGGGAAGGCCTTGGGAGAGCGAACGCAGGCACCCAAAGCAAGATGAATCCGGAGCCCAAGGGAAGTGAAAAGCCCGCTCTCCCGGAAGAGTCCTCACCTATATACTGGGTATGACATGCATGGGATGGAATAATTGGTCAGTCTGCTTCTCAATCTTGACCTAAAAGCAAATCCCAAACTAAAAGCCGGACTGTCTTTCCCCTCCCCACTCTGTCTATGGAGAGGAGAGAGGCTGAATGTATTTTGTCCTTGAGGACAAATAGCAATATCCTAGCAATAACTATAAACGTTTTTCTCTTATCAATTCTCTCCTGAGCAGGAATCCGAAACATACCTTCTTGCTAACTATTTGTGAAGAGAAGGGAAAAGGAAAAAAAAATTAACTCTCCTCTGCTTAACCCACGACAGTTCTGTTACATTTATGTTGTGGTACCGTATCCCAGCTCTTCAGTTGCTGTGTTCTGGCTGTATGCTGACTTGCTGTCTTGATAAAACCTGGAAAATCACTGTTATTCTTTTTTCCCTTATTCTTAGAATAGAATAGACACTTTCAGTTGGAAGGGACCTACAACAATCATCTAGTCCAACTGCCTGAGCAGTGCAGGGCTGATCAAAAGTTAAAGCATGTTACTAAATGTATCACCCAAATGCCTCTTAAACACTGACAGGCCTGGGGCATCCACCACCTCTCTAGGAAGCCTGTTCAGTGTTTGACCACCCCTCTTGGTAAAGAAATGCTTCCTAATGTCAAGTCTGAACCTCCCTTGACATAGTTTGAACCATTCCCACATGTCTTGTCACTGGATACCAGGTGAAAGGATCAGCACATCGCTCTCCAATTCTGCTCTTCAAGAGAAGTGGGCCTGTGTAAACCTAATGAGTTTAATAAGGCCAAGTGCAGGGTGCTGCACTTGGGTCGGGGCAACCCCAGGTATTTATACAAACTGGGGGAAGATCTCCTTGAGAGCAGCCCTGCGGAGAAGGACTTGGGGGTCCTGGTGGACGAGAACCTGGACATGAGCCGGCAGTGCGTGCTTGCAGCCCACAAAGTGCACAAAGTGTTTTGGGCTGCATTAAAAAAGGGGTGGCCAGCAGGGAGAGGGAGGTGATTGTGCCCCTCTACTCGGCTCTGGTGAGGCCCCATCTGGAGTACTGTGTCCAGGCCTGGGGCCCCCAGCACAGGAAGGACGTGGAGCTCTTGGAAAGGGTTCAGAGGAGGGCCACTAAGATGATCAGAGGGCTGGAGCACCTCTCCTATGAGGAAAGGTTGAGGGAACTGGGCTTGTTTAGCTTGGAGAAGAGAAGGCTCCGAGGAGACCTCATTGTGGCCTTCCAGTACTTGAAGGGAGCCTATAAACAGGAGGGGGAGCAACTGTTTACGAGGGTGGGTAGTGATAGGACAAGGGGGAATGGTTTTAAATTAAGACAGGGGAGGTTTAGGTTAGAGATTAGGAGAAAGTTTTTCACCCAAAGGGTGGTGGCACACTGGAACAGGTTGCCCAGGGAGGTCGTGGATGCCCCATCCCTGGAGGCATTCAAGGCCAGGCTGGATGTGGCTCTAAGCAGCCTGCTCTAGTGGTTGGCGGCCCTGCATATGGCGGGGGGGTTGAAACTAGGTGATCATTGTGGTCCTTTTCAACCCAGGCCATTGTATGATTCTATGATTCTTCAAACTAGACAAGCCCAAAGTCCTCAGACACTCATCACAGGACATGCATTCCAGTCCTTCCACCAGCCTTGTTGCCCTCCTCTGCATGTATTCAAGTCCCTTCACATCCTTCTTAAACTGGGGGGCCCAGAACTGCACACAGCTCTCAAGGTGATGCCACACCAGTGGTGAATACAGTGGGATTATCACCTCTTCTGACCGGCTGGTTACACTGTGTTTGATGCCCCCCAGGATGCTGCCGACCAGCACCCCCAGGCCCCTTTCTGCAGGGCTGCTCCCCAGCCACTCCTCTCCCTATCTGTCCTTGTGCATTACATTATTCTGCTACAGGTGTAGTGTCTGGCATTTCTTCTTGTTAAATTTCATTCTATTGATGATTGCCTAATGCTCCAGTCTATCTAGATCACTCTGCAAGGCCTCTTGTCCCTCAAGAGAGTCACCAGCACCTCCCAGTTTGGATCATCAGCAAACTTGCTAATAGTACATTCAACTCCTGCATCCAGATAAAAAATATATAACAGAATAAAAAATATTGAACAAAACTGTCCCTAGAACTGAACCCTGAGGAACACCATTGGTGACTGGTCACTGTCCAGATGTAGCCCCATTCACTACAGCTCTTTGAGCCCTGTCCTTCAGTCAGTTCTTCACCCAGAGCACTGTGAACCCACTCATTTCATAGATGGACAACTTGTCCAGAAGGATGCTCTGAGAGACAGAATGAAAAGCCTCAATAAAATACAGAAACACTACATCCACTGCCTTCCCTTCATCCACTAGTTGGGTGACCTTATCATAGAAGGATACCAAATTAGTCAAACAGGACTTTCCCTTCTTGAACCCATGTTGACTGCACCTGATGATGACATTGTTTTTTAAATGCCTTTCTTCCCCCACTCTGCCCCCAGTATGTTCTGCTTTTATACCAAGAAAATCTAAGCAGACACAGACCTGTAGCTCCCTCCAGCACATCCTCTGGATGTGAAAGCTGTGAGAACAGCATTGCTTTAACAACACATTACAAGTACACCCTGGGTGGCCTCTAGCCTTTCCCAAGTTAGGGCTGTTCACAAGACATTTCCCCACTCTGTTCAGATGCACACATTCCCATTGCTAGAGCTTTAACTTTGTATTTGGCCATATTAAAGCATTCTTTCATTAAATAGGCCGGAGTTAAAAGCCATCTAGATAAATCCCTCCAAAATCATTATGCCATCTATATCCTGTTGATGTAAATGTAGAACAGCTGCAGGCTTCCAGTCGCTGGAAAAACCCACACATGATTCACTGGTCGTTCCCTGAAGACAGCTACTGAGAGCAATATCAGCTAATTTTTAATTCATTCTACATGTGCTCTATTTATATTGTAGAGTACAACTTTTTAATTGGGATATGATGCAGTACTAAATCAAGTCTTGCAAAATTTTATTTGAAAATATGTATGAGGGCCATATCGTTAATCTAAACACAGATGCACTAAACAACTTTTACTCAAAAGCCTGATTTCATTATTAAAGTCTAAATGTTTCGACCCTTGTTTTAAATCACTCCTGACAATTTGGAAGACAAAAATGCTTACTTTAAGCTATCATTTTAGAGTACATTGTGAGTAAGTATCCAACAAAACACTGAATACAGTAGAAAACCTAACAAAACATGCCTGGTGTTTTCGGGCTTCAAATAAGGATCAAGAAAAGAAATGTTAACAAATATTGTGAGTGTTGTTAATGGCTTGTAGTTACTCAAGGAAAACACATTCTAGTTCTCTGTATCCAAAGCACTATTGCCTGAAATTACACCCATCTAATTTTAGGTACTTAAATAGGGGCATCTAATTTAAGGGCCTCATTGCTCTATTTCTACTTTGTATCTTAGAGAGGGTGATTTATTCCTGTGATCTGAACTGCCTCTGGATGGACTGTCCCTCCACTGACTGTGGGAGAAGCCTAAACTCTCAAGATCTTCCTTCAGACACCTCATTTAGGTTTCCAAAGTGATACAGATGAAGTCACATGTATGAAAAACTAGATGTAAGATGAAGCTTTGTTAAGAAATATTAGCTTAAATAAGTAAGTTTTGAATAGAACGAATCACTGAGGGTTGTAGGGTTGTGTGATTTAGTGTGCTATGTATCTAGCTTCACTTAGTGAGTAGCTAGACTTGCTGAAGCCTGAGGTTGCAAGCCATAAATTTTCACTTAGGTATATTTTTCCTTTTAGTAGCTGGTACACTGTGCTGTGTTTTGGGTTTTTTTTAATGTGACAATAATGAAGATCATACTCGGATGTTGTGGTTATGGCTAAGTGTTATGGCTAAGCCTTTATCCAAAGTGTGGCACTTTTGCAGTTTCTAGTATTCTGCCAAAAAAACACACATTAGAAGATATGGAGGCTTCAGGGCTACAACCGTCAACAGCAGATGCAACTCATCAAGATAAGAACAATTGATGACCTGCTCAGAGACAAGGAAAGAATCTAATGAGTTGTTAGAAGTGTCCAAACCAAAAACGATACCAGCTTAGTTAAAAGCAAATCAGTAGATGTAGCCTGCAAAGTAGGGGAACAGGAGCTTTATTATCTTTCTCTCTGCCTACTCTCCTCCTCTTCAGCAAACCATTTGTGAGAATCTCTGTGAACCAAATGTCAGGTGTTGAAAGCAGAGCATGTACAGGGCTTTTTCCTTGTAAATAACAAGGAAAGAACTAAGGAAAATCCCACCTCTTCTAAGAGCAGACGTTACCGTGCTGCTAATTGCATTGCTAGGTAGGGTTTTGACTCTCATATTTTGAAATGAGTTCCTGTGACAGTTTCATGTTTTACCACCTCCTAGCTGTTCACCCATCAGTTTACTGTCCTTCAGTAGAAGGACATTTGTACTTGCATGGCAGTCAATAGGCTATTGTGTGTTGGTTTTAACTGCCAGTGACAGTGAGGTTAATGCCAGACTGAATTGTTATGAGTGAAAACACAAGTGTACCTGTAGGGTTGGTAACTCTACTGGGAGCAGTGCATTTTTAAGCCATAATGTAAAAACTTACCAAAACCCCCTGTGGTAGCTCCCACTCCAAAAATAAGTAAAGTGGGCACTGAACTTACAGTCATTTAAAGAGAGAGGTTTGAAACAGGTCAGATGACTCATGCCCTAGAGATGTAAATTTACCTGCGGTGACTAAAAGAAACCAAGGGTCATTGCCTTAGGTGTACATGTCCTCCAGCTGCAGTTAGGTTGAATGGATCCCATCCTCAGCATGAAAATTTCTATATATAGAAAACATTTCAAAATCAGTTTAGGAAACCGATTACCAAGTGATATCACCTTTGTTAATGAAATCAGGCCAACATCTTTTGTTTACAGACTTTATAAAGCTTCATTTTAATGTCACAAAGAACAAGACACTCACTTGGAAAAGTATTTTAATTAAGGTACAAGGAGAACGTGTACATCAGGTTTCTTTAAAAAGAATTCTGAAGCTAGTAGGGGACTTTCCCTGTGAAAATTGTCCTCCTTATGTCCTCTTTGGCTGGTGTTTAGTAAAGCATGCAAATCCCGAAAATCTTTACAACCTCGAACTCCCAACCTACGGAACTGTCCCTCTGAATTCTCTTGTAGCTTATACATAAACATAAATGCATTAAAAGTGAAGATTTTTAAGTATTTGTAGAATCATACTTACTTTTTGTATGCGTTAAAATGCTTACCATCACTTCGTATTATAAAATGAGGTAGATTACAACAGACAGGCCTTCTTAGGGCTTTATTTCATTTGTTAGTTGTTTACCACTAGGATATCTTTGTGTGCAAAGGTAAGGTATAAAGATTCATTTTTTGTTGTTATTAATCTACATACCTCATCCAGCTAATTTATTTTACAGCATCATGGTATTACAAAGTATAAAATCGGACTGTTTGATGCTGTGCTGCGTTGTCGCTATTACAGTACTGTATGTTCTGCTCTGGGTCACCTGACAATATCAGCTCCATTCAATGCCCTGGCAACTTTCCAGTGTTTCTGAAATTGGTATTCTAGGACTTTGTTAACATTGCTTAACGCTATGTACAACAGGGTGGGTTTTAATTAACCTGCCTCCAGTAATTATTGAAAGAATATTGAAGGAAAAATGGAAGAAAAAACTGCTGCTGTGCTCAGCGGGACAGAATCAGAGCGTGGGCTGTCTTCCAGGGAAGGAGAGGACTTGAAAAGGTCCTCTGTCTGCTCTTTGAGCTGGTCTCAAGCCATGTTAACAGCCACCTCAAAGATTTCTGTAGAAGCTAGTCCAGAGATGTAACTAAAAAATGAAAAACAATAAAGAAGAAACATTTAGGAAACTAAGAGAAAAGTGATTAAAACAGAAGTTAAATGAATACGTTGTAAATCTAGTAGTGAACAGAAGTCCTTGAAACTGATCATAAAAGACTGCTTTTAGTTATGAATATCTGTTTTCTGCTTTGCTGTTAACAAGTACTGTGTTCTCTGTTGGTTTCTGAGTCTGCTTAATATACTCCTCTTTCACTGAGTTTTCATTCTCTTCTCTGTATTGCACTCTCTTTCCTCCTGGGAGAGGAAATGGGCTCATTACTATCAGACTTCTAATCAAATACAGATGCACAATGAGTTACAAGACCCACATGTAAGTCTCATTTTTATGCTCTAATTTATATAATGTTTGAGATCTCTGTGAAGTTTTGAATTTTATGTAGAGTTGCATTTGAGTAGCAGAAACTTCACTAATTTAACAAGCCACTGATGTTTAATAATGAATACTATGAAGAATATATCTTAAAGTGAAACCATAATAGTGTCTGCAGTAGGCTTGTGTCTTCTCTTCTTGTCCAGGTGATAATTTTGGAGGCTTTTGAAGATCCCTTGCAAATGGAACAATCCTGAATGCCAGGGGTGAAACCCTTAAGTCTTTGGACAAGCTATACTATGTTTTTTAGTTTTGAATTAAAATTATTTTTTTTCCTATTGAAAACAAATCACTTATGTTCCCGTACTCTAGTCCAGAAAATCTAAACTGCTTTAGAGTGAGGATTCCCATAGCTCCAAGCTTTATCTTGAGTGAACATAGGGATTTTTTTGTTTGCCAACTGAACTCCAGAAATGCTTCCACCCTACAAGCACATGCCTGGAACACTTAAGCTGTTCATCGCCACTCCGCAAGTCCCACACCCTATCAAGATTCAAGAAGACACTTCCAAAGCTGCTTTGACTATAATAGCAGTTCTCCTAGTTGATGGATGACAGTAGTAAATGTGATAGATGTTGATACTTTGAAAAGAAAGAGACAAAACAAAGCACATCTTTTGTTATTCCCGAAATAGTCCATCCATCAAATCCATATCTCTCCAACTTAGAGAGAAGGATGTTGTGGGGGACTGTGTAAGAAGTGTATGAGTCATACATTTCTCTGCAAATGGAAAGTTTTATAGATAATCCGTATGCAACAGTTACTGATAAATTACAAATGTATTGTTTCATTTTTTAAAGAAATGCAAAGCCTGTCCTAAGGTTTACTGATCTGAAGAACACAGTCCGCTCATTTGTACTGCAAGGTTTTAATAGATTATGAGTATTGCATGCATTGTATTCTGTAGCATAGTGTGAAACAACAGAACTATCTCTTAATAACTCAGGTGTACAGAAGTATTATAGTTGCAGGAATACATATTTCTGTGTAGGCAAATATGTTCTACTCCTCTATAGGTTAAAACTTCCTCAGGTTTTTTTTTACACTTCACACAACTGGGAGATGCTTCCTTAAAGCTTTAGTGAGTGGTTTTATTGCTACTTATATAACGTAACACTAGAAAAAAATTGTTTCCAGGGCTGATTGAAAGAATGAAAGGCAGCTGGATACCTTAAGTTCCAGGAGTGCTGTAAAATTATACGTGCCTATTTGAGTAAATGCTAAGTGACAACAAGACTTAGTTTGACTTCAGATAAAATAATGCTGATTAATAATGGATGTATTTATGCTACTAATATAATTATGTCTTGAAAATGAAGACATTTTAAGCGCAAGAATATGCAGAGTAGGAGCCATATTACCTCAGGTATCTGTCAGGACGAGGACAAGGGCAAATGGATAAATTTGATAGAAAAAGTTGTTTTCTATTTCATCATTTTGTTATGTCAGAGGAGCAATTTTCCCAGAGAACCACACCCATCAACCAAAAGACAATTATACCCTTCATGTTTTCTGAAAAAGTTAAAACTCTGTGATCTGAGCCCTCTGTGATCTTGGAAGAGTTTCCCTATGTCAGCTTGGCTACCAAGAGCTGTCAGCAGATTATTACACAGAACAGAGAATTTTGATGATTACTTCAGACTTCAGGCAAAACTAGTGGTTATTATCAGATGGTTTCTCTTTCAAACATTTGCAAATTAAATTACTGAATTGTAAGAGTAATTCAGTTGTTTTGTGGTGCCATAGTACTGCATTTTTATGTGCTTTCTTTTGGTCCTTTGTGAGTACGAAGTGATATCCTGGATCACAGGGCAAGAATAACTGGAATTCTTTGCCTGCACGAAGCAGGAGGTCATGAAATGTTCAGAATAATCGCTTTTAGCAATATAACCTATTAACCTGGAAAGCAATGAATAGCAAAACTGCTCAAGCTGTCAAGACTTCTTAGGTTTTAGCACATGTAGAACAGTCCCTTCTCACATCTTATGCTTCTGGAAACATTCAGAGGAAATTCCCAAGTCCTCTTCTGAGTACAAAGCTTGTATTGCTTTAACTATTCGTATATGGTAAAAATAGTACTGCTCCCCTGGTGGGAAGGCAGAGGCATTCTTCAACTCAATCCTTTTTTACTCAGGTATAGGAAAAGGAATAAGCCATAAGGTCCCGTTCTACTAGGACAATGAAGTGAAACTTGGATATGATCAGATCAGCAATATATAGTGCCCTTGACCAAATCTGATGATGTTTCAAAATCTGTGTTTAAAAAAAGCCTTAATTCAACAATACTACAGAGCAGCCAAGTAAATGAAACAGTATTTCTCTAAGGATGTTGGCAAAATACATCCCCACTTCAAAGGTGATGTCTTAGTTATTTTTTAGAAGCACGAGAATTGTCTGTCAGTAACACAGTATGTTAAATCAGCTAGCTAGCCATGATCAACAGCTGATGCTTCACAGAAATTTAAACTCAAACCTGAGGCATCTAAGAGCCAGAATCACGTAAGTTCTGTTAAAGTCAGAGGAACGCTTTTGATTTCAGCAAGAGCCAGTTCAAACCCTTATTAAATTATATTAAACTTATTAAGCTCTACTTCTTGCAGCAGGTAACCAGCTTGCTTTGTGATATGAAACAAGATATTTTATTTGTATCCCTTTTTTACCTTGCTTAAGTAGAGTTCAGTTACCTAGTCCTTTAAAAATAAAGCATATATACACAATCCAGATGCTTTTTTTTTGAATACTTCCTGCAGCATTGAACTCCCCAGCCTTATCCTGTAGACTAGATTTCCTTCGATGGAATTAATATTCCCATGTTTTTGGAGTCAGAACTCTGTAGTTCATTTGAAGCTGATACGCAAAGTAAAACTTGGGCTGTTTAAACCTAAATCAAGTGAAATTCTAAAAAGACCTGGAACAAGCCCTATGGAATGCAAGTGTCATATTTCACACATCTCTAATAAATACTGGTATCTCCCCATTTGCTTCCTGTTTTGGGGTAATTTCAAGGTTGTGTTGTATGATACACTAGTGTACAGTGAACAAATGGGCAGGTCCCAGAAAAAAGAGACTGAATTTCAGTCACTGCTGTACTGCATTGGCAGGCACTAAACATGAGAAGGCTTTCTTCTTATACAGACCCCATCATACAAATGCCAGGTGCTGCACAAAGGAGAGAAAGAGGTCACTTCCCAGATCCTGCAGTGGCTGGTGGGCCTTGCTGACATGGCGAGGCTGCATTTTCCTGCTCTGAACTTCCTCTTAATTAACTTTTAGTGGGCTGAGATACTTCATCAAGGCCCACAAAAGCTACTATGCTGATATAATCTCCCCATCAATGAGTAATTTGTTTTGGCTTTGGTTTTAGTGTCAACATCTTTATTTTACTTCACCTTTGTTTTCACTAGCACATCGTTGACCAAGCAGTTTATGCACAGTTGCCAGTTCATAATATTTTAGAGTAAACGAGACCCTAAAGGATGTAGCTCTGCATGAATATGCAGTAGATAAGGGAAGAGCAACTGACATAAACTACCTGGACTTGTGCAAAGCATTTGACACTGGCCTGCATGACATCCTTGTTCTAAATTGGAGAGACATGGATTTGATGGAAGGATGACTCAGTGGATAAGGAATACTCAAAGAGTTACGATCAATGGCTCAATGTCCGAGCTGAGACCAGTGATGAGTATCATTCCTTATGGGTCAGTATTGGAACTGGTGTTGTTTAACATCTTTGTTGGGATTGAGTGTTGTTTAACATCAGTGGAATTGAGTACATCCTCAGCAGGTTTCCTGACGACACCAAGCTGTGTGGTGTGCTTAACATGCTGGAGGGAAGGGATGCCATGCAGAGGGACCTGAGAGGTGGGCCCATGGGAACCTCACGAGGTTCAACAACACCAAGTTCAAGGTCCTGCACCTGGGCTGGGGAAACCCCAAGCACAAATACAGACTGGGAGGAGAATGGCTTGAGTGCAGTCCTGACGAGAAGGACTTGGGAGTGTTGGTTGATGAGAAGCTGAACGTGAGCCAGCAATGTGTGCTTGCAACCCAGAAAGCCAACAGTATCCTGGGGTGCATCAAAAGAAGTGTGACTAGCAGGTCAAGGGAGGTGATTCTGCCCCTCTACTCTGCTGTGGTGAGACCCCAGCTGGAGTACTGCATCCAGATCTGGAGTCCTGAGCACAGGAAGGACATGGACCTGTTGGAGTGGCCCCAGAGGATGGCCACAAAGATGGAGGCCCTGGAGCACATCCCCTGTGAAGACAGGCTGAGAGAGTTGGGGTTGTTCAGCCTGGAGAAGAGGAGGTTCTGGGGAGACCTTATTGCAGCCTTCCAATATTTACAGGAAAGATGGGAAGGGACACTTTATCAGAGAGTGTAGCAATAGGACAAGGAGTAATGGTTTTAAACTGAAAGACAGCAGATTTAGATTAAATATTAGGAAGAAATTTTTCACTGTGAGGGTGGTGAGACACTGGAACAGGTTGCCCAGAGAAGATGTGGATGCCCCATCCCTGGTGATGTTCAAGGCCAGGCTGGATGAGGCTTTGAGCAACCTGGTCTAGTGGGAGGTGTCCCTGCCCGTGGCAGGGGTTTGGAACCAGATGATCTTTAAGGTCCCTTCCAACCTGAACCATTCTATGATTTAATGTTTCTATGACTATATTTTTATGTGATAGCTTGTCATACATTATATTAAAATTTCTATAATTAGCATTGCTACAGTGGAAGTTATTAACTTATTATTAGGTAAGTCCTTCATCATTAGAGAAACACAAATGGGAACTAAGTAACAAATGCTAGCTTTTTATTGGAAAATCAGAGAGCCGAGGAGGCTAATACACTGGAAACAAAACTACCGCTCAAAGTTAGAGTAAATACAAATTGTGAAAGCCTGAAGTGAGTCTCAGGGGTTGATGGCAAATATGGGGACTGAGATACTGTTTGGGATTTTGTGTAAGAGACCAGCAAGTTAAAAGAAAATCATGGAGAGAGAGAAGTGTTTATGTTCTTTTGAGAGGAAATGAGGCAGAACAAGTTCAGCACAGAAAGGCAAGTAGTTTTATCTTTCCTCATCACAGATGTTTTATCCATTTCGTCTTTGGTTAAATAAAGATAATAATAACAAGAATAGTGGATAAGAACAGATTTCACTATAGTCCAGAAAGGTTTACTTCATTCATAGCAATCACAGAGCTCCTCAGTTTGACTGGAGAAAAGTTGCTGGAGAAAGGCAAAAAACACAGTTACTGAGGATGAATAATAACAGTGTTTTAAAATATATAATTGTGGTCTCCCCCCCCCCCGGAAGTATAATGACAGACATCTCCCTTTCTATTTGGCTTATAAAATAGAATGTGCTTTCATACTGTCACAGCACATGCTTTTGCTTTCTTCTAACTGGACTTTGTTGTAAAGAGTGATAGAGAAAATTTATTTACTTGTGTAAAGCTAGTTAAGAAATGAGAACTGGCCAATGTTATATCCTGTTATGCAACTACATTAAAGCAGTTCAACCAATCAATTGACTATTCAACCAAATGGGAAAATGTCCTGAGTCAAAAGAATAGCTACCTCTGTGTATAATACAGAGCTGAGTGTTTCTGCACCAAGCCCAGCTTAGATGACAGCTGCTCGTCCTGAAACTGCACAATAGAAAACTTAAAATTGAGAAAAAACGTTCTTTACAGAAGCGACAGACAGAACTCTCTGCCACAAGACATATTTTTAGCAATATAGTAAAAAGAGTGTAAAATGTACGAAATACAGGAATAGCACATTATATAGACTGATAAGTGAGCAGGGGATAAATTCTCATGACCCAAGGCATAAACCACACATGCATTTACAAGAGGTGGTAAGAAATGGCCCATTCAGTATGGGGTTGCACCCTCCTCTGAAGTACACTCAAGCTACTTTCATGGGCAGAATAACAAATCATTGTTCTCGTATGTCTCTAAAAGTAACAGCCTTAAAACAGGATCTGGTTTCTTTGAAATCCTGCATTTCAACTTGTGTGAAGCATTTCATGAAACATTGGACTTCTTTTTATTTGGAAAGCTGTGTAACTTCCCTATGGGATGTTAAGAACTGCAGCATGCATCACACAATGTCTTTCCTTATAAACGAACTGTTTCTACTTCTATCAAAACATGGATTCTCTGATACTATGATTTTGTTGCTATTTATTTCCTGACTTCATTTATCAGGTGAATTTTGCTAAAGACCTGAGCACACTGTGATAGTAATTAGGTAAAAGGATAAAATAACAAGGTAGATTGGGAAGAAGTGGAGGGTGACAACTGATGAAACCACCTACAGAAACATTCCTCCTCAAAAGTGATTCACCCATAAGGGAAGGGGAAAAGCAAGCGGGTGCTGAAATAAAGGGAGGATTTAAAAGAAGAAAGAAGAACAATTCAAGATAGGACAACTGAATGAAAACTAGAGGTTCACAAGCAAAGGAGCCAGGTCAAGGGCACAGATGGAAATTGAACTGCTAGGGACCACTTCTCCAGCCTACTTTCAATCCAGTGGAGAACAATGTCACATAATGTAAAAGCCCTGAATTTGTACTCTATAAACTGGAAAGACTTCTATAGAAATAAATGGAACTTCAGGATTCCCAAAGGTTTATCTGGCATAACCCTTTGAGAAGAGTATATGTAGAAGAACACAGACAAGTACTTTCTGCAATTCCTTCATTCAAATAAGCGGTACCCTTTTACTGTATCTCTTTAGGTGTGCATCCTACTTCTCTTTTGTGGCTAACACCTCTAGTTCCTTACTGAGAGTAGGATATGAACTTTTCTTGCCTGGATCCTTCTCTGTCCTTTTTCACCTCTCTTTCTCTGAGGCAGAAGTGGACCTGTACACTTACTTCTTCAAAGGGAGTAGCTTGACTAATCAATTTCACATCTGGACACATTTTTAGAAACACAATTTAAATAAAGAACTCAATCTAGGAGTGTGTATCTGCTATAAATATGTGCAATTCACAGCTATATTATGGAAAAGTCAAAACTGGTAGTTTGGAAGACTGCAAAGAACAAATACCAAACATGCTATGTAGCTGAAAGTTGTGGGTGAGCTTGTGAAAATATTTATCAGCAGAAGACTAAGGAGTGGAATGAATTATAAGAAAAACAGGGATTTTGTATAGAATCATAGCATGGTTAGAGTTGGACCCGCTGCTGTGCGCAGAGACACCTCCCACTAGACCAGGTTGCTCAAAGCCTCATCCAACCTGGCCTGGAACATCTCCTGGGATGGGGCATCCACAACTTCCCTCAGTCTCACGGTCTGTCACAGTATTAGTCAAAAGCTGGCAAACACCTGAGGGCAGTCAAAGGAAATGTTAACCAAGGCAACATTAGCAAAGTCACAGACTCATAAAATCACAGAATAGTTGAGATTGGAAAGGGGTCTCTGAAGATCATCCAGTCCAAACCCCCTGTGCAAGCAGAGTCATCTAGACCATGTTGCACAGGACCATGTCGCGTCCAGTCTCGTTTTGAGTATCTCCAGAGAATGACACTCCACAGCCTGTCTGGGGAACCTTTTCCAGTGCTCTGCCAACCTCACAGTGAAGTATTTTTTCCTCATATTCAGATGGAACTTCCTGTATGTATTGGGTCTGCCTGAGACAGAGTTAATTTCCCCATAGCAGCGCTCATAGTACTGGTGCATCGGATTATTCCTTTCTAGGTGCAGGACTCTGCACTTGCCTTTGTTGAACTTCGTGGGATTCCTCTCCGACCAACTCTCTAGTATGTCAAGGTGTCTCTGAATGACAGTGCAGGCTTCTCGAGTATCAGCCACTCCTTCCAGTACTCTGTCATCAGCAAGCTTGCTGAGGGCACGTTCTGTCCCAGGTCATTGATGAATAAATTGAACAATATTTGACACAACATTGACCTCTGGGGGACACTGCTAGCTACAGGCCTCCAAATAGACTGCAACACTGTTCACAACCCTCTGAACTCAGTTCTCAAACCACCTCACTGTCCACTCATCTAACCTACACGTTCTGAGCTTACCTAAGAGAATGTTATGACATACAGACCCAAAAGCCTTGCTGAAGTAAAGGTATACAACATCCACTCCTCTCACTTTGTCTACCCAACCAGTCATTCCATCACAGAATGCTATCAGCTTAGTTAAGCATGATTTTCCCATGATGAATCCATGCTGGCTACTCCTGATCACCTTCTTTTCCTCCACACGCTTAGACATCATAGAATCATAGAATCACTAAGGTTGAAAAAGACCTCAAGAATCACCAAGTCCAACCCAACACCACCTAACTCACTAAACCATGTCTCTAAGCAGCACATCTACACATTTCTTGAACACCTCCAGGGATGGTGACTCCACCTCTTCCCTGGGCAGCCTGGTCCAGTGCCTGATCACTCTTTCAGTGAAGACATTTTTTCTAATATCCAGCCTAAACCTCCACTGGTGCAACTTGAGGCCATTTCCTCTTGTCCTATCACTTGTTACTTTAGAGAAGAGGCCAGCACCCACCTCACCACAACCTCCTTTCAGGTAGTTGTAAAGAGTGATAAGGTCTCCTCTCAGCCTCCTCTTCTCTAGACTGAACAGCCCCAGCTCCCTCAGCCGCTTCTTGTAAGACCTGTGCTCCAGACCCTTCACCAGCTTCGTTGCCCTTCTCTGGACCTGCTCCAGCACCTCAATGTCCTTCTTGTGGTGAGGGACCCAAAACTGAACACAGGATTCAAGGTGTGGACTCACCAGTGCCAAGTACAGGGGCAGGGGCACAATCACTTCCCTAGTCCTGCTGGCTACACTATTGCTGATGCAGGCCAGGATGCCATTGGCCTTCTTGGCCACCTGGGCACACTGCTGGCTCATGTTCAGATGGCTGTCGACCAGCACCCCCAGGTCCCTCTCTGCTGGGCAGCTTTCCAGCCACTCTCCCCCAAGCCTGTAGCGTTGCAGGGGGTTGTTGTGACCAAAGTGCAGGACCTGGCACTTGGCTTTATTGAACCTCATACAATTAGCCTCAGCCCATCGGTCCAGCCTGTCCAGATCCCTCTGCAAAGCCTTCCTAACCTCCCACCAACTCAATTTGGTATCATCAGCAAACTTACTGAGGGAGCACTCAATCCCCTCATCCAGGTCATTGATAAAGATGTTAAACAGGACAGGCCCCAAAACCCATCCCTGGGGAACACCACTGGTGACCGGCCGCCACCTGGACTTAACTCTATTCACCACAACTCTCTGGGCTTTGCCATCCAGACAGTTTTTTATCCAGCAAAGGGTGTTCCTGTCTAAGCCATGAGCCACTAGCTTTTCTAGGAGAATACTGTGGGACACGGTGTCAAAGGCCTTGCTAAAGTCCAAGTAGACGACGTCCACGGCCTTTCCCTCATCCACTAGGCGGGTCACCTGGTCATAGAAGGAGATCAGGTTGGTCAAGCATGACCTTCTGTGATGGGTTGGCCCTTTCATGAACCCACACTGGCTGGGTTTGATCCCCTGGTTGTCCTGCACATGTCGTGTGAGCACACTCAAGATGAGCAGTTCCATAATCTTGCCTGGCACTGAGGTCAGGCTGACAGGCCTGTAGTTCCGTGGTTCCTCCTTACGGCCCTTCTTGTAGATGGGTGTCACACTGGCAAGTTTCCAGTCTTCTGGGACCTCCCCAGATAACATCCAGGTTGAGCTGTTCCATTACCTTTCCCAGGATGCAGGTGAGGCTGAGAGGCCTATAGTTTGCTGTGTCCTCCTTCTTGCCCTTTTTGAAGACTGGAGTTACATTAGCTTTCTTCCAGTCCTCAGGCACCTCTCCTGTTCTCCATGACCTTTCAAAGATAACAGAGAGTGGCTTAGCAAGAACATCTGGCGGCTCCCTCAAAAGTCATGGATGTATCGCATCGGAGCCCATGGATTTGTGCGTGTCAAGTTTGCTTAAATGATCTCTAACCTGATCGTCCTTGACTAAGAGGAAGTATTCCTTTCTCCTGACTTTCTCTCTTGAGACAAGAGAGAGTAAAGTAACTTACTCTCGATCTGGAATTCCTGAGGGCTGGCCTTAGCAGTAAAGACCGAAGAAAAGAAGGCATTCGGTAACTCTGCCTTCTCTGTATCCTTTGTCACCAGGGCACCCACACTATTCAGCAGTGGGCCTACATTTTCCCTAGTCTTCCTTTTGCTGCTGATATATTTGAAAAAGCCCTTCTTCTTGTCCTTCACATTCCTGGACAGATTTAATTCCAAATGGGCCTTAGCCTTCCTCGTTGCATCCCTACATACACTGACAATGTTCCTATATTATTTCCAAGTGGCTTGTCCTCTTTTCCACTTTCAGTATACTTCCTTCCTCTGAGTTTTCCCAGGAGCTTCTTGCTCATCCGTGCAGGTCTCTTGCCTGCTTTGCTTGACTTCTTACTCACAGGGATGCACCATCTTGAGCTTGGAGAAGTGATGCTTGAGTATTAACCAGCTCTCCTGGACCCCTTTTCTTTCTAGGGCCCTAACCTGTGAGATTCCTCCAAGTAGGTCCCTGAAGAGGCCAAAATTTGCTTTCCTGAAGTCCAGGGTTGCAATCCTCCTTATTGCCCTGCTTCCTCCTCATAAGATCCTGAACTCTGCCATCTCGTGGTCACTGCAGCTCAGCCTTCACATCAGCAATCAGTCTTTGTTAATACAAGATCCAGCAGCCCACCTCTCCTTATTGGCTCCTCCATCACCTGTATCAAAAATCAAAAACATTTCCACAGCAAGAGAAGCATTTTCTTTCACATGCATTCTTGTTCAAAGTTACCTACTTCATTCATGCTGTAAGCTCATCAACCACTATCTTCTTTCCGTTGGAATGGAGTTGCCTATAAATACAAATTATACAGGTTTTGTCGTAGTGTAAGTACCTGGACAGTCAGCAGCACAAGAAAAAGCAAAAAGAATTGGCAGATTCCCAAACAGACAATAAAGTAGCATAAAAACTAGTATGTTTCTTCTACTTGGTGTGAGCCAGGGAAGTCTGACTAGTATTGCCAGCTTCCACTGCCTAAAAAAAAGTGACTCTTCATATATTCTGAGATTTTAAAAAGTAAACTCAGGATCCTTTCTCTTTAATATTTGATTTTTACCTTTAAAGACATTTGCATGCCTCTGTAGATCAAAAGGGGAAGGAGAAGAGTAAAACTGGAAACGTGGTCTTGACTTATGGTGTGATGGAAGTGTATTGCAGCATCCCAGAAATGCACAGAGCCTTTTCAGGAGAATATTCGGCACTGTGCAGCAACAGAGTACTGTTCACAGGAGACCAGAGATTCTGCCGTACAACCTAGCCAGAGCAGAATTTCAGGAGAAGAAACGAAAGAGTTAAACTCTATTGAATCTTTAGTTGAAGGCTTTGTCTGGCTTTGATGTTTTCTGAATTAATTTATTTTAGTTCAAGTTATGGAGCTTTGATAAACAGAAGAAGAAATATTTATTCAGTTTTATTCTGTATTTTATAGTGTCTATTGGCTTTGTCGCTGAAAGGCCAGGAAAGATTTGTTTGAATTTTGTGTAGCATTTTGCATTTTGTTTCATTTATTTATTGTGTCAAAAGATTTCAAACTGGTTTCAAATGGTTATTTTTAAGGATAGCCAGGAGGGCTCCTTGTCTTCAAGTAACTTCTTAGCTGCCCAGTAAAATATCAAAAGAATCAGATTCATTAATCTTGAAGTTTTAACAGGAAACCTACTGGTGAGGAACAATAAATATTTTGTGTTTGTAAATCTGTCTGGAACAAGACTCTACTTATTTCTACTGTAACAAAGAGGCCTCCTGTTTCTACTTTTCCAGACATACTTAATGTTCCCTTCCTGGGTGATGATCACTTAACTGGGTTAGGCTCCTTTGAAATCCTAGCCTTACATTCTGAAATGCTGACTAGAACTGCTCTGCAGGAAGAGTTAACGACTATATCTAGTGCTCTGTGTTGGTGTTTATAGTGAGCTGATACACAAAAGCCTAAGGTAGACCTAAGATGAAAATATACACTCTTATGTGATTTTTCAATAACTTGGTTTATATGTGGCTTGTATTTCACTTTTAGGAATTGGAAATGAGACTATGCTTATCCCAGTACAGGATATACCTTCATGAGACATCTTTCCTCTGGAGTTTTTAAAGCAATCAATAGTCTGTGCTTCTTAAACTCTACACAAAGCTCATAATTTTCACGTAAACATCATAAAATAAAATCTAAAAAGTACATTTCTTGAAGTCTTGGTCCTAAATTAAGATCTATTACCTAAATGAATGACATAAGATTCAACTGGATGTCTAGCAGATTTATCCTGGGAGTTTACCACAGAAAAGACAAAAGATGAGTGAAAACTAGGTAGAGGCTTTGGAAATTTGCAAAGAATTTGTTTACTTAGACAGCAGATTAATAGATTGAGTTAAAAAACCAGACAAGCTAAATAAAAGGCTACATATGTAGAAATACAGATTAAAAATATCTCAGTGATCCAGTGCTGAACGTGCTATATATCCTCTAAAAATTGAAAAAGCTGTTCAGATTCTTTTATCATTATTTACATCAATAAATAAATATGAAATATTTCCTTATATACATAAAGATATATGAAATATAAAAGTCTATACACACTCTTAATAAAGCAATATCAATGACCATACAGTTTTTAATTATGCATTATATGAATTCTTAATATATAGCAATTATTTCCATTTGACAGACCAACCATATTTATACCAAAGTTATATTGAATGAAAGAATAATACTAGGGAAAACAGCTAAAAAGATAATCATAGAATCATAGAATCATAGAATGGTTTGGGTTGGAAAGGACCTTAAAGATCGTCAAGTTCCAACCCCCCTGCCATGGGCAGGGACACCCTCCACTAGCCCAGGTTGCTCAAAGCCTCATCCAGCCTGGCCTTGAACACCTCCAGGGATGGGGTATCCACAGCTTCCCTGGGCAACCTGTTCCAGTGTCTCACCACCCTCATAGTGAAAAATTTCTTCCTAATGTCTAGTCTAAATTTACCCGCTTTTAGCTTATACCTGTTACCCCTTGTTCTCTCACTACACTCCCTGATAAAGAGTGCCTCCCCATCTCTCCTGTAGCCCCCTTCAGGTACTGGAAGGCTGCTATTAAGTCTCCTCAGAGCCTTCTCTTCTCCAGGCTGAACAACCCCAACTCTTTCAACCTGTCCTCCTAGGGGAGGTGCTCCAGCCCTCTGACCAATTTCGTGGCTCTCATCTGGACTCTCTCCAACAGGTCCATGTCTTTTTATGTTGGGGGCCCCACATCTGAACACAGTACTCCAGGTGGGGTCTCACGAGAGCAGAGTAGAGGGGGAGAATCACCTCCTTTGACCTGCTGCTAATGCTTCTCTTAATGCAGCCCAGGACATGGTTGGCTTTCTGGGCTGCAAGTGCACACTGCCGGCTCATGTTGAGCTTCTCATCCACCAATACCCCCAAGTCCTTCTCCTCAGAGCTGCTCTCAAGCCATTCTCTGCCCAGCCTGTATTTGTGCTTGGGATTGCCTCGACCCACGTGCAGAACCTTGCGCTTGGCCTTGTTAAATTTCATGAGGTTTGCATTGGCCCACCTCTCCAGCCTGTCAAGGTCCCTCTGGATGGCATCCCTTCCCTCCAGCGTGTCCACTACACCACACAGCTTGGTCTCATCAGCAAACTTGCTTAGGGTGCACTCCATCCCACTGTCCATGTCTCCAAAAAGATGTTAAACAACACTGGTCCCAGTACTGAGCCCTGTGGAACACCACTTGTCACTGGTCTCCACTTGGACATTGAGCCATTGACCACAACTCTTTGAGTGCGGCCATCTAGCCAGTTCCTTATCCAGCGAGTGGTCCTTCCATCAAATCCATGTCCCTCCAACTTAGAGACAAGGATGTCATGTGGGACTGTGTCAAAGGCTTTGCACAAGTCCAGGTAGATGGTGTCAGTTGCCCTTCTTCTATCCACCAGCGCCGTGGCTCTGTCGTAGAAGGCCGCCAAATTCGTCAGGCAGGATTTTCCCTTGGTAAAGCCGTGTTGGTTGTCATCAATCACCTGCTTGTTTTCCATGTGCCTTAGCATAGATTCCAGGAGGATCTGCTCCATGATCTTGCCAGGCACAGAGGTGAGACTGACCGGCCTCTAGTTTCCTGGGTCTTCTTTATTTCCTTTTTTAAAAATGGGGGCTATGTTTCCCCTTTTCCAGTCTGCGGGAACTTCAACAGCGTGCCACGACTTCTCGAATATGATGGATAGTGGTTTGGCAACTTCATCTGCCAGTTCCTTCAGGACCCGTGGATGTATCTCCTCAGGTCCCGTGGACGTGTGCACCTTCAGGTTCTTTAGATGGTCTCGAACCTGATCTTCTCCTACAGCTGGCAGTTCTTCCTTCTCCCAGTCACTGCCTTTGCCTTCTGCAACTTGGGCAGTGTAGCTCCAGCTCTTGCCAGTGAAGACTGAGGTAAAGAACTCGTTAAGTACCTCAGCCTTCTGAGGAGAAATAAAAGAACAGGAATAAAAGTAATAAAGGGATGAGGTAACGAGAAGCTGGCAGTCATCAGGAGTGTAAATCCTCTTGCATGTTTATTCCAACAGCTTTAGGTGAAAATATCTCCTGTTTTCCAGGTTGCCCTGGAAACAGCCACATCCTGCGTGACAGAGAAACTAGAGGAGGGATAATAAGCTTGGGTAGGAGACACCCTTTGAATACCCTTTCATTCTCCTGCTCATATTGCATACCAGATGATTGCTCCTCTTTGGTACTCTGAGAAGTAACACTTCAGCCTCCTCATGGTTTCAGGATCTACATTCACTACAGATGCCTCCCTCCACAGGTGCTTGTAATATTAACAAACCTCTGCCTCCTCTCACACCCACCTTCCTTTGTCTGCCTGTTGTCTTTTCATCATAAACAGTTGGCCAGACCATCTCTGGGTCTTCCTTTCACCCCATCCATAGACTCCTTTACTTAGGCTGTCTTTATGGGGAGACTCTTGCTTGTGCCTCAGTGGCCTGTGTCTTCCCAAAGCATGGCACAAAAGAATTAAGAATGACACAATGCTGAGAGATTTTGGTGGTCCTGTGAGGAATCTGTGAGCTGTGTCTCTACTAAACAAAGTCAGTTGTAATGTCAAGGCTTGGGGATGACTGAAATGAATTATGGAAATCTTCTCTTTAGACCTGATTTGACAGTCTCTGAAGTCTTTTACTTGGTTGATCTGTTATGGAGATAGGCCATGAGTTCTGAGGAAGGAAGAAAGCCATGAAAAAGTCCCAGCTCTTGTAGGCATGTTTTTCTTTTTAATTTTTCTTATTGTGATTGGTTGCACTGCATTCCCCAAACAGCTGCTTTCAGACAGCCGTTTATCTTGCTCTGGAGGCCACCTTCAAGTTAAAGAATTGGAAATGTTTATCATTGGTGCCTGTTTTACATGTTTTGGGGTTCTGGTCTGCTCTCACAGTAGCCACTGATGGGAGGAAAACAAAGATCCTGTGTTCTTTATAACAGTAATGCTTTGGGGGTCTCATCAATAAAGTCTGTGTCCTTAGATAACAGAGGTTGTCTCTCCTGATGTTGTGTCCTACCCTATGTGGGCTTCCATGACAGGCAAGATTGGGATGGGGGCAGAATGCAGAAAGCTGGTTTCTGAGATGAGCTAGCCCTTCCACTTCTTGCTACATCTGTCTGGTAGACGAATAGAGTGAGGTAGCATCCTTTCTATATGATGGCAAGGTGGATCATCTTTCAAATTTACACATGAATTAGGATCAAGTTGAGTATTTAAGGGCCTTGCTGAGATGGTGCAATAGCTTTTGGATGAAATATGTCACCCAAGGGTTGTGTGGATGTGCAATTGGAAGAGCCTTAAACCTCTGGGACAGTCCTTGGAAGTGATCTAATACCTTGGTTTAGATTTAGCCAAAGATGTCTCGATCATTTAACAATAGAGTAGAACAGCTTTGACTATTGTGGGTTGCTTGCTTGCCAGTATTTGAATTTTATATGACAGTCAGAAACTGCAGAATCATACCATGAGTCATTCATACTATTTTGCTTGCCAGATGTTAGTTAACCTCTTTTGCTCCTTAACAGCTCTTCCAAGTGCTGTTTCAAACCCACTGTACCCACAATGGTTCATTGTTGCCTTAAATGATGAGGAGTGAAATGATGACCTTCTTTCTACACAATGGTAGAAAACTAACAGTTTTAGGCAATGTTTCTCTTCACATAGCTTTTCAATACTGAAAAGGGACATTCCTGGGTAACGTAAAAATAGCTTCTCAAATTTTTTTCTGAGTGAGCAGTGAAGCTGAATGGAAGCAGTTTGTATAGGATGTCAATTGATGTATGCTCTTCTTGGCATATGCAGGATGGTGTACGGCCAGATCTTCCCCTGCTTACTGAATCTTTGAGCGGTCAGTGTTCTTGTTTAACCCAATTGTTGTTCTTCCTGGGTAAAAATTGACAAGGTGAGCAGCCTTACAGTAGAAATTAGTATGGAGGGGGAAGGAAAGATAGAGAATCAGAGGCATAAAGGAGGGATGCTTTTGTTTGTTTGCCCATTCCCGTGGAATGAGATCTCTGCATAGAATTAAACAATTTTATGTTCTGCTCCTCTCTGACATTTGTTCTTGGCCTTCACTCATGAATCAGCTTCCTGTCTTAGTATTTCATATGAAAAATGGAAAGAATGTTCAGTTGTCTCCGCAACCACCAGAATAATTAATTAATTAGTACTTGTAAAGCAGTTTGATCTTAGTGAAACCGTGAATCCTTAGAAAAAAATTATTATAGAACACCTGCTCTAAGTATATGTTATAATGACTGCTAAATTATGTTTCATCTGTTGAAAGGATTGTTGCCAAACTTAATCCTTTATGCTCTGCCATTTGTTAATATGCACTATCCATTTTATTTGGAAGGTTTAGGTGTTAGGGAGAAGTCCAAGTCTCCCTGATGTAAATGAAAAAAATCCCCTCTGACATCAATGGGCACCACAATTTATCTGTTATTTGTAAAATACTGCTATTTAGGTTCTCTGCTAAAACTCTAGAACCTAGGTTTTTATATATGTTTAGAAAATCTCAGTCATTAAAAAATTCCTTACATTTTTCACTTCTATTATTTTTTAATGTGAAAGATGAGAATAGATTTCATATACACCACCCCTACTTTTACTGTTTCAGTTTTATATTTGTGGTATCTTTACTGTACTAATTTTTTCCAATCCATTTAATCATTCCTCTGTCATATACATTTCAGCAGATTTATCATGTTCTGAATGTCATCTGTCCATTTTGGTTCTTCAGCAGCAACTATCAGAGACATACCCAATCACTTTAGGAATCACGCTTCTCCTTCTTTCTTATGCTTCCTTTCTAAAGGGAGTCAATGTTACCTGTGAGTATTGCCCAAGTTTAACTAGAAGGCTGAATATACATTCTCATTGTCAACCATAAATTTACCAGGCATATCTCACACTTTCTTGACAAAACAGATTTCAGTTCCAGAGAGCTAAATAAATGTGAATAATATATATTACTTAATCATATCAGTAGTTACAAGGTCTTGGTATATTCCAGGGAATGTCAGTCATACAGAGAGCCAAGGTATGGTCATCAATGTTTTCCTGTTTCCTGCTGGGCTACTGCTCATTTTTCAAACATAAATGCTTGAATGACAGAGAAACTGATGCCAGAATTGCTTTCTTCTGCTTTTTGTAAATCTTGCTTGAATTCAGAATGATGCACTCTTTCACAGTAGGATTGTTGCATAACTTTGGGTGCATTATCTCCCTATATATTTTACTCAAAAAATGTATTGAAAAGTAGTGTTCTTTTGCTGTTTTTCTGTTGCTAAGAGCTGGGATTTGCAGCCTCAGTGTATGCTATTCTATTGTGTACTGTTAAACTGACAAAGCATTTCTAAACCCTCTCTTTTCCTGTTTGACTTGTGTATGGCTTCTTTTTATATAGAACCTCTTTGTGGGTTGTGCATGAGAAACTTGTGACACTTTTCCTTGCTACAAAATAACAAGCTTCTCTGATTATAGGATCTACTGCATTTAAAAAAAAAAAAAAAGAAAAAAGAAAAAAAAGGAAGTCAAAGATGTGAAGCCTCTCATGCTCATTTATTTACACTCTGCCATTACCTAACTTAATAGTCCTACGCATCAGTAAGGCTAAATTGACTGAGATGCTAGGAAGCTGTGAAGGAAATGTCATATGATAAATCACTTAGAAATGGCTAGCAGCAACTTCTGGTAACAAGTCAGGCTTACAGATTGTTCATTTTTTTCCCATAGTGCCCCTGCGTAACATATGATGGGACAGGTTTATCTGGAAAGCACCTGCTCAGTACCAGCTTAATGACTTTGATTTTCTAATGGCTTTATCCTAACTGTGCCGATGAGTATGCAAAACTTGTAACACCACAAGTGTAAATCCAGGCTGTTCTTTAGCTCTTATATTGCCTTCAGGATAGCAATCAAGGCCACAAATTCCTGCAGCTAATAGGGGCCGTATTTTCAATCACTGTTTTTGTCTTATTAAGGGTGATTGAAAGAGCAAGATTATTTTATCATGTTAACTCCTCTACCTTGGAACCCAAATCAATGAACAAATGCAGCTGACAAAGTTATCTCCATCATCTATTGGGTTATTCCTGATAGTGGTGGCTGAACAGTTCATGAGATGGCTTTTGTAAAACAGCTGACTGAAATCAGTGCTCTACAACAAATAAAATTAGCTTTACCTTAAGTTTGCTGCACATAACTGCAGAGGGATTTACCGGCTGGAGTTCAAACTCCCTTCTATCTTCCTAGACCTTGTGCAGGAAGCAATTGGTATTTGAACATGGGACCCACAGTATAGAGCTCATGCATTAATGCAAAATTGAGTCAGTGATAGTCTGTGTTAATACCTTGGCCTATGGATGGATGCAGCTAAGAAACAAATAAATCAGTTCCATTCATCAACAAACAACAGACCTGCTACTGAGACAGTGATTTCTGGTGGACCAGGAGAGCTAAAGACTATCAACTCCAATCACTTCAACTGCCAGATCTCAGTTTGGCTGTGACTGTTGTTGGAAGCCTTGAGCTGCTCTGTTTGTACTAGTATTACCTTCCCTTGTATAGAAATTACCTTTCCAAAAACAAATCCCCAAGTTCTAAGCACGACAGCTAACCAAGCCCTCAACACAATCCTTCCTAGTGAACCGTGGAAGATCTCAAGTCGCCTTACTGAAGAAAGCCTAGCAATGGTCAATGGAATGAGGCAGTAGCTCTTCCACAGCGCTGTTATGTTAGCTGCTGGTGAGGTGTGCTGGTTTGAGCTCTTAGCCAGCTCACCCCACAGAAAGCAGCCAGCCTGCATTAAAAGAACAGAGGATTTCTGGGTGGATGGATTAATGGAGGGACAACACTCACATCATGATTCCAAAGAACTCTGTAGTGAAGATAAAGCCAGTCAGGCAAAATGTCACTCAAGAAAATACATACTGGCATTTATTTCTGGAAATAACGAGGGCCATGATGATGAGAAAAAATGTTCCTCAAGCATACGTTTTTGTTCAATATTATCTTTATTTTGGAAGAGCACAGAGACTAACAGGCCTGAGGTATCTCACCAAGCGGAAACTAAACATTTGGGAACATAGGACAGGTACCTATAGGACATATGTGTCTTTTAAGTATTTAGACTACGTGGTCACAGTAATATACCACAGAGGTCAGCCATGTCTTGACCTTACCCTGTGATGTTTGTCCAAAAGTTTTTTCTCTATGTCCCATCTGTTTCAAAGGGCCCAAAGACTATATTGCAGAGGGGAGTGAAAGGTAAACACACAATAACCTCATTATTCCCCTCCTTGCACAAAAAGTAACAAAACCTTGTTTGTTGAGGGCTACAATGTAGTTGTGCTATAGCTATGAGCTTTTTTGAAAAACAGTCTAATTTCTAGTCTAATTCATGTATTTCTGATTCTTTTCCACACTTGAATTGTGTACCAGGGGGGCTGGAGTACCTGGAATGCTGGTGCTAGTTACAGGCACACATGGTGACAGGTAAATGATTACTTTTTCTCTATCCCCACCTCTGAGCTGGGGATTTTCCACTACAGTGTCTTTGCTCAGGGAAAGTTTTAAAATGACAGCAGAGTCTCAAGCTGTCTGATTTTAATGCTGATAGAATGGCACTTGATTTGCTTGACTAAGGAAGCTGCTGGCAAAAAATGTTACAGTTGGCAATTTACTTGTCTCCATGCATATTTTGGCTCCATATAAACTTTCTGAAGTTTTTTTCCAGACAAGTACAAATTGCCACATCTGCATGCAAAAGTAAAGTTGATGGAAATATTTTATTTATATAGTCTAATGCAAAAATGTGGTTTTATATGTTGTGTCAGTTCTAATGCTACTAATTAAAGCGATAATCTCCCTATGCAAGGAAATTCTTTTTCTCGTTTACTAGGACTGTATTCTTTTTTCTTAAATCCAGGTTTAGGTTTTACATGATGAGAAGCCTTTCTTACACAAATAATACTAAACACAGGACATCTTATAGCAGTAAATATTTGAGGTTTACTCGCCTTCTTACCCTCAAATATATAAATTTACATGATCTATTAACATTGTAAAAAGTCATAGCTCTGAACAAGATTTGTCAATGCCCTCATGAAACGCCTTCTGAACACAGATCACAAAAATAAAAGATTAAAGTAGTCTACATTACTAAGTTACTGCAGTTCCATTCCCAAATATTTACACTCTTACAGGCATTCTCATTTTTTGTCTAATAAAGCAAAAAAAAATATTCTTACTCTGTATGCAATAGTTTTATGTTACATATGATTTTGCATAGGTTGTACAGCGTTTTTTTTGAAAGACAATCATAGAATGCATTTGAATAACATACAGCAGTCTTAAAACATATAAGAATATTTCTAGCCTAGCCAGACTTCTTATTTGTCATCTTAAACATGTAAAATAAATAACACAGGAAAAGACACTGTTCAGTGCAAGTAAAAACATTAGATTCTAAATCTTATTGCTAGCAGACTTCTAGAAAAACTAACCCATCCTAAAAATAATTTGTAAAATGTAAATCAGAAAAAATATAATTTAAATTAAAACTTGGAAAACGTTAGGAAAGAATGTTGTTTTAGTTCTAGTTCAACAAATCATCCTTATGTAACAAAGCCTTTAAATGCATATGTATCTATATACATAGCATAAGCTCATGCTTGGATCTAATTTATTTGAATAAGACCCAAGCATATGCTTAAATTCTCTGTTGAATTACAGCCCCAATATAGCTGATTTGTAAAACCAAAATCCAGGATGGTATAAAGTAAGTGACTTTATAACTTCAGCTTTCCTCATCAATTTGAGCTTCCGAAAGTTCATCTTTAAAGGTGGCTCAGGAATCTCTAGTTTTCTGATGACATTTGTGACTAAGTTGTAGGGTTTATTGCTAACAGCAATATAAAGGCGTAAGGGGAAAAAAAGTTAACATCTAACAATCTTAACTGATTAAAAATCTTCATAAAATGACAAACCATGAGATCCTGAGTAACTGGATAGAAATCTAATTTCTTTTTGTCAAATCCCCAATATTAGTTGAGAAATTAAAATCAAATTTTGTTTCCAGTACTCCTTACTTTCTTCTACAAGTTGCAAGACAGAGTGTAATGGTTTGCCGGTCTTTTTGACCTGGCAAAATTTTCAAGTTTTCATACCTCACATATATTACATGTTGCTAGGAAAATTCCCCTGGAAATTAGAGAAGCCACATCCATTTGTCCAGCTAAAATTGAGCCTCTTGTTTGTTATAATACCCAGACAAGTTCACATATGTAGAAAGTGTGTAATAACACGCATACTTATCTTTTAATGTCTTCTTTATGTATAGCTGTTAAGTGCATGTTTTCTACTTTGATTTTTCAGAATTGTAATTTCACTTCAACACTTCTTAAAGGCTTTTTATTCCATTGTTTTAATTCACCTGAGTTCTTTCATGAGGTAAAGGATGGATACAAAGAAGCAAGAACCATTGCATCCCCTTAAGCAGGGAAAAATCCAAAATAAAGGAAAATTAACATCATCACATTCACACAGAAAATTTAAGACTTTTTTTTCCAAAAATTTACTTGCTAAAAATGTAATGCCACAATGTAGTCATGTTGTTTATTTTTATCTTCTCCAGCCTGTTGTATTTGAAACTTAAAAAGTTAAGTTCTATTTGTTAGGTTGGATATTTCCTGTCTATTCTTTAATTAGATCTATTTAAAATGTAATTGTTAAAAGTCACATGAATATTCAGACTGTCATGGTAAAGTATTCACTCTTGAAGTCAGTGGTAGCACCAGGAGCATGCTGTAAGTCAATCAGTTCAGTTTGGCAGTATTGTCTCTTAAAATCACAAGTAATGAGTTAAAACCTGCCTGAGAGTGTCAGGCCCTAATGGATTCCCATCATAACAACTTTCTCTCAGAGTACATGATATTCCTTGGACTATATGAGTCCTGGTTCCTGCCTCCCTTTATATATAATCTAAGCTAACCATATACCTGTAATGCTTCTACGGGGCTTCAAATATATTATCTGTAGAGTCTACAACAGTTCTGAGAGATTCAATTTAACACTTAGCTCTGTTTCATGAACATTTTAAACAATTTAGTTTTCTTGACTGTGTTTGAAGTACATTTCATGTCTAATTTTTCAAAGTCAATAGGTGCAAGTTATACCACAAAGGAAAATCAGTTATCAAAAGTACCACCATATATTAATAAGCTTTAGCACATATGAAAAAAGATTAACTGCCTATGTGTTAATTGTTGGTGAATTGTTTCCTCGTAAAATATGCATAAAAGGTCAGCTAAACTGGTGTGGAAAATAAGCCATCCACTGATGTCAGAAAAAGAAGAAAAGGGACTTGAAAGCTGCCCAACAGAGAGGGACCTAGGGGTGCTGGTTGACAGCCAGCTGAACATGAGCCAGCAGTGTGCACAGGTGGCCAACAAGGCCAACAGCGTCCTGGTCTGTATCAGCAATAGTGTGGCCAGCAGGACTAGGGAAGTGATTGTGCCCCTGTACTCGGCCCTGGTGAGGCCGCACCTTGAATCCTGTGTTCAGTTTTGGGCCCCTCACCACAAGAAGGACATTGAGGTGCTGGAACAGGTCCAGAGAAGGGCAACGAAGCTGGTGAAGGGTCTGGAGCACAGGTCTTACAAGAAGCGGCTCAGGGAGCTGGAGTTGTTTAGTCTAGAGAAGAGGAGGCTGAGAGGAGACCTTATCACTCTCTACAACTACCTGAAAGGAGGTTGTGGTGAGGTGGGTGCTGGCCTCTTCTCTAGATTTCTTCACTGAAAGAGTGGTCAGACATTGGAACAGGCTACCCAAGGAGGTGGTGGAGTCACCATCCCTGGAGGTGTTCAAGAAACATGTAGATGTGGTGCTTAGGGACATGGTTTAGTGAGTTAGGTGGTGTTGGGTTGGACTTGATGATCCTTGAGGTCTTTTCCAACCTTAATGATTCTATGATTTAAATGGAGAAAGGTTGTTTCAGGTAGACTGAAGGAGCAGAAAGGAGAAGAGGAAGTTAAGAACATTTGGGCAGCTGTCACAACGTAGGTAACTAAACAAAAAGAGAACGTCAATGTAATCCAGAGGCCCTGACTACAGGAAGTGTGAGGTCACTGAGCAGCAGTCAACACTATTACAATACAGGAAACAAAAGACTTCAGGATGAAATCATGGTTACTAGAACAACTCCTGAAATATGTGGATGGATGCAGTGAGAGGGTACCACTGTGCACATAACCAAGATGGACAACAGATCTAATTGGGAGATGATGCCAGAAGCAAGACGAATGTGATGAAGATAAGATGCATATTTATTAAGAAGTGAAGGGAAAGCTTTTCTACAGTAATTATTATAAACATAGAAATCTCAGCATGGCTTTCTAAAAACTTTTTCTTTGCTGCCGTTGTCCTTTAGAGCTCCGAAAGGAGGAAAGCAGGTAACGTATGGCCAATATTCACAAGGCAATCACCACTTGGTACCTTTAAGGAAAATTCCTAATAAATATAAAGTAAGAAGCAACATGAATAAAGAATGAAGCCAACTCTGCATCAAAATCACAGTTTTTAAGTGCTCCCAATTGAGCATCACCAGATGAAGCCATCCGTCCTGAAAATTGGTAAACTGAATATTGTACCGTCTTACAGACTTTTCACTGAAAATTCTGTAAATACTACAAGAGTTTTAAGATGCTTGTGTTTTTTAAAGTTTTTTCCTGATGACTTAAAACTTTTTAAACAGCTTTTGGTTCACTGTCTTTCTAAAATGGCATGTAGTTAATAATTCTACTTGTATTTTGTTTTAAGAGGCATCTTGAGAAGATGGGCCTTTAAAATTCCTTTGTAAGAAGGAAGACTTGTTTTATCCCTGGAGATGTTCAAGACTGGGTTGGACGAAACTTTGAGCAACCTAGTCTAGTGGAAGGTATCTCTGACCATGGCAGGTGGCTTGGAACTAGATGATCTTTAAGGTCCCTTCCAACCCAAACGATTCTATGATTGTGTGATTCTGTTTATAAATTACTCTTATGCTTCTGTTACTATTGCAGACTGAATCTATCCATATAAATACACCAATATGATGTAATGAATTATGTATGATTTTAATATATACTTTAAAACCAGTGACATCTATCCCCAATTACAAATTTTACTTCAAAAAGACTTAAAAAATATAAAATTTTAGACAATATATAGAACATTTCCGTTATAAATGACTTAAAGCCTTAAAAAAAAGACTCTTGTAATTATTACAGGATTCATAACAGTCTTTCTAATTTCAATAATTTACTTAATCTGGTTTTCCTTATTCATCTGACCATAGTCTTGTCCCTTAAAATCTGAAACTGTTTTGAAATATCAAACAACAAGCTGCTAGAAAACTGTAAGCTTGTCTCTTTACAGAAAGAACAGTTTTCACAGTATTCTTTTAATTAGATGTCATTCTAACTCCAGATATATCTTTTAGAAGTTACAAAGTCCAGATAATTTAAAGAATGTAAACTGTTCAGGGAAATAATGAGTGAAGTAAGGAACTGACTGGATTTTTAACTGTTCAGTGACAGAAACTGCTTCATTTTAATGTTAACAATTTCCAGAAAGGACAAAGTATTTCTGGTTTTCACTGAAACGTGGTGTTATACATCTTTTACATGATATTAAGAAGTAGTGTACTCTTGTATGAAAAGCACTGTGGCTTTCCCATTCAGTTTTCCTTCAGGAAGCTGAAGATGCAGTGGTTTATAAATGGAACACTGTTTGAACCTCTAATTTATGGACAATTTACTAATTTATGTGAAAACTTTTTAAATAATGAACAACTTATCTGCTGTACTGCAAGGGACATTTTGTTACTATATCACCACATTGGAGCTTTTCTAATCAGCGTTATCAATAATTTAATTGCAAACCCAAAAGAGATTGGTATCCCCCGCCAGCTTCCAGAGACTTCTAGCCTGAAAAAAGGGCGTCAAAACCACTCTGTAACTGCTACTTAAATTCCTTTAAAAGTTTCCTTGAAAAGGAAGAGAACATTCAGCTATCTAAGCAGTAAACTTTGTGTCTGATGATTAATTGCTCCAACTGCATGGAGAGGAGCATGGTATAAAAATCGCAGTGGAATGTTGTGTTGAAAGATGCCAAGGTAATATACTTGCTTTTTAGTTTAAAGATATATATTATGCTCCCACTGAAGTCACTGGCAATTTTGACTGTGACATCACCTGGAGCAGGCAGGGTAGGTATTCTGTGTTGCTCCTACACCTGTCATTATGAAAATGTGATAAAGATTATTCTCAGATTCTGAAACACATAGCTTTTATAAGACTATGGTTTACTGAACCCCAAGAAGCCTGACTTATAATAATATGGTTTAGTATATGTAGAACAAAGCTCCGGATTTCCGCATTATTTCGTCCACAGCAGATGTCCATTTGTAGTTGAGAATGCAAGAAAGCACACGACAAAGAGCCTCATACTGCTCCAAGAACTGACAAAACTTCAGGTAATTTTTTTTTCTCTTTGGATACTGCTGTATTTTTTACCTTATTTACAAAATATTTACTTTGCATTCCCTCTGTTGTATGTGGACCAGCTTGAGATGAGTGATCTTACTGTCTCAGAGATTGCTGAATTCAGTGATCTTGTATATGTCATATTTACGGTAATAAATGAAAGCCTTTGGACTGAAATATAAAGACACACACTTCAACTTAACCTCTTCACCAATTCAAAGGAGTTGTACTGAGGAATTAAAGGAAGATTATATTCCCTTCTTTATTCTTTTGCACAGCCAGATGAATTCCCTCTTAGAAGAATTTAGTACTATGATTCTGTTTCCCGTAGATCAAACTAAGATCTGATACGAACATGAATTTTGGCCTTACAACTGTGACAGGGAAAACACAACTCTAAACTTTCTGACAAATCTGGACCACGGTGTGAAAAATTTTATGGCAAAATCAGAGTTTTAGTGAAAGTCATCAAGAATATTTGCTTTAAATATCAAAAACATGATGCTTTTAGCTGAGTTTCATCTTACATCTTACACAAAGTCAGAACTCTTGCCAACAAAAACTGCTGAGTTTCACACAGCTTTAAATGTTTTACAAGGTCTGAAGCATTGTTTGCTCTCATTTGAAAGAACTGTTAGGATACTGCTCACAGTTTGCCTGACCTCAGCCTGTAATTTGGAAGGTTTACTCTCGGGCATACCTGTAACTTTCCACTTCACACTCTGTCTCAACTATTTCGGAAGAATTGGATGGGCAGAAAATGGAAGGAGAGTCTAAGTCTATGTCAAAAGTGGCATTGCTTGTTTCAAAGTCACTGAGAAGTTAGACAAGAAGTTCTTGAAGGCTTACAAACCAATGTCCTGAAGGATAAGCAGAGCAGTATACTGTGTGGGGCTTGATACCTATCACACTAGTGAATGTGATCATCATCACTTTAAGAACCGGTCCATAACCTGTAGGCTAGAAAGTTGTGTTATCACAGATGACTTAAATCTGAGAAACATACAAATAGTGTCATGAAGTCTAAATGCAGGTAATGGAGTACACCCACTCCTAGTGTGAACAGAATGTATCCATGTTTATTTCTCCAACTTTTTATTTTCTAAGTATCACTACTGAAATAACAATAGGTATTAATAACAATAATTATCAGTAACAATTTTTGTAACTCTAAAGACACTGCACAGATAAAGAAGACCTGGACATTGAAAGAAAAAGTAGCAGTAGTTAAATGGCAAGGAACTCCGAGCTGAGCAGATTTTCATAGACGAACAGAAGAAAACTGAAGCTACCAATATACATGCATGTATTTATACCTCTATCAGCATTTTAAAAAGGTTAATTTTACATTGCTAAGAATCAGTGGATGAGCTGCCTGGGAGAAAAATTTGAATGGTTGTGGAAAACATTTTAAAGATATCGAGAAAAATTTGAAAAACAAAGACATTCTCAGATAAACGTGACAGCAGCTAGGTTCTGTTTGTATGTCTGTATGTACATCTATAAATATATACACAAATGGAAGAAGCAGGAAACTGTCAGCAAGAAAAATAAACTGAAATCTGGAAACTTTTAAAAACTGGTAAAGAAAGCAAGGATAACATGATTTTTGATAGAATAGGAACAATTATTAGGTTCCTAATATTGGATATAGACCATAGCTACACAGATACAGTAAAAAGCAGCATACAGTTATGATTTCTGGTCTGTATCTGCAAAGGCAAAAAGTAGATGATTTATCTATTCCAGGAAGATAATAATATAATTTCCGTGTGAAAACTAAGCAAGTATATCATACAAGTACTAGAAAAAGAAAATTAATTCATCAGGTCAATGGAATTTGCATTTAAAAGTTTTAAAGAGCTAGAGAGTTCAGAGTTATCTGAGCCATAGCTGTTGACTTTCAGTGACTGTTGAAACACTGGAAAAGTTCCAGAAAATTGGAAACAAAGCTAATGTTGAACATGTATTTAAAAGGTGAGCATTCCAGACAATTATATATTTATCAACTTAAGATTGATTCTAACAAAATCAATCACTGATACATCTTAATTAATATAGAATTTTTTAAAGGTACTAAAAATATGACCTGTCAATAGATACATAATGAAAACAGAGCCTGGTAATCCAACAGACCACCTTTTTGCCAAGACTCCGATGTTAGAGTACTCTTTCTAATGCTTCTGTTCGACAACTGACTCTGTACTGTGCAGAGTTTTGACTGACCCAAAATTAGGAGTATTGCAAAGGGTAAGAACTCGTTAATTTGAACAACGTAATGTCTATTATGAATATGATAATTTCCTTCTTAAATGACCATGTATTACTGTTATAATTTGTCTGGAAGAAAAGGTAAAATTATCATTGTTAAAACCTGTGGATGACATGTTTTGGAGGACTGGAAAGCAATGATAAAGATGGCTCACTTAATAAAACAGATCTACTCAAACGGTATGCAATTTAAGACAATCATGGAACCAATCATGGAGCTTTGTGTCAGAATACATCACCACAATGGGCACTTTGTCATCTTACAACCTGTAAATTAAACCTTCTAGTGAAAATCATCCTTTCAACCACTGGGCATGGGAAAGCTGATCAGCATGAGTCAGATTCCAGCCACAGCCTTGTATTCCAGTTTTGGTAATATGCCATCTGACAGCTAATAAAAGAAGCTGCAAATAGTAATATAGACTTGCAACTTTATTGCAGACTGATAGTATCAACAGTGCCCAGATAGCCCCCTTATCCTGAGTATCCCCCAAAAGGACAGGAACAATCTGCCTAGGTTGAGTCTTTGCAAGATCTGAGGAGCAAATACATGGGTCACACAATTCCTTGTGCCTTAAAGTTGTTCTTGACATGGGGAAATAGGGAAATCTCTTCATGCTAGAAAAAAAAATATGAATTGTAAGGAGTTATGAAGGACAAGAATCTTGAATCTAATGAGATGGCAGATGGAAGGTTTGCAAAGATGGAAAGACCCTGCTCAAACAGAGGGACAGGAGCATGCTTTCAGGGGTCATGGATCAGATCAAGAAAAAGGTGTTCCAGCAGGTGATGCACATTGTAACTGAGTCTTGCTCTAAAGATGTACAACAGAGAACAGCAAGAAAAAGGGATGCTAAATGAGTAGAAGCAGCAATGAATGGCTTAAGTATGTGAGACAAGGAAGATGAAATCTAAATCTCCCAGTTTGCACAAAAATAGAAAAGCTGAAGTGTGGAAATCTTGCAAAGATCAATCAAAATTGAGAATGTATTTCCAGCAAAACTGCAGATGTTTTCAAATACTAAGTAGTGGGAAAACCAAACAAAGGTGAAGGAATAATGAGAAGTTTTATCATCTCTCCATTGTATCTTGAAAACAAGTACTCCTTCCTTTTCCCTTGTTCCATACACCCAAGGCATATATCATTTTTACTTCCTACTTGGCAACTCCAGGACACCTTTATTTTCCTTACCATTCTCATTTCTAGTTCTTCTATTATCTTCTTTTACAAAATCTTACCTTAAAAAACGTTTTCCTAGAAATGTTTTCTGATCTTCCAGATTATTCCTCCTCACGTCTTCTGTGCCTGTTTGCTATGTTCCTTTAATCCCATGTGCTTTAAATAATAACCCTTTTAGGATAAGAAAATTATCACACTCAGTGGTTCACAAATGCACATTTAGGCTTAGGGGCATGCATTTAGGTGTAAGTACTGAGCTGCGCAGGCTTAAAAAGTTCTGCCCATCAAACACAGCAATTGGGCTGGCCTCTGTTCACAAAGTGTCCTGCTAATCACCGTGCTCAGAATGGAAATTATTTTATGCGAATAAAACCCCCCAACTTATTAACAACTATTAGATATAATACTAAAAATACTCATATTTGCCATGCATGTAACTATAAATGTTGTCTATAAAAATGCTGATCTATATAAAATTATTTCAATTTAAAACAAACATTTATTATTTTGGTAAGATGGCTGCTCATTATTAAAATTGTTATATCTATGTATATCTCATTAGAACTGTAAAAAAAGGATTTTTTGGATTAAACAAGAAATACTTGATTAGATTTTAAAAAGCAGATTAGTTATCTTCAGTAAAGTAAAGGTTATACATTTCAACTACCATAAAGAATTGCAAAACTTCAGTAGGTGTAGGGTTAAAGGGTGGAAATGTGCTGTAACTTGCAGTGGAAATTTCCACTGCGTGCTTTATTGGCAGAGGAATGAGCCATACCCGTGGTCAGGGTGGGGATGTGTGTGTGGTCTCTTCATAAACACACTGGAATGCTGTGTCACATTATTTTTCCTTCCAGCCTTCTGGCCAGCTTTTGGTTTTGGTCTTCCTGAATTTTCTGGGGTCACAATGCACACATATCCACTAAAATGTGTGGGATATTAGCCTAACAACAAACTGCAGGATTGTATTTTAGCCTGCTCTACTGTTTTCTCATACTGCCACATTGTACTGACTGGTATTCTCCAGTCTTTGTCACCCACTCACTCAGTCATTTATTATTCAGTGCAACTGTTTGCCGTTTTAAAATTCTGTACAGTCAACAATTATAGATATGGGAAAAACTGTAAGGTTTTATGGACAAGAACTGTTCTTCCTGCTGTGACACGGCAGTTCCTGTGCTTCTAAACTAGTAACTGGTTACAGGATATGAGGGAGAAGTTAGGAATACTTGGATAAAAGTTACATAGAAAGTCCCAAGAAGCTCAGTACTGGAATATGAGGTGTTCGGTTTACTTGTCAGTGATTTGGAAAAGGCCTGGCATAGTGAAGCAACGAAGTGAGCAAAATTGTTATTCACAGCAGTCAAGAGTAAAGCTGGCTGCAAAAGAACTGCAAAAACACACGTTTGGGTAATGAAAGGACAAACACAAGATAGGAAGAGGTTAACAGAAAAAAAGTAACTAAATATATGTACAAATATGGGCTTAATTGAGCTTTTGGCACTCAGGTAATAAAATCTTAGTCAATGTGGATAGTTTTCTGAAAGCATTAATTCAGTGGGAGTCAGAACATTATACAGTGCTCTGAATTATTAGGAAAAGGAATAAAGAAAACAGGGATCGTTATGCCTCTTTGTAAATCCATACTGTTAATGAATCCTGAATACTGCTTGCAGTTCCTTTCTCACTGCTAAAGAGAATATGCTGGAAACAGAAGAGCGATGAAGAAATGAGTGACAAAGTTGGTGGGAGATACAGTTTCCACATGAAGAGAGCCTGAGCAGAGCAGGACTTCTCACCTGAAAAAATAAATATCTGAGATGACACAAAATCATGATTTGACTGAAAGTTAATAGAAAATAGAAACATAGAACCAGAGAATTAATGAATAATTTAGGTTGGAAGAGACTTTTCAAGGTCACCTAGTCCAGCCATCTTGCAGTGAGCAGGGACATCTTCAACTAGATCAGGTTGTGCAGAGCCCTGTCCAACCTGGCCTTGAGTGTTTCCAGGGATGGGACATCTACCAGCTCTATGGGAAACCTGTTCCATTGTTTCACCACCTTCATAGTAAAAAAATTTCTTCCTTATATCCAGTCTGAATCTACCCTCTTTTAGTTTAAAAGTATTACCCCTTGTCCTAGCTCTACAAACGCTATTAAAAAATCTGTCACTGTCTTTTTTTTAAGCTCCCTTTAAGTACTGGAAAGATGCAATAATGTCTCCCTGGGGCCTTCTCTTCTCCAGGCTGAACAACCCCAACTCCCTCAGCCTGTCCTCACAGGAGAGGTGCTCGAGCCCTCTGATCATCTTCAGGGCCCTCCTCTGGACCCACTCCAACAGGTCCATGTCTTTCTTGTGGTGGGGACTCCAGAGCTAGATGCAATACTCCAGGTGGGGTGTCACGAGAGCAGAGTATGGGGGCAGAATCACCTCCCTCAACCTGCTGCTAATGCTTCTTTTGATGCAGCCCAGGACATGTTTGGCTTTCTGGGCTGCAAGCGCACGTTGCCAGCTCATGTCCAGCTTCTCAGCAACACCCTCAAGTCCTTCTCTGCAAGTCTGCTCTCAATCCCTTTATCCCCCAGCCTGTATTGATACTGGGGGTTGCCCTGACTCAGGTGCAGGACCTTGCACTTGGTGTTATTGAACCTCGTGAGGTTCCCATGGTTCCCTGGAACTTGCTCAGGTCCTTCTGGATGGCATCCCATCCCTCAAGTGTGTCAAACACACCACTTAGCCTCATGTCATCTGTGAATTTGCCAAGGGTACACTTGATCTCACTGTGTTATTGATGAAGATATTAAACAGAACAGTATGGACTACTTAGGGACACCACTGGTATCACTGATCTCTGTCTGGAAATTGAGCCATTAACCACTACTCTCTGGATGTGACCATCCAGCCAGTTCCGATATCCATTGGATAGTCCATCTATCAAATCCATCTCTCTCTAATTTAGAGAGAAGAATGTTGTGGGGGACCATGTCAAAGGCTTTACAGAAGTTGAGATAGATGACATCTGTAGCTCTTCTCTTTCCCACTGATGTAGTCACCCCATCGTAGGAGGCCACTGGGTTGGTCAGGCAGGGCTTGCCTTTGGTGTAGCCATGCTGGCTGTCTTGAATCAACCCCCTGTCCTCCATGTACTTTAACATAGCTTCTTGGAAGATCTGTTCCATCATCTTCCCAGGCACAGAAGGGAGGCTGAGAGGTTGGTAGTTCACAAGGTTTTCCTTTCTACCCTTTGTAAAAATGGGTGCAATATTTCCCATTTTCCAGTCTCCAGGGACTTCACCTGACTGCCATGACTTTTCAAATGTCATGGAGAGTGGCTTGGCAACTGCATCCACCAATTCACTCAGACTCTGGGGTGCATTTTGTCAGGTCCCATAGACTTATGTATGTTCAGGTTCCTCAGGGGGTCTCGAGCCTAATCTTTTCTTAGAGTGTGTGGGGGATTTTACTTCCACAGTCAGTGCCTTGAGGGCTATCCAATCAGGAAGCAGGCTGGCCGTGAAGACTGAGGCAAAAACATTGTTGAATACCTCGGCCTTTTCCTCGTCTGCTGTACCAGTTTGCCAGTCAGGTTCATCAGGGAGGTAACATTTTCTTTGACCTTCCTGTACTGCTTGACATACCTATAGAAGCCCTCCTTACTATTGTTTGTGTCCCTTGCCAAGTTCAGGTCCAGCCATGCCTTGGCCTTCCTGACCCCATCCCTATACAGCTGGGCAGCATCCCTATACTCTTCCCAGAATACCTGTCTCTGCTTTCACTGCCTGTGTGTTTCTTTCTTGCCTGTTAGTTTGACCAGCAGGTCTTGACTCAGCCATGCTGGTCTCTTGCCTTTCTTTCCTGATCTCTTACACATGGAGATAAAAAGCTCTTACGCACTGTGGAAGATGTTCCTAAAGATCTGACAGCTCTATTCTGCTCTCTTGTCCCTGAGGGCAGTGTCCCAAGGGTCTCATTAACTAATTCCTTGAACAGCTGGAATTTTTCTTTCCTAAAATTCAGGGTTCTGACTTCACTCTTCACCTGTCCTATATCCAGCAGTAAACTCCAGCAATGCATGATCACTGCAGCCCAGGCTGCCTCCAGTCTTGACATCTCTGATTATCTCACTTGCATTGGTGACCAACAGGTCTAGTAATGCATCCCCTCTGGTACGGCTGTCTATTACTTGGCTTAAGAAAATAGTTGTAAAATATTTGTCTCAATTTAAATACTAGAGGGCACTAGTGAAATCACCCACGACACCCATCAACAGATTCGGTAATCTCAAGAGGAACTATTTTTTCAGCCTAACATGATTCACTGAAGTATTTTTTTGCTGTAAAGTATTGTGGTAGTCAATGTTTTCATGAATTCGAAGCAGAAGTGACATAACGCAGTGTATACAATGAGCAGTGGTGAAGTTCTGGAGCTTCTGACTCAGGAAATGTTAAGACAGAGGGTGTCCAAGCAGAAGGTGTGCGTTCTCTTATTGATTCTTCCTCAAGCAGCTGATGTAGGAGGTTTTAATTCTCTCCCCTATACCCAAGAGGTGTGAGGCTGAGGAAGACAAATGTTTGGGATGTTCTGGCATGGCAAATAAATGTTCCTGACACTAAGCATACAGCACCAAGTTTAATGATAGCCTGATACCAACAACTAAAAACTGTGAAACCAAGACATTTATGATTCCATGATTCTATGATTATTGGCTGGACGGCAGAGCTGAAAGGGCTGTAGTGAATGGGGCTACATCTGGAGAGTGACTGGTCACCAGTGGTGTTCCTCAGGGTTCAGTTCTAGGGACAATTCTGTTCAATACTTTTATCAGTGATCTGGATGCAGGAATTGAATGTACTATTAGCAAGTTTGCTGATGATCCAAACTGGGAGGTGCTGATGACTCTCTTGAGGGACAAGAGACCTTGCAGAGTGATCTAGATAGATTGGGGCATTAGACAATCATCAATGGAATGAAATTTAACAAGAAGAAATGCCAGACACTACACCTGGAGCCAGACACTACACCTGGAGCAGAATAATGTAATGCACAAGGACAGATTGGGAGAGGAGTGGCTGGGGAGCAGCCCTGCAGAAAGGGGCCTGGGGGTGCTGGTCGGCAGCAGTGTGCCCTGGCAGCCCAGAGGGCAAACCACACCCTGGGGGGCATCAAACACAGTGTAACCAGCCGGTCAAAAGAGGTGATTATCCTGCTGCATTCAGCATTGGTGCAGCCTCATCTTGAGAGCTGTGTGCAGTTCTGGGACCCCCAATTTAAGAAGGATGTGAAGGGACTTGAATACATCCAGAGGAGGACAACAAGGCTGGTGGAAGGACTGGAATGCATGTCCTGTGATGAGTGTCTGAGGACTTTGGGTTTGTCTAGTTTGAGGAGAAGGAGGCTGACGGACTACCTCATTGCTCTCTGCAGCATCCTGTGGTGGATTTGTGGGGAGGGAGGTGCTGAGCTCTTGTCCCTGGGATCCAGGGACAGGACACATGGGAATGGTTTAAAGCTGCACCAGGGGAGGTTTAGACTGGACATTAGGAAGCATTTCTTTACCAAGAAGGTGGTCAAACACTGGAACAAGCTTCCCAAAGAGGTGGTGGATTCACCAGGTTTGTCAGGGTTTAAGAGGCATTTGGGTAATACATTTAGTAACATGCTTTAGCTTTTGATCAGCCCTGAATTGCTCAGGTAGTTGGACTAGATGATCATTGTAGGTCCAACTGAAATATTATTTTCTATTCTATTCTATTCTATTCTATTCTATTCTATTCTATTCTATTCTATTCTATTCTATTCTATTCTATTCTATTCTATTCTATTCTATTCTATTCTATTCTATTCTACTCTATTCTGTCACAGACTGAGAATTCCCAAAGAAATGCTAATAGTGTAGAACATGCAAAAAGGGAGAGATGTTAAAAACATTTAACATTAATGTGACACGTTCATGTTGCAACAAAAGAATTTTACTAATAGTATCAGTAAGAGCGCGGTGATAAATGAATGCTGAGTGACTGAATCTAAAACTCCCATCGGAGCTGTATCACTTTATGTTTAGTAATGGTTAATAATTATCTTTGTTGGTTTCTCTGTCTAACCTGATCTACAGGAGTGTATAAAGAACCACCTTTGTGTGTTCTGAAAGGAAATGTGAACGAAAGTATTGTTAGAGATCAATGAGTGTAAATAATAAAGCAGGCTCAGACTAAATACAAGTTAAATGTAATATGTTTGTATTTTTTAAAGTTTTGTTTTTTCTCTTTGTAATATTTAATTTCACATAATTTTAGGGACTTTAATTTAATAAAATCAGATTGAGAATCCAAGAAATTACTCTGATGGTGTCAGAGCCAGAGCATGTGGCTTAAAATTCAGCAGTTCATCTAGTGCCATAGATTGTTTCTTGTTACTGCTGGTAAGCTTTCAAAAACTGTTTGAAAACCACCGTTTGCACCTGTGGAAAAAAAAAAATCAGTATTATACTGATTTTGAGGCCAGGCTGGATGGCCAAGTAGCAAAGGGACAGCTTGTATAGCAATATTTGCAATTAGAGTATAGTAACCATTATGCAAATTGACATTCCTCTACCTTGAAAATTACATAATAGAACTAGACAATTTTGTTGTGTTCAGCACAGATGAGACAGCTACCACAGAACTGGAGATTAAATAGGTGACAAAACTTATAGAATGAACATCAACCCAAAATAAGAAAGCTCATTTAGCAAGATGAAAGAAGAAAAACAAACATAGTTAACCATACATCCATCTCTAATTGGCTCTCAGGATATATATTAACACATTTGAATAATTTTAGACAAAAGAAACGATAAAATGTGAAAGAGCAACATGGCTTGCTTTAATTAAAAGAACATGGTTTGATTTTTGTCTTGCGAAAATTTTCAATATTCTTTAAATGTGAGACTTAATGTATGCCAATGACAACTTTGTTTTTGCTTTTTTAAGGGAATGAGTCAAGCAGAAGAATTTCTTGCATATTTGATAACTTATGATAACTAACAAGTGGCTCCAGCTTAACAATTATGATTTTTCTGTTTTCTCATGTCTTGGGATGTATTTTGAATAAAAAGTGTTCTAAAATAAAAGAAGGCATTTAGATGTGTTTGCTGGCATTCTGTGGGAAGCCTGCTGTTCCAAAGAGGGTTGCATCTTTCCTTAGGAATGATCACCAGTCCCTGCTACTGCATGTTGTAACTTGTAACTCCATTTTCTATCATTGATTTACAAAGCTTATGTGTCATGGTCATCTTTCAGAAAGGGAAATAGTAGTTGATGTGCCCTGCTTCAGTTTGGACATCTCTGCTGGAACTTATCTCAAATTATTTACCATAACTGATAACTCCAAGGAGCTGTGGTAGGAAGTTCTTACTCTAAGTATGAAGTTGTTGTTATTACTGTAAGTATGAAGTTTTTATTACTATATGTTTTACTATACACTGCGTTAATTACTCATTCCTTTTTATGATGATCAATATTTTTAGGCAGAGATATAAAGAAAAAGTAAAGTTTGGTTGCTCTCTGTTTCAGCCAGTGCCTGCCTTGTTTGTTTTGCTGTTCTGTGAACTCTTAATTTTTATATAATGTAGAGGTCATTTAGCTGAAGCCACACAGAGCTCAGAAACTTTGTTTCGCAGGAAGTTTTGAATTTGGCCCAAATGTTGTGACAATTTTTACGTCTCCCTTTAAAAAAATTAATTTTAAAAAAGCGTTCTGGACAGAGATTTTCCAAAACAATCCTTAGAATACTGACTTGAGACAGGATTCACAGGTTTCAAATCTGCTTTTCCACGGAGCTTTCATCCTCCAGCACAATCCTTCTACCTGGGCTATGGTGACGTCTGGAACACAGGTCCAACCATTACTGCTGTTGCAAAACTAGAGAGAACCTATTATTCTGCAAAAAATACAGAGAAACAAAGTCTATAGCCAGGTGGTATCCTCTTGGTAAAAAACTGGTTTGATATAGAAGCAGCATGGACAGTGGCAGCTAAAGCAGTAACTCAGTATATGAAGTAATATCAAGTGGATAAGGCTCCAAGTATGTGTCTGAGAGGGATATATAATTTCTCTGTGAAATTATGTTTTTAGGTATTAGTGATTGCTTACACTATGTAAAGATGCCTAAAAGGAGCTATGAATTTCATTTATGTGGAGATTTAAAAAATCCAGTGGAATGGTGAGGAATGTTTTGTAGTATCTTTGTGTCAGTAGCAACAAATTATGCAGTTTTGATTAACATGCCCAAATTATAAGTCAGGTCAGACAGAAGTGCTCAGACAGATGTTAAAGGAAGAGCTGGCTCCATGGAACAAGATTTGATTTAAAGGTTCTTCAAAGGATCACGCAAAGATTTTAAACAAATATTCTTAAGAAGAAATTGCAGTAGCAAAACAGCACAGCTATTTTTCTAGGTACCCTATAATATTCTGTATCTAACAAAAAGCTCTTGGATAGGTATTTAAACAACTTGTACCAATTTCACAGAATCACTGAATCACATCCCCCTGACGGAGCAGGAACACCTAGATCAGATCACACAGGAACTCATCCAGGCGGGCTTTGAATGTCTCCAGAGAAGGAGACTCCACAACCTCTCTGGGCAGCCTGTTCCAGTGCTCTGTCACCCTCACTGTAAAGTTTTTTCTCATATTCAAATGGAACCTCCTATGTTCCAGCTTGAACCCATTGCCCCTTGTCCTATCACTGGATGTCACAGAGAAGAGCCTGGCTCCATCCTCCTGACACTCACCCTTCACATATTTATAAACATTGACTGGGTCACCCCTCAGTCTCCTCTTTTCCAAGCTGAAGAGATCCAGCTCCCTCAGCCTTTCCTCGTAAGGGAGGAAATTTCAATCCAAATGACTTTCTGTGCTATTTAAGCAGATGTGTTGAAGCTGCTTATGGCTACTGAAAACAACATCAGAATGGTGAATAAACTACACATTAATTATAAAGAGGCAGAACCTTATCCATCCTTAGTTTGGATTGTTAAATCAGGGACAACACTAGTGAAATCTGGTTTGTCATCTTTCAGTTTAAAAGAAGGCTAAGAAATGGAAAGCCTACTACCATCAAAGCAGGGTTCAAAAGGAAAAGTATGCAAAATCACAAGACAGTATGGGATCATGAAACTGCCATCACTGGATGAACAAAAGGTCATACTTTAGGGGCAGAAATTAAAATGGTCACAAACAGTGTGTTTTTCGTGTGGTCTCATGTGTCCCTGATGTGACTTGTCATCCCACATAATATACACCTATATGTGAAGAAGAGCAAAGTAAGACACAGGATGCCTATAATTTGGCCTAAAGGAAATTAAAATTATGTAACAATCACACCCAGGACACACAGTCAGGACCAAATGAGCTCTCCACTGCAATGAAATTTGAAAAGAAATTGGCTGGGTAACTATCTAACTTGAAAAAGGAGTAAATCTGTTTGGCTTTAGTTCTGTTAATAGGACACAGGGGAACATATTTCCATTCTCTAACGGAATTGGTAGTAAACTTGGTTAGCCACATGGTATGGAATAAACAGCGACAAATGAAGAAGTAAAGCAGCAGGTAAAGGGCAGGTTCCGAGTGCTGGTACTCCATGGCTCATTCAAGTCCTACCCCTTGGAAGTACTGGATCGTACGGTGCCACTCTACATGCTTTTGCAAACAGAACTATCCAGGCACAGGAAGGTTTCTGCTGAGAAAGAACAATAATACCATCAGATTTCTGAAGAAAACTGTGTACTTGTGGCTTGTCAATAGTTCAGTAAACATTTTCTAGAATAAGACGTTAAGCCTCCTGCTTCTACTAATGAGATTTCAAACTTTTTCCAGGTCATTTATGTAGCAAGAAGTAAGAAATATGTTTTAATGATGAATGCTACTACTAAATCATAAAAACTTTTCTGAACTGATGAGAACAGAGGTCAGAAGACAATACTGCATTTTACATCATATTTCTGATGTCAGAAGAAGAATTGGAATTGTTCTGAATAGTAACACTGTTGATATAATCAATTACATTTACCTAAAATTGACACTTCAATATTTTGGAAATTAAGACAAGAACAAAGAATTTGTTACATGTTGCTGGTGTCGGGAAGCCTTAGACACATTACATCTTTCACCTTGACTGTGAAGGTGAGGCCTTAGGTCCTTTACAGTATCTTCTTATGAACTGACAAGATTTTTTAAAAACAGCTTCGACTACAATAAGTATAACTAAGATCATGACAAATACTTTGAAGGAAAGATGCAATTAACGATTTGGAAAAAATGTCCCTCTCAGAAACACAGTTTTAAATTAATTGTGAAAATGCAGATCTTAACAGATGTGCAGAGAGAGACTGTAGTTCACGCTGAACTTTCTGTCAAAAGGTCAGAGGCAGACAGGATGTCTGGAGCTACGGCACATTAGAAGCAGTATGCTACTTGTGGTAATGAGAAAAAAATTGTATCCAGTGGACACACTTGATGTAAAAATATGGCTACTTTGGATTAGAATTTTTTAAACTTTTAGAGACTTAAGTTATTACAAAAATGCCTTAGAAGGTTACATCTGAGACTTACTGTTTTAAAAGGATACAAGCACCTGATTCACGTGAAACAATTACAAAAGTTGCTTGAATACCTTAGAATTTGACCCTCTCCTCACTGTAGTGATTTTTCAAAGTTTTTATCTGTAGCACTGGTATTCTCCATTTCTGATCTGACCACATGTCCTCAAATCAAACATGTTCTAAGCCTTTCTATAAAAGAAAGGCAAACAGATAGGCACAGACAGATAATCTTTTTGTTAATACAATAAATGCTGTGACTAAACCATTTCTCATATATTATTCACTTTGCATATTTTGTTACTTACTACACAACCATAGGGCTTGGTGGATGAGGGGAGATCAGCGAGTGGTGTTTATTTCAGTTTCAGTAAGGTTTTTGACACTGTCTCATGTAACATCCTTATAGACAAACTGATGAAGTATAGTCTAGATAAGCAGACAGAGAGAGGGGCAGAAAACTGGCTGAACTGCCAGGCTCAAACAGGTGTCATGAGGAGCACAAATCCTATTGGAAGCCAGTCACTTGACCCTGAAGGTCAGTACTGGCACCAGTACTGGGATGAATCCACTGAGGATCCACAAAACAGTTAAGGAATTGGAGATTCTGAACACAAGGATAGGCTGAGAGAGCTGGGACTGTTCAGCCTGGAGAAGGGAAAGCTCAGGTGGGTGTTATCAATGTGTATAAATACCTGCGCAGGGGTGCACGGAAGATAGACTAAAGAAAATGGAGTCAGACTCTTCTCAGTGGTGCCAGCCGCAGGATGAGAGGCAATGGGGAGAAAGTGAAATACAGGAAATACCATTTAAACAGAAGAAAAAACTTTTTTACTTAAAGGTTATTGAACACTGAAACAGGTTGCCCAGAGAGGTTGTGTGGTCTCCATCCTTGGTGATATTCAAAACCCAAATGGACCCAGTCCTGGGCAGCCTGCCCGAGCTGACCCTGCTCTGAGCAGGAAGGGTGGACTAGAGAGTCTCTAGAAGTCCCTTGCAACCTCAGCTACTCAATGATTCTGTCATTTAATTCACATCCTAAATTACTCTAAGCAAGCATCTTACTGTCTTGTGTATAGGTACAGTGTAACATGACAATCTACAGAAAACTCCATCAACTGATTCAATTACATGCTGAATTGATCTAGAGGCTTTCTGTTGTGTTTTTGTGGTGGGATGCTTGGAAAAATGAGGGTCTTCTACTTTCTCTGATATGCTTTTTTCACATTCTGTAGAGTTATTGCCACCTGCAAAACATTAACTGAATAAACAACACCAAATAATTTAAAACATCTGCTGCTTTTTGTGAGCAAATCTGAAAAAACAAACTGAAAATTGTCTAATAAAAATGCTGTGTATCAGTAGAATCTTGAAGCAGTCTGACCAGTTGCCCAATTCTTTCATGGCTGGTGCCTTTTAAAACTACTCCCTGTTGTGCAGCTGTTTGATGGAGTTCCTGAAGTCTGTTTTGTCTTGCCAGTGTTACTCTCCTTGCTCACAGTTCAAAGACATGCCGTGCAAAGCACAGCATTTTAATGACATAAGTAATTATAATTGTTTATTATTTTATTTTGCCCTGAGTAAGCCAGATATTCCTCAGAAAATGTATCGCAGGTTCACGTGGGCCTGCCTTTATCTCACTGCTAGTCTTCATGGCTGTTATGGCACATTTCCTTTTGCCATGTTTGTTATTTGGTGATGCAGAAACAGCAGCTTCATCTGTTCATGCAGTCACTTCCCTTGTGATCTAGAAAACTCAGGACCAGTGCAGCCTTCTCCTATAAGCAATTGTGATATGCACGCTGAATTATGGACTGAATCAATACAACTAACAGTTGTTTTTCTCCTTCCCCGGGGTGGAACAAGAGAAGATTTTGAAAAGCCCATTCATTCCTCCCTCTCTCTAGCCCCTGACAGGTGGCAAGTTCCGCACATCTGTATTACTATGTAACCTGTACATCATCTTGGACTCTGATCTTGTTCAAGAAGGTTCCATGGTCTTACACCAAGGCTATGCTTGATTGCCACCTTTTTTTTTTCCTGAGAAGCAGAGATCCCTATTCACTTGCATAGCAAAACACTTTGAGCTTTATTATCACATTTCTGTTAGGGCTTTTCTGCCTTTGGCAGATTATGTGTTGTCCTGCCTATATGTATGAAGAAAAAGCTTTTTTCAACTTGTTCTTTTGCCCCTTATACAATTGTCTGGGCAGGTTTTTTTTCCACTGACACTTTCTTCTTTCTCTTTGTGAAATACAACCCCTTGTCCTCTTTCCCCATCTCTAACAATCTTTCGGGCTTGGGAGCCCTACCTACTAGTACCCATTTTTACTGAGATACTGACTTCAATATTCCATCAACTACCTTCTCCTGAAATATCCCTGATGCTTCTAAGCAATACTCTAAAATGGTCTTCACTAGAGTGCCTACAAAAGCATGATAATTCAATTTGTAGTTTGCTTAGCATACTGACCAACAGTATCTCAATGTCCTCTTGTACTTGTGTGTTGATAGCCAATGTCACTTGTTTTGCATTGTTAGATTTTTGACAAAATGTCACAGTAGACTCCTGGTCCGTTAATGAGGCTTACTGGCATTAAAGTAATGCTGTTAGTACTCTGTAAGATAATGTGAATAATTAGGTAAAAATAGTTATTACAACCACCATTAGTAATAATAATGATAATAATAGTAATAATAATAATAATAGGAGTATCAAGACATTTCTTTAAGCTGTTTGTCTTGATACAGTGTAAAACCTGGCGATATCATAGAGCAACAAATTCAATTACAGATTTCCAGTAATAAAGGGCATCTCCTTAACTCTTCTAATCACTGAGAAATACTAGCTTTTGCCAGAAGGTGGCACTTATGTGCCACTAAATAAAAACGACAACACTGTCCTCCGATTTCAGGCACGTTTCCACAAAGCAGAATAGAAAAGAACACAATAATTTACAATTTCTGTGCTTCTTTTGGAAAGATTGACTGAACTGGCAAGATAAGAAACCGATGTGTTCTGCAGGAGCCGACTTTTCCAAGTTTTTTTAAACTGGGCTTTCTTCTCATTTTACATGTAGATTGACAGTGAGATAGGTTTTTAGTTCTGTCAAGTATTAGTCCATGCACAAAACTGTGAGAATTTTTTTTTACAATAAGAGAACATGTAAAATGTTTTAAGCATGGATTATTTAAGGTTGTATTAATAAATACCTGACAAGAAGCTGCAGTTTATGTAACTGATTTTTACTATTTTGGATTAAAAAAATGTTTTTTAAAGCCAGAAAGTGCAGATAAAAATATATTCTTAAAAAACAGCTCAAAAGAGGGTCTTTAAAATTAAACTGTGAGATATCTGGGTGTAATAAGAATCTATAAAGAAATCAATCTCTTTTAAACAACAACATTTTAGTTTATGCAATATCTTTCATCCCACAGGAACACAGAAATTATTTTAGAGGCTTTGATATCTAATATTTATAATTTCAGAAGTTCTATTTAGAAAGCTGATTTGGAGAGGTGAGGATTATTTCCTCTCCTGTTATCAGTTGCTTGTAGGTTCTTGAAAACTACCTATCTTTGTGTGAAACTTAGGTTAGTCTGACTCAAATGAAGGGTCTCATTCACTGATTTCAAACACAGCACTGAAGGCACAGGAGACCAGAAGTTGCTCTTCTGTTGTGTTTGTGCCTCCACAGATTCACTGCTGTTCCAGAGCACAGCATCTCCAGAGATACCCAAACTGTTCTGGTATCCGAAGTGGCATGATGCATAGCAGTGCTACAGTCACCACAGTTTTTCCTGGCTGTATGCCTTGGTTCTTGCTCTGTAAACATGTAGCCTTTACTGCAGACCTCTGTGTCTCGCTCAAGTTCTCTGCTGGGTAAGTGCATTTAGCTGAGTTTATATGTTGGATAGCAACTCTGTGATGAATCAGGCAGATACTTCTCCAGTCTTCGTAGAGTAGTGTTTGTGTCTTTTGCTCCAAGATGGGATCTTTTTTCTGTGAACCTGAACCAACCTAAAGCTTACAGAAAAAAAAAAAAAAAAAAAAAAAAAAAAAAAAAAAAAAAAAAAAAAAAAAAAAAAAAAAAAAAAAGAGAAAAAAGAAGGATTACAACTAAAGGGAAACAGGCAATCCTCTATGGCCGAAAAATTTCAGTATTCAGATCTGGATGTTAATTACACTAACAATCTGCTTTCTTTACAGAGCCTATCATCTTCACACCACTACATATTGTCACACTACTGGACTGAAAAGTTAGCCAAAATTCCGGGCCCTGATAGGTTGTTTCCATTAGGATCAGAAACAGGGAATCTGAGTCAGGTAGTCTCCAGACCTATTATACAGAAAAATGTAGTCGGGATTCTGTTTCCCTGAAGATACTAAAAACAGCAGTAAGTAGCTTCTTCAGTTAGAAACTGCCCAATCCAAACTGCCTTTTCAATTTTTTTTCAGGAACCTCTATCCCTCTTCTCAGTTTCACATTAGCAACTATTTTGCCTTCAATTTAAGTACATTCTATGCCTGTTCTGAGAGTTTTGCCATTGAAAGCTACTTTGACTTGTTGCTGAAGGTGACCAATAGCCAGAGATAGTAAATCCTGCCCTAGGCCCAGGGAAAAGCAGAACATCACCTGTTTCCTTCACCTGCCTCAACATGCACATCCAGTGAGTGTGGGTACAGTACTTTCACCCAGGGTGCTGGCAGCTGGACTACATTTGCTCCTTTGCAGGACAAAATAAGAAAAGAACAATATCCTCAAACAACTCAAATGTGCTATCTCAATCTGCGATAGGGCAGCAGAAAACTACAGAGATGAACAGCATTGTTTTGCATCTTATCCCCAGTGCTTGTTTACCGACTGAGTAGGCATCAGTACCATTGAGAAGAATTGGGCACTCTGTGGCAGTCTACTCAGATCTCTGAGCTGTGAAGGAGAGAGTGTCTGCAGAATAAACAGCATTTCCAGCCATGTAGTATTTGTTGTACATGCATGAGCAATGAAGGGAGTTATTTTCCAACCTGGTTTGGTGGAAGGCCAAAGGACAAAAGGAATATGCTGCATGCGGAAGAAAAATTAGACCTACCAGAGTTGTCCTCTCTTTAGTTTGTTTCCTGGAACTAAGTCTACCTCTTTTGATAGAGCTTAAATGGCGAACTCTGAATGGCGTCTACCTAGACTTGTCCCTTCCTTGTTAGGAGGTTCTTTTCTTTATCTTTCACCCATTCTCTATGGAGTTCAGAAACATGGTATCTTGAGTAGTTGCAACTTTGCAGTGTTTGTCCCTCTCAAAAGAACAAAATGAGGAGCCAGTCTCAATAGCTGCTCCGTAGTTTTTTGGCCATCATTTCTTGAGGAAACAAGGCTCACAAGAGATCACACTGTCTTTATACAAGTCTTTGTGAGCCAAGGATTCTCCCCTGTTAAGGCTCTCCAGTATCTCACACAATACAAATTTCAATCAAACCTTTTCCACAGCATAGACATTCCTAGTATTTTTCTTGAATTTTCTGATGTCTGATAAGGGCTGAATTGAAAGCATAACCTCAATATGATTCAGTTAAACAATTAAGTAAACGGTGCATACAGAAAACCGGGCTTTACTAGCTCCAGTGCTCTCTGAAATACTTCTTGTTCTACAGAGTCACTCCAATATCTGTGGTGGGGATGTGGCATTGCCTCTCATCCCACATTTCCCCCTGGAGCCTGAAAGTCCTTCAGTAAGGGACTGTAGGTATTTCTTTCCCAGAGTTTCCCAGGAAGGGTGGCCTGCATGGTCACTGCCCTTCCATCACGGCTACTTGATCTACCAACATAATGGGATTGTAGTTGTTGTTCCTCTTTAAAAACTTGGACTGGCAGAAATGTGCTTTTATTCGAGGCTTCTAAGGGGGGCTTCTGCTCAGCCACACCTCCACCAGCAGAACCAAAACCTCTGGGCAAGAGGTTGGCATAAGGCATTGTGGTGCACTTACTGCGGAGTTTTACCCTGAGCAGAAAAAATAGCTTAAAACATTAATATACATCCTGTTCTTTCTTCAACTGTAGATCTTTTGCAGGATTCTTTCATCAGTAGTTCTGAGAGGCTTGATAGTGCTATACATCCATTCAGAGCATCATGAATGTTACAAGACCACTCTGCATTGGACAGTTCTGGATCCCAGTTCGCCAAACAACTGCTTCACATGTTTACATGGTGTTTTATGTATTTTTAACTGACTTTTAACTTCTAGTAACACTACATTTGCCTAGTACTTTTATGGTTCTTTTTCATATTCAAGCACTCTGCATACATTAGCTAACATAATCCTCTTAATCACCTTTATTAATCACTTCAGTACTTGTTGTTACTTCCTTTCCCACCAGAAATGTTAAGGACCGAGCTGAACAGTTGCTGCTACAGCATTAACTGCATGGCTAAAAGAAATCAGCACAAACCACACCAATGTGCGTGTAAATTACTTGGTTCTGTTGCAGAAACATTTGAGGTTTTGCGTAAAAGCAGTGGAAATTTACAGTACACTGAAAAGAAATTTCATAAGACTTTCTTACTGCATAGAAAATAATGAGTTTTTGAGAAAAGTTTGTCGTTGCAAAGAAGTTAGAAGAATCAAAAAAAAGAAAAAGCCTAATACTTGGGAAACACTGGTGACCCGTGCACACTTATGTTCAAGGATTTATTTTAAAAGGTCACTGTTGTATGTGTATCATTTTTTTAGACAATACTTCAGTACTGAAAAGCACTTCATATAGAAGACATAGGTTCATTCTCTAAGCTAATACATACAATGTTTTCTTCAGAGATAACAAAGATGAATATGGAGTCAAAAGGAGAAAGGACTGGTTAATCAGGACAGGCAGAGTTACAGGTTTTTCTGAAATTATAACTTGAGTTTACGCAAAATGGATTACCCTTTTAAAAACAAACAGAAGGCTTGATGTGGGAGACTTCTTTGAGGAGAAAGGAATTTTCAGAGAAGTCATGTGCTTGGGGAGAAAATGAAACAAAGCTAATTCTAAGAAAAGTTTGAAAGCTGGGAAAAGAAAACCTGCCTATTCAAATAATGTTAAGTGCTGTCAGTGGGAAGGTTGATTTTCTTTTGGTTATAAAATTTGAATCAGACTGGAAAATTAAATACTTGAATTTTAAGGACTGAGTCAATCTTTAGAATATTTTCTGCAATTATGCTCTCCCTGTAATTCTTTCTTGGACTTTATCCCGAGTAATCTTCACATGCGTGCATTGCATTCTAAGTCATTAAGGGTTTTTTTCCACCTTGTTTTGAATGGACCAAGGACCTGCTCCAATAGAGCAACTGCTGTACTCTGAGTCAGTAGTTCTCAAACTATTGTTTGCTGTCATCCACAGAGAGCTGGCTTGTCACATGGTGCTGGCTGTAAAGAGAAATAAAAGACACTAAAAAGATGTATTAAATACTTTCCCATGACACAGTCTCAGCGAATGAAACTGAAGTGACCATGCAGTACTTGAAGAGAATTGGGAGTGTTCTTTGATGAATCTTGGATGCTGGATGTGATTCTGTGCACTTCTAAACATTCAGAAGCCTTCCACTGCTTCCCTGGAGTGTCAGAACTACTTACTACACAGCAATCTGTTCTGAGAATAACAGCAAAGAGCAGTGAAACCAAAGAGAGGAAGGTAAAATAAAAACAATAAAGTTCAGGAAGGTAGATTCCAGTAAACTCAGGGAAACATTAGTTAAGAATTTATGGTGGGCAAGTTCACAGGGAAAAGGAGTTAAAGAGACCTGGCAATTCCTCAAAGAAATAGTATTGAGGCACAAGTACAAACTGGCCCAATGCAGAGGAAGGACGGAAAACGTAGAAAGAGACCAATCTGGCTAAGACATGAGCTTGTTATTAGCCCTAAACACAGGAAGAGTGCACAGACAAAGTGGAAATTAGGTTAGATTGCTAGGGACAAGTATATTTCAGAAGACACAAAACTCAGGCCAAGGTACAAACAGCTGCAATTAGCAAGGAAGGCCAAGAGTAACAAGAAAGAAATATATAATTAGTACTTACGTTAGTTACAATAAGAAGAGCAAGGGTAATACACCTTTGTTCCATACGAATTGTGAAAATTTACAGGGCTTCAGAATTCACTAAAGAGATCATTTGTGAAAAGGGAGCTAACACACTTAACTGAGTGATAAAACATATTACTTCAGCTTAAAATAAGGAAAGAACAAGCAAGCCAGATTTAAAATATGTTATAAATGAAAGCAGCTTAAGATAATTTTTGTATTAATTTGATCCACTATCAAAATGTACTTAGCAAAATGCCTGATATAACCTCAGGGCATAAGCAGTCCTCTGAGTACCTGTGAAAGAAAACTGAGAAGACTCTTCAGAGGGAAAATGCGATACACAACTTTAACAGGAGAGGAGGGAAATGGAAAGAAGAATTAAATGTTTAATTACTAGAAAAAATCCCACTAACAAATAAACAACTTGCAAACATTGTCAATAATGTTTAGGTAGTCATGTGAGGAGCAGGGAGTTGGATTCAATGAACCTTATGAGTCCTTTCCAACTTGAGATATTCTATGATTCTGTTAAATCATGTCAAGTCTTTTACTATAAAGTAACAAGACTTGCAAATGAGGACACAGCAGGTAATGCCATGTTTGCAGACACGAGTAAGGCTTTTGACAACTGTCCCATATTACATCCTCATGAACAGCTTAAGGAAGCTTTTTCTTGACTCTTCTAACATACAGTGGTTGCACAATTTGTTGGAAAATAATAACCAGAGTGTACTTATTTATGTTTAGCTGTCAAAATGAAAGGAGGTTTTGATGGTGCCATGATTTGAACGAAGCTCAGCAAGCATGCATGAAAGTATTACATGAAAGCAAAAGTAATCAGCCAACTGTACAAAAATACTGCACATAGAACAGCTGGCTAAGGAGGAACCGGGGGTAAATCACAAGCTGAACATGACCCAGGATTGGCTTGCTGTTACAGAATGGAGGAATAATTCTTAGTGTTGGTTGTTTTGTTTTGTTCTGGTTTTTTTTCCCACAAGGGAATGAGAGATCCACATCCAAGAGACATCACTCTTGCAACCATGAGAACTGAATTACTTTACTTTCCAGAACAGCTAGACTGACAAAGACACAGTCATCAATACATTACACAGTGGATGCACTGAAAGAATTCTTGGAAAGGAACTGAGATTCACTACTGCTTCAAAATAATATGGTCAGAAATGGTTCAGGTTTCATTAAGTCAGCAAGAGAATTAATACTAAGTAATGTATACTGTGTTTTGCCCACTCAGGGCATCTTTCCTTAAAATGCCAATCCTAGATTCTGAAATGAATTTGGAAACTGTTTAGAAGTTTTGGGTTTTTTTTTTTTAAACTCTTACCATATATTGTCCTGGTAAGAAAATGAGATTCTCAGATGTTCTCTACTACCACATTTTGAAGGGTTAGTTAACAGATATCCAACCAGGTGCTACAGGAGAATTTGAGATTTCAAATGTTATATGAACTACTACATTTCTGCTGTCACCAGCAGACAGTAGAAATTCAACCTCTCACAATATATAAGCTCAAGAGCACATATAAGGGCAGGTACATGAGTGCAATCATATAGGTACAAGAGCATGATAGAGCCCTGTTTATTGCATGAGTGCATGAGTTCTGCAGGGCAAGGAGCTTTAAGTCCTTACAGACAATTCCTAAACTACAAGCTAAGAGGTTAGATGCAGTGATTCTGTATTTAGGAGATAGCTATGAAAAATTGATCAATGTTGCAAAAATTGAGCACTGAAGAATTAGGAAATCCCCTAATCTGCAACCTCAGCTTTTACAAGTTCACAGTATTTTCACACTGAATATCCTTGTGGATATCCTATTCTGACAAATGGCGTGTTCCTGACCAAAATGTTTTTGAGTTTCTGTAATACAATGTGAGGAAAAGACGGCTTCTTCTAGTGTCATTTTGGCAACAGCTAAACCGACACTCCTACAATAAATTCCAGCCCAAGGAATTTAAAACTGGGAAAAATTTCAGAGCATTGAAAAAGATTCTATACAATCTTAACAGAAATATGAGGTAAACTTATTAATAACAATTATGTAACATACACACAGCTGCAGCCACAGACAAGACATACACTACTTTTCCGGATTGGCAAATATCGTAGAGAAAATTTATGCCATTCTGGTAGTCACAGTGCTCCTAAAACAGGCAAACTTATAATTTGTCATTGCAAAAATATTCATTAGGTATCTCTACCATAAACTTGTTCCGTAGGTAACATCCAGGCAACTTCATTTTTGTGGTGACATTTAGATTCTGATTGGATATGATATAATCTATTGCTCTTCAATTTAGACCAGTGGTACTTTTATCATGCAGTAATCTGCGTAACGCAGTGTTCATATTTTTTGTGAGGGATTGTGCAGTCTCTTCTTCATTCCAATGTGCTTCCTTTCTCAGTGTGCTGTTCTCACTTTTATGGCAAATGACTTGCAAGTACCCTCGCAATGCTACATCTTGCAACTAACTGGAGGAGGCTTATGCTCTCTCCCTTGTTTTGGGGGTCTCTAATTTGTATTTTTTGCAAGAGGGATGACAGTTACTGTATGCTCAACTGATTCTTTTAACAATGCATTATATTACTTTCTTCTAATGTACCTCTTCCATTCTTTTAACATGCCTGCTACTAAGCAGGTCCTGATAAAATAAGATCTTGTTCTCCTTCAGACATGAGAACAAACTGTAGCCGCTTCTAGTCAACAGTAAGTGAACAGCAGGTCTCGTTTGAAGTTTAATCCAGGAGGATCACAGTAACAACACTAGTTCCAGTGTGCTAGTCATGTTTCTGTCCTCCGAGTGACCCTGCAGGGCTCCTGTTCCCTGTCTCAGCATGAATGCAGGCAGTCCCTTGAGGGTACACACTCCCTAATCCACCTGCAGGAGGCTAGAAAGATTAAATAATAGATATAAGATTTATTTACAGGTAACTGGGATGCTGCAGTGTTACATTTCTGTGCTACATGGTTCAAAAGGTCCTACAAAACAGCAGAGGATAAGGCTAGCAATGAAAGGAGGCAATTTAAGTAATTTATCTAAGAAGGAAGGAAATAGGGTTTTTGAGGTCAAATCACAGTTCCTGTGAAATCAGCTGATTCAGTGAGATCAACCATTCACTCTGGTAAGGTAACTTTAGTGGCTTGTAAAGGTAGCTCTATAGTGCATTTACAGACTTAAAAGGTACTATTTAAGTTCATACTCCGTTATTTAGAATTTTCCCCCTGTTTTTCTTGATGAATATACAGTCTGAATTCCTTCGGACCACAAGTGTTACTTACCCACTAAGCACATTTTTGAGGAAAAGAAACACTTCATTTTATCAATAGAATCCTTATATACAAATATTTATCTTCAGCTGTTCTCATAACACCACAATAGGAACAGCAAGTGTCAGACCTTAAAAGGACTGAGTAGTGGTAGAGAGCACATTTGTCTGCTCTTTCCATTCTCCTGGGTTTCATTTATGATGATTGCTGAAGACTTTGATCGGCACTTTTGATGCGGCAAAGAATATTCTGATGCAGTCATCCTTCCTGTTCAGGAATAAAGGATGATTAATGTGATTAGGTGCAGTTCAGCAGACGGAAACCACACAGCAATATACTAATCGTTGATTCAGCCCTGACATTAGATGTTTCTTTAGCTGTGCTCTCAGATCCTGGTCTGTAAAAATGGAAATTATGTATCTGTGAGGCTTAAACCAATTAATGACATTATCATAAAAACAGAGGTCCAGCTAGTGGTTGCCTCTACTGTAATTACACATGTCAAACCTAACTTGCTAGAGGAACACGAGGTTATGTCAGTCTCCACAACTTGGAACTAAAAATGTCTGTACTACACAAAGGAGTGTTGAGTTATTGTATCTGCTCCTTGAGATGTCGTTTTAGCAACATACTTTTGCTGCACAACTGAGCATAAGGTAGAAAAATAGTTATACTTAAAGAAGCAAGAACTACAAATTAATCCTAAGCAAAAAGATCTTAAAAGTTCCCGAACACATGGCTTACATACCCATCTAAAGAAACTTCTTGAGATATTTACTCCGTTCATCTACACAGTCATTGGAATAAAGTTAAGATTCATCTGTAGACATACAAAGTTATCTGCAGTAACATGTTAAACACTGCCCAAACCAGAGATGATTAATGAAAGTAAATTAAAGAGAACAGTATTGGAAACATAAGATTATTGGAAGCTTTCGAAAGGTAAGTATTGTGAAAGGAATACAGACAAAATGCTGGGATTGCTGGCAGGTTTAGGAAAATATTTTCCAGTGTAAAAGAAGCATAGTGTTCCATCTCCTAACTAGCATGCCTAACACTTCCAGCCCACAAGCAATGAAAAGAAATATCTGAGGGGTCCTACAGTAGCACAGATCCTCAGACTTTGTCTTGCATCACTAGTGTGAGACTTCAATAATTTGTTTGAATGACACAGTTTAGTTATTTTTATTTCAAGCATTTGCTGCCCCCAAGAGTTGACAGCTCAGTTCACATGGTGCTGTGTACTTTCCTAAGAGATGTTTCGTATGTACAGTATCACATTTCTGTGGTTGCTATGGTAATGAAAGAATTCTCTTTTACAAAATTGCAGAGTGAAAAACAGGGATATAAAACATGAAAACTGAACTGCAGTGTTTTAAGTTAGTTTCTGAGGGGGTTTTGGCTAATTTGGTAACTATATATGAGTGGACTGTACTTTCCTTCTGCTTAATATTAACACAGAAGTGAAGCAATACAGTCAAAATAGCCTCTTCATCTTGACAATAGTTCTGCCTATTTGATTTGTGCATTATTTGCACAAATGCTTACTTACATGTGTACATTTAAAAAAAAGTGTCTATAACTGATCAGAAAACAAGTATTTAATTATTTCCGCCTTTTCCTCTACAATGTACTTATCCCATTACTTTCTAATGCATATCTTTCTTATTTTTTTTACTGAACAATAGCAATGTGCCAAAAAATAGAATAGAAAGCAATTTCTGCACTATAAAACTAGTTTTTTGAAGCTTAAATGCCCCACCCAGTCTCAAGTAAAGAGAGGAGCAGAGTGCCCCTCGCCAAACGTTACTACCTACAAATGAAGACAACCAACTGGGATACTGTATTTTGCAAGAAATCCAAATATCAAAGGCAGCAAGGAAAAAAATGACAGGAATACTGACAATACAGAAGTATAAACACAAATTAACAAAACAAGATCAGTTTGGGGAAAATAAAAGCTAATCTACTGTGAAAGTGACTCAGCATCTCACACACATAAATTGTTATACACCTTCTATACAAACACACAGAAACACATGTAAACATAGTTCTATATACAGAAAGTATAAGTGCAGCATACACCTAAAGAAGAATGAGAATAAGCGGCAGCACAGCCAAATGATATAACAGATAGGAAAAGAGCTATGAATGTGCAAACAGCTATGGCTAAAAACCCACTACTTTTTGAAGTGCTTATATCCAAGTAAGCTGACATTAAGCAAAAAAGGACTATTTACACTCTGTACAGTTCTATTGCAACCATGCCTGTAATACTGGATTTGCCAAATTTGTCTGAGTACCACATTAAATCCTTTTTCATCTGCTAGAAACAGCTTTTTCCAACTGTTAAGCTCCTAAAAATGTTTTAAATCATCTAAAAATACATTATCTTACACTACATGCTATCACATTTCTATTAATCCAGTCTCAAGGCCATTCAAATCTTTCTGTATGACCTTAATTAACATTAAGTGCCTCCCAATCTTATGGCAGCACATACAGGCATTATAAAGGTTCTGACTTGAATTTATGGTCTGAAATTTTTATATGAAAGACAAAAGAAATTATATGAGAAACTAGATGAAAACTAAGGCCAGTGAAGTCTATGTGAGTAAACTATAGTGTCATATAGTGTCATATAGCACGTCTGTAATTAAGCCAAGACATGGTCCCAGATCACCAGGGTCTCAGGCCAATGCCTAAACTGCAGAACAGTGCTTTGTGGGTGGGAATAACGCTAAGCTAACCAGTCCCTAACATCATCACTGACATTACAAACTTGGTATTTTTTTCTTCCTCTTAATGCTATCAATGGTAACCATTTTATTTGCAATGAAATATATTTGTCACATATAAGCATTACCTGGTGTTGTTTACATGTCACAAATATTTTTTTCTGATCATTCAAATAATAATGGGAATATTGCTCACTTAGTAGCAGTTCTAGAAATTTTTTAGCATATACTATTAAAATCCTGTCTGACAACAAGAATTGTTACTTTCCTTGTGTGTTTTTCTCCAGCATTTATTAATAAAATATCCAAGTTGTTCAGTCTTGTTAATTTAAATTTATGAGACTCATGTGATGTGAAGGGGGAACATATAACTTTATAGATGCAATAAAGTCGTTAAATAGATATTTACTAATTCTAGACAATTACTCTGGGATGTGTGTTATTTCCTAGGCTTTCCTTGAAAGCAAATAACAGACAACAAACACCACAACCAAATGACAAAAAGCCCTCAGGTTTCATCAGGGGGCTCCCCTTTATTTTTTCTTTCCTATTTTTTTTTTTTTTAGTTTGTTCTTGTTTGTTCTTTAATGTTTTTTTAAACGGAGAGTATGAGAATTTTAGACTTATGGCACAGCAACTGTGTTAAAGGAGTAGCTCACGTCATTAGCAGCTGCTGTCCTTAATAAAGCCCTGAGCAGTACCAAGCCAAACTTCTGCCTGGGCAGATGTATAGATACTTATTGAGAGAGGAGTAGTGAAACACAGAAAACCTGGACATAAATATTCGTTAATGTTCTCTTTTTTCCCATCTTCTGTTTTCGCCATACTGCATTGGGCTAAAGGGTACTTACTGAATGCTGTGAAGAACATGTCATATATTTACACTCAGAGGTCTTCCTCTGAAAGTAAATTCACCCTCTTTGTTTACCATTCACTTTACCATTGATGGTAAAATTCCTAAGTGTCAGTCAAATCTCATCACCTTTTCAGACCTTATCACTTGTCTTTTTGTTCCAGTCAAACCCAGCTTGCCTCCATATTAAATCTTGTCATATTTCCCTCCCTTGACCTGCAGCCCACGCCCCCACCATTACCCATACTTTTGATCAGCTATTTTTAGACATCCATCAATTCTGTCTGTGAACTCAGTTCCATGAAATACACTGAAGAATGCCATGAAAAGGAAGACTTTCTCAATTACTTCACTTTATTCTCCTCCCCTCTGTGCTATGGGCTACATCCTCCTTCCACTTACTCCATGTTGGAATTGGCACTTCTTGGACCCCTTGGATGGTCACTTTAGTCTCCTAATGCTGCTTAAGACATATTGAGTAGAAAAAGCTGGGTAGGTTTGTGCTGAATATAGTGCATTAAGGCAGATAAGGGTAGCCCTACCAGTGTCAAGGCAAAGAATAAGATAATTCATCTCATGCAAGAAGGGGCAGGGGAAGGAGCAGGAAGGGAGTGGGGATTAAGGGGTGTGGCACAGATGACCTCCATGTTGGTTTGCTCACTCTTGTAAGGAACTGCAGCCTAAATCTTGTTTGTATCTGTCTACCTCAGCATTTTGCCATCTCATTTCTTATCAGTCCCTGCCTATATATTGTATCCTGTGTGTGTCCCACCCCCTGCCCCCAACTTGGTACTGCATTCCCCTTGCCCATCTGGCCCTCACAAGTCGACACTCGACTCCCCATACTACCCCTGGTTCAATCCTTGTCTTCACTGAACTCTAGTCATGTGTCTCCTGCTCCTGCACTGTCTGCACAGCTGAGACCCGACCGCTCACAGCATTTGCTTGCCTGGAACTGAGCTGGGCCAAAAGCAGCTGGGAGTAACTATGCCCAGAAAGGTTTTGTGCCTTCACTACTACACAGCACACACAGCTGTGTTTTCAGGCTGGCCAGGATTGAGAACTGAGAGAGACCACCTCCATCAATCTTCAGGTTAAGGTGTTGCACTCTTCAGAAGTCTTGGAGCATGTTCCAAGTGAGATGATTCAAAGCGTAACTTGGCTATGTGTGGGTGGAGATCAACGGGAATAGCTATAAACACACTCTGCCAAGCTGCAAATGCCATAGTAAAGAGACAGCAGAGATTTTCAAATAAAAGTTTGATAGATATCTTTTTTAATTAGAAAGAGGAAAGGTTTCTTCCATCTGAATGGATTCATTACATACAGAAACATTCCTCCAAATATTCGGTTTATGACAGACATTCAGTCTGAAATGTGACTAAAATCTTGAGAAAGTTGCTAGCAACCAAAGGCAGATGCTTAATAAAAATGTCTGTCAGCTTTCATAAAAGAAAGCCCTACCAGCCCCTAACTGTTGTTGTATACGTTACAGCTACAGGGTTGTGTGCTTTCCTACAAGTTCATGCAAGTTACAGACTATTTCTTGCAAGTTCAAGGAAGTGGGCCTCACAGAGTTATCTGATAGGAGAAAATAATTCCACAGGGATTCATCTAGGCAGCACATTCAAGCAAAGAAAAAAAAAACCAGCCATAATGTTTTAAGAGATAGTCAAATTCACAGTAGAAGTCAAGATTATCAGCATTTGTAACAGGACAGTATAAGTCTGTGTGGAGAAACAGGGAATTTTCATAATTTTGAAAATTTTTGCCAAATTGTTTTCACTTCTGGATATTTTTTTCCTTTACAAGTCTGTCAGAGCTTTACACCAGCAGGGCATCAGGTCAGTTTGTGGAACTGGGTGACTAACTGATCCTTTGGTTCACTGGACAAACAGAAAAGAGACCATTTTGGATGGATCAAAATTATTTGTTGGCTAAAATAAAATGCTACCCCTTACTTTCAGTTGTTTTGTCTTTTTTTAATTAAATGTAGGAAAGTGAGGCATTTCCAAACAATAACAAAAATACTACATACACATAAAAATGAAATTACTTGCTGAGTTGGATGAGTTTCACCTGAGATTACTTTTTCGGATGACACTTTGTTTTCTAATTTCTCCCCACCCCTATCCATTTGTTCACTTATGTTTTAAGTCTTGGTTAAGCTCATTGATTGTGATTTGAAAATTTACAGATGTAAATGAATTCTATTTGGAAAAATGTTAAGCAGCTTTAAGAATTATGTTCACCCACAAGCAGTGACAAATAGAGCAGACGCAGTCCAAAAGAGCAAAAAAATCCCAAACCAAACCAAACCAAAACCAAAACACAAACAAACCAAGCAAAAACCAACAAAATCCCCAAATACAGTAAATTACTGTTAAAACTTCTGTTACATTGATTACCTTGGTTCTGCGTATCTCTAAAGAAATATATGATGACTGAAGAAAGCTGAAAAAGATTGATAGCAGCAGACATTGGTCCTGAAATACAGCCAGCACTGTATGGTTGAACTAGGGGTTTTTTGTGACAAAACCAAAACTGTATCCTTGTAATGCCATTGGTCATGAACTTGATCAAAAACTAAAATGTGGTCTAAGCTAGTCAAATATTTTTCCTGTGAAAGCTGTCAGAGGTATTCATGTGCACTACACTCCATTAACAGAGAAAATACTACCATGCCTTGTGGCCAGATGATAAACACTGTCCAGATTCTCTTGAATGCCTATTGAAAAAAAAAAATCATGATTGAATGAAACACTTCTAATGTTGCTGGCATTTTTTATTTTTTAATCAGAATTTATAAGAAGTCTCATTTTGTTGAATGTGGTAAAATCAACTACATCAAGCAAATCCTTGCTCACAAGTCCAAGATTGTCTTTGCAGACAGCATACAGAAAAAAAATCTCTTGTTCTCTCTGCTTGCTTTTATGTGTATGTTTCCAACATCACTTTGCTCTTTAGATATTTTTAATACATGCACGCAACTCTGTCTTCACCTTCCCTTGCACAGATACTGTACTAGCACCCAAAATCTTAGACAGTGATCTACAAACAGCCTTTAGATACTAAAAGGACACTCAGTCATCATCCTTCATCTACCCAATAAATAGCTGACATTGCAAAGCTCAGTATCACTGAGTAGGGAAGCTGGAGACTGTATCATATACTAGCAGCATTTACGCTTCAAAAATTTCTGGCAAACTTTTCTTTCCTAACTGGGGAAACCAAAGTGGCCTCGTTCACAGATCAATCTAAATCATTCCCCAGGTTGTGTATTTGGATGGTGTCTCACTCTGTTTTAGCCATCAGTCAAAGAACAATAAATGTACCTGTTTCCACATTTGAACTGGGTGGGCCGCAGCTAACATAGCTATCAGCTTGAGCGAGGTCTGAAACTTCCCTAGACGAGTGATACACTTACTAGCAACCATTCAACATCTAGCATAACATATGACATTTTTCACTACTGAGCTACAAGCAAAATCCCATCTGTATAGATTACTGTAGTGGAAAAGATAAAATTCAAAGGAGATACCTGAAAGAAATACAGATTCATGCTGATCTAAGGAATTGCTTGCCTGGCCAAAACAACTGGCTGTGAGGCAGGGAGACCGAGAGGGGCACAGGACATTTAGGGAGAAAACAAGTGCCTGAAACAGAAGCACCAGTCTGTTTGAGTCTGTTTGAGACCAAACTGATGCTTGAGACTGAACTGACATCATGGAGACTACATGGGCTTGAATACCACAGCACGTTCAGCTACAGACATGTTGTTGAACAAGAGCCACAACTTGCCTGCTGTGCTCCAGCCATGGTGCAGCCCCAGCTGGGTTGGCCAGCATCATGGTTTCTCACACAACCTCCCTGTCGTTCAGCAGGGCACAGTGTGATCCAGAAGCAAAGGCCAGGCAGGCCAGTGCAGTGGCCCCAGCTGGCAGTGCACGTGAAGGAGATGGGGCTGCAGTGTCTCCCCTGCCGCCATTAGCCCGCAGGTGCTCCGGGAGCTTTTGAGAGGTCTCTGCTGAGTCTGCCCAGCAACCTCAAAGGTGGGTGGAGAATGCCTGGTTCTGATTGGCTCAGATTCCCGTGTGACCTGCTGGTTGGCTGTTGCCACACTCGGATGCTGTCCTTCTGGAAGGTTCTCCACATGTCGGCAGGGTCCCAGCCAAGGTCGGCAGAGTCAGAGGGGGCAATCTGAGTGATGGCAGGGGAACCAGGGTTTGCAGCTCTTTGTTTGCAGGCTTCATTTAAGGAGCATAAAGCCTCTGTGACACGGAGGGTACATTCATGGGTTTGGGTTATCTCAGCAAATTACTGCCTCTTGTCTGACTCAGGGTGACTGGCCGCTACGTTTCAAGCTGTTTTATGACTGGTTTAGGAATACTTATCTGAAAAGAAGAATAACTGTGTTAAGGTATGCACTGTACTGTGCATACACAGTATGAATGTACATCCACCTGAACATTTTTTCCCATATTTGAATCGTATTCAATAATGCCATTACACTTTTTCGGTAATATTTTGTATTTAATGTATATTATGAACAGCCTTATTTTCAGCTGTTGAAAATAAAACATACAAACAGAGTCTGAACTGTATTCATGCTTTTCCATTGCTATATTACTATATAACGTATGAGAATCTTCTGAAGCAAACTACAAAATAGTGGATAATAAATTGCCATTCCTGCCACAGGAAGGTGAACAGAAAGCTCTCCGACCAAGATTCAAAGCCAGACACTGTACTTCCTGTCTTTTAGTTCTCCTAACATGTAAATCGACTGTTACAAAGAGGATTAACTACTAGAAGTGTACAACTGAAGCCCAATATTCAGCCCTGCTCTTTATTCACTGCCAGAGCAGACCAGGTGTCCAGAATCCTAATGCTTGGCTCTGTAGTTGGGGTTTATATGATCTGCATACTAAGCACAAGTCACCATTGTTTTCTGGCTTTAATTTATTGGTGGCCTTAACAACTGGCTATTTTACTGCTAATTGTACTTTAAATTGCTAGTACAAAATCAAACAGCAATTGGGACTCTAACCACGCACTTTCACGAAGTACAGTTATTTTTAAAAACTGTTTATTTTACCAGAGAATTAGATTTATGCTCAGAACCTTCAGGCTTTCTCACTGAAAATTGCCTTGTGGTATTTTACTATGTTAATGGTTTAAGCTTATCATTATTTTCTTAAGAAAGCTTTATAAGATATACTAGAAATTGAATGATGGTGTAAGAAAGTGTTTTCAAAAGTTGTAATAACTGAATCGCAAGTGTGTTTGTGTCATTATAAAATAAAGCCTTGGGCATTAAAGAAACTCCCCTCTTAGCACTTCTTGCAAAAACAGGCACAAATATTCCAACAAATTCAATTTTGGAAAATCTGTCATATTTACCAAAAGTCACCACACAGCTTCAGTTTCTAGTTTAAAGTATATCTTGTGCTGGTGGCTACAGAACAGAGCTGAGGGCTGGCAGGGAACATGGAGTCCACCATGCCTGACCACAGATCTGAAGGTTATTCTAGTAGAGTTTAGTCCATATCTGCTAAGAAGTAATTCCGCTCAGAGGAAGTGAATTTAAACTACATGGCTTACCAAATATTTTGGGATCTGTCTTGCTGAAAAAAACTATGAAATACTAGTTACTACCTTCTCTCCCTTGAGCTCAGTACATTTTACAGATCTAGAAAAAGATGTCTCTTACTAGCCTGTTGCAAAAACCCCTCAGGCTTAAAGATTGTGAGTAACCTGTCTTGGGTCAAACTAAGCATCCCTTGAAAAGCTGGAAGCAGACACAATCTCGTTTCTGTCCTCTGCTCCAACAACAAGACCATCATTTTTCAGTAAAAACAAAAGGTCATCTTGACCTACACAAAATACAGGGGTTGGCACATCATAACTCAGAAACAAGGTCTACTCTGTAGAGTGCAAGCCTGAATACCTACTCTTCCAGGGCCTGGCTTCATTTTTCCACTTTAAAGTACTGTCCAGGCAGAGTTGATGGAGCTTTTGTATTTCTCTATGTTTACCAGATGTTTAGCTGCCCATGTTGAAAGTATAATTGCTAATGTTATGGGACTGCAAGGTCAGAAAAATGTAGCGAGAACTACGGCAGTCATATCACAGAATCATAGAATCGTAGAATCATAGAATGGTTTGGGTTGGAAAGGACCTTAAAGAGAAAAAAACGGAAGAATCAGTCATGCAAGCATATGGTCCTATGCTACCCTGTCACACAGCAAAAATGAAGAGTAAAATCATTAAGCAGGTTCTAATAACTGTTATTTTTCTCTGTGCTCTGGTGCATTACAAGCAGGCCTGAACAGTAATTCCAGAAAAACACAATATCTGAAAGTGAGATTTTCGTCTGCAACATCTGAAGTTTTGAGCATGCTGCAGTAAAATGAGACCCATCACCTGTAGCTGAATCCTGTTACTCACAACACACCAGGGAAACTCTATTCATTTTTGTGTGCCACTTAAGGATCATAGAATCATATAATAGAATGGCCTGGGTTGAAAAGGACCATAGTGATCACTTAGTTTCAACCCCCCTGCCATATGCAGGGCCGCCAACCACTAGAGCAGGCTGCTCAGAGCCACATCCAGCCTGGCCTTGAATGCCTCCAGGGATGGGGCATCCACGACCTCCCTGGGCAACCTGTTCCAGTGTGCCACCACCCTTTGGGTGAAAAACTTTCTCCTAATCTCTAACTTAAACCTCCCCTGTCTTAATTTAAAACCATTCCCCCTTGTCCTGTCACTATCCACCCTCATAACAGTTGCTCCCCCTCCTGTTTATAGGCTCCCTTAAAGTACTGGAAGGCCGCAATGAGGTCTCCCCGGAGCCTTCTCTTCTCCAAGCTAAACGAGCCCAGTTCCCTCAACCTTTCCTCATAGGAGAGGTGCTCCAGCCCTCTGATCATCTTAGTGGCCCTCCTCTGCACCCGCTCCAAGAGCTCCACGTCCTTCTTGTGCTGGTGACCCCAGGCCTGGACACAGTACTCCAGATGGGGCCTCACAAGAGCCAAGTAGAGGGGCACAACCACCTCCCTCTCCCTGCTGGCCACCCCTTTTTTAATGCAGCCCAAACCACAGTTGTCTTTGCGGGCTGCAAGCATGCACTGCTGGCTCATATCCAGCTTCTCGTCCACCAGGACCTCCAAGTCCTTCTCCGCAGGGCTGCTCTCAAGGAGGTTTTCCCCAGTTTGTATAAATACCTGGGGTTGCCCCGACCCAAGTGCAGCATCCTGCACTTGGCCTTATTAAACCTCATTAGGTTTACACGGGCCCACTTCTCCAGCCTGTCCCAGTCCCTCTGGATGGCTTTCCTTCCTTCCAATGTGTTGATGGCACCACTCAACTTAGTATCATCCGCAAACTTGCTGAGGGTGCACTCGATGCCATAATCTATGTCATTGATGAAGATGTTAAAGAGCACCGGTCCCAAGACGGACCTCTGAGGGACACCACACGTGGCCGGCCTCCACCCTGACACAGAACCATTAATCATAACTCCTTGGCTGTTTCCAGCCAGCCAATTCCTAATCCATCGTACAGTCCATCCTTCAAATCCACACCTCTCCAATTTAGAGAGAAGGATGTGGTGAGCGACCATGTCAAAGGCTTTGCAGAAGTCCAGGTAGATGACATCCATCGCCCTTCCCCTGTCCACCGAAGCCGTCACTCCATCATAGAAGGCCACCAGATTGGTCAGGCAAGATCTGCCCTTGGTGAAGCCATGCTGGTTGTCTCGAATCACCTCTTTGTCTCGTATGTGCCTTAGCATAGCTTCTAGGAGGATCTGTTCCATGATCTTCCCAGGCACAGAGGTGAGGCTCACCGGCCTGTAGTTCCCCGGGTCTTCTTTTTTCCCTTTCTTAAAAATGGGAGTAATATTTCCCTTTTTCCAGTATCCGGGGACCTCCCCAGACAGCCAGGATTTTTCAAATATGATGGAGAGCGGCTCAGCAACCACATCAGCCATCTCTTTCAGAACCCTAGGATGGATATCATCCGGTCCCAAGGACTTCATAGAATCATAGAATCATAGAATGGTTTGGTTTGGAAAGGACCTTAAAGATCATCAAGTTCCAACCCCCCTGCCATGGGCAGGGACACCCTCCACTAGACCAGGTTGCTCAAAGCCTCATCCAGCCTGGCCTTGCACACCTCCAGGGATGGGGCATCCACAACCTCCCTGGGCAACCTGTTCCAGTGTCTCACCACCCTCATAGTGAAAAATTTTTTCCTAATGTCTACTCTAAATTTACCCTCTTTCAGCTTATACCCATTACTCCTTGTCCTCTCACTACACTCCCTGATGAAGAGTGCCTCCCCATCTCTCCTGTAGCCCCCTTCAGGTACTGGAAGGCTGCTATTAAGTCTCCTCGGAGCCTTCTCTTCTCCATGCTGTACAACCACAACTCTTTCAGCCTGTCCTCATAGGGGAGGTGCTCCAGCCCTCTGATTAATTTTGTGGCTCTCCTCTGGAGTCTCTCCAACAGGTCCATGTCTTTTTTATGTCGGGGGCCCCACATCTGAACACAGTACTCCAGGTGGGGTCTCACGAGAGCAGAGTAGAGGGGGAGAATCACCTCCTTTTACCTGCTGCTAATGCTTCTCTTAATGCAGCCCAGGACACGGTTGGCTTTCTGGGCTGCAAGCACACACTGCTGGCTCATGTTGAGCTTCTCATCCACCAATACCCCCAAGTCCTTCTCCTCAGGGCTGCTCTCAAGCCATTCTCCACCCAGCCTGTATTTGTGCTTGGGATTGCCTCGACCCACATGCAGGACCTTGCACTTGGCCTTGTTGAATTTCATGAGGTTTGCATTGGCCCACCTCTCAGCCTGTCAAGGTCCCTCTGGATGGCATCCCTTCCCTCCAGCGTGTCCACCACACCACACAGCTTGGTGTCATTGGCAAACTTGCTCAGGGTGCACTCCATCCCACTGTCCATGTCTCCAACAAAGATGTTAAACAACACTGGTCCCAGTACTGACCCCTGTGGAACACCACTTGTCACTGGTCTCCACTTGGACATTGAGCCATTGACCACCACTATTTGAGTGCGGCCATCTAGCCAGTTCCTTATCCAGCGAGTGGTCCTTCCGTCAAATCCATGTTCCTCCAACTTAGAGACAAGGATGTCATATGGGACTGTGTCAAAAGCTTTGCACAAGTCCAGGTAGATAATGTCTGTTGCCCTTCCTCTATCCGCCTGTGCCGTGGCTCTGTCGTAGAAGGCCACCAAACTCGTCAGGCACGATTTTCCTTTGGTAAAGCCATGTTGGTTGTCGTCAGTAACCTGCTTGTTTTCCATGTGCCTTAGCATAGATTCTAGGAGGATCTGCTCCATGATCTTGCCAGGCACAGAGGTGAGACTGACTGGCCTGTAGTTTCCTGGGTCTTCTTTATTTCCTTTTTTAAAAATGGGGGCTATGTTTCCCCTTCACCAGAGTGCCACGACTTCTCGAATATGATGGATAGTGGTTTGGCAACTTCATCTGCCAGTTCCTTCAGGACCCGCGGATGTATCTCATCAGGTCCCATGGACTTGTGCACCTTCAGGTTCTTTAGATGGTCTTGATCTTCTCCTACAGCTGGCGGTTCTTCCTTCTCCCAGTCCCTGCCTTTGCCAGCTTACGAGCCAGAATCCTTAACCCCCTGTGAGACAGGTGAACTCCATCTATCGCTAGCAGGCCAGGTGCCACATAAGCCTCCCCATGATTAAAAAACCCAAAATTGCACCTCTGGCACCAGCCTCTGAGCCAGGTGTTGATCAGGGGTGTTCTCCTGATCCTCTCAGTATTCATCCCTGCCACTGTGGGGGTTGAGGAGAACACGACCTGTGCTCCTGATCCTCTAATCCAATGCCCCGGTGCCCTGAAGTCCCTTTTAATTGCTTTTGGACTTCTCTCCACAACCTCATTGCTTCCAACCTACATGACCAGCAGTGGGTAGTGATCAGACGCCGTATCAGACCATGGAGCTTCCTGGTGGCATCTCTAACCCGGGCCCCAGGGAGACAGCAGACTTCCCTGTGTAAAGGGTCAGGTCGACATATTGGGCCCTCTGTTCCCCTCAAGAGGGAATCACCGATGACCATTACCCTCCTTCTTTTCTTAGCTGAGGCAGTCGCAATGCGTGGGGCCAACTGTCTCAGCTTAGGCGACCCCCTGGATGGACCTTCATCTTCCTCCTTATTTTCCTGGCCCTCTAGTTCCAGTGCCCCATATCTATTGTGTAAAGTCAGCTGGGAGGGTGAGGAAGGTTGGGAGGGGATTTGCCTCCTCCCTCGGGCTGGGACCTGTTTCCATTCTCTCCCTTCTTTTAGGTCCCTTCCTTCGCCCTGCTGGCAAGAGGGGAGGGAGGGGATCCTCTGCTTCTTGTGGAGCCTGTCTCCTGCCTTTGCCTCAGGGATGGTCGGGTGCGGCTCCACCAATCTGTCTCCTGCTCACACCCCCTGATACTCCTCAGTCTTGCCACTTCCTCCTGCAATTTGGCCACCTGTTCCAAGAGCTGGTCCACCTGGGCACACCTATTGCAGGATGGTTTGTCTCCCAAAAATACAGTCAACTGCTGGTTGTGTGTGAGTAGTTGTTTGGGTTGCTTTGTACTCAAGCCTGCCCAGCAAGGTTGAGTCCTTTCTTCTCTCAGAACATCAAACAGTTGTGTTACCATCCTGTGAAATACGGTCCTCACGTTGCCAGCCATTGAATAGCCTGTGATGCTTCTAACAGCAATGAGTGGTTTAAAGTGCTTGGAATAAAAGAATGAACAAAATGAAAATATGAACATAAAACTTCATACCAGGGAAAATACTAAAACCAAATTTGATCTTAAATTCACATCAGAAAAGTAAAATCCTGGTCATAAGTACCACTTGTAAAACTATAAATTCATTACAAAATACTTTAGAAGGATAGTTTAATGAAATTCTTAAAAGCATTACACCTGGGTTGAAATTTGTAAACATTTGATGGATTTTAATATGTGATAATCAGTAGATTTGACATTCTCTGGGGAACAGGTAAGCTCATGTATACTCTGCTTTTTAACTCCCAGAACTGAAATCCTCCTCAAATGCATTGAAATCTCTGTAATTTACCTGAATGAACTCACCCACAGCTGAAACGCAGACCTCCCCATCCAGCCCCTCACCCCTGTGAAGGGGAATGCAGTAGGTGTTTCATGGCATGCAGTAACTCAGTGAAGAGTGGGAAAAAATTGTGGGGCTACTTCAACAGACAGTAACCAAGCTGGATTTTCTTTTTTTTTTTTCTTTCTTTTTTTTCCCCTTTTTTTAATTTTTATTTTCCTTTTAACCTTGGCAAAGACGCAGAAGTAAATAACACTACTTTTAGGAATAGTGCTGTAAATGTCACTATTCAGATGAGGGTAAGGTCTTGATTTCATACTTCGTTCTGTTGGTACTAGCAGCTATTGTGCTATAACGTTGCTGAGACAGTATGTAAGATAATACCTAGCACAGAGAAATTACTGTGAGCTGAAATGCTAATGTGTTAGCAAGAGCAGCAACAATTTTTCCAAGATATGACATATAACTATTGAACCTATCAGAATGATTTGAGAGAACTGTGACATGGGATTTTGTTAGCCTGTGTAATACCTGCAGTATTTTATCCAAAGAGAAAGGTTTGAGCAGCCACAAGCTGACATTGTTAGTGGAAAATCAGCATTAGGCTTGAAAAAAGTTATTATCATTCTTGCTGTTACTCCACTTTCAAAGCAATTAAAAAAAATTAATCCGTCATTTATAAACCCTGACAAAAGTAAACAGAGTACTGAATTTTTACTGAACTTGTAGGTTTTCAAGATTCTTGGTTATTTGTCTTTAGAAATTTGATACTGTCATGTGACAGAGGCTTGGCAGAGCTCTACTTTAGGCACAGCCATTCTTTTGTCTGTATCTAGAGCTGAATTAAGTTATAAACACTAATCTATGATTCTTTTCCATGTATTTAAAGTGTATTGTGTGTAAATAGAAATGAGGAAAAAAGCCTTGAACAGTGATTCAGCCTGCTAAGACTGAAAAATGCATTTATTTCATGAGTGCTTAATTTTGTGTCCGTATATTGTGTCTGTACATCATATTTCGAGAATTGTACTCTTTGTCAGCCTGTTCAACAGATTTGGGGGTGTCACTCTGGCAGACATACATATACATATTTATATTTTGACAGTGTTGTCACTTTTTGCTGTTCTGTGTTTCTTACTATCACTCTGAAAAACTCACAGGAAACTCAGCTAGTATTTGGATTACGTGCTAATAATTCATGTTTCTAAGTTGCGTGGAAGAGATTTGTGTCTTTTTATTCTGGAGCAATATACATAGATGTGGTACTTCCCATTAGGATAGAATTAAAGGCTCTTCAAAGATTTGTGAACTGAAGGGAGGAAGACTTTTCACTTTTATTTTGCTTAAGAATAAGGCACCGAAAGACTGCATTTTCAAAACTTTCCCAAATAGCTGTTAATGGTTCGTTTTTTAGAACACTCACTTGAAATATTTGGGGTAAGAACCTGATGCTGAGCCTCTATCCCGTTGCTTTGTCTGAATGGTAAGAGAAGATGCTCACTCCTTTTGAAAATCAAAAAAACAGCTCTCTCAAATGATCTACAAAAATGGTGGGCACTTCGAAAATTGTGAACTACATGGTATCTCAAAAAATACACAGAAATTCTGTGAAATATTTAGGATCAAAACATAACCCCTTCTAAGTATGATTGCAGCCCAGAATTCTCTTACACTTCCTGTTTATTGCTCTCAAAGAGCTTTGAAATCTCCTTTGCGGTGGTCCTCAAAAGATACAATGCACTTGACGTATGCAGCCCAGCTGCTTTAGCAGGAAGAGTCACTCCTTTCCATTATGACTCTGGCATTCTACTGCTGAACAGATTGAGTGAAGGGGATTTTCATAAAAATCTGTTTAGTTTAAGGAGTCAAACAAAAGAACAGAAGGTATATTTTTCTGAATCTATAAACCCATCTTTGAAGTTCTAGTTCTTATCAGTCATTTACTAAAGCATAATCTTTTACATCTCCTTTTTCAAGCCCGGCAATAAAGCCAAGTCTATGAATATGGTAAGTTTAACAGTGTGTATGAAAGTGGTCTGAGATGACTTCAACAGGAAAACATCTGGCTCCTATTTATGTTAGTGAGACCCATATGCATGCAGCTTAGGTCAAACTGTGCCCAAAGTGATTTATATGGTTGGAGTTGGTCCGTATCTCGTAGAAAGAAATAAAAAGATTCTCATTGAGTAAGATAATTCACAATGAAAAATTACTCTCTAGTTTACCCAACCAACACTGGTATATTTCAGTGAGATCACGCACTCATCCACACATGGAAGAGTAAGAAATAAAGAAGAAATCCCAGAAACACAGACGCTGCCTCTTGTCTGTCTCTGTCTAAGTATAAAGAATTATATTAGATACTGATCATCTATATGCAACACTAGAGTAGGAATAACTTTATATAATTGCTTAACAAAGGATAAATAAATAAAATTAAGGCTGCAGAGATGAAATCTAACTTTATTAGGGTCCTATTGGATGCTAAGCTATGTATTTATTTGTGTTATAGCTGTAGCTTCTGTATCAGAACAAACTAAGCTGCTTATAGACATGCAAGAACATTGTTGTTTGAAAGCTATGAAATACTCTCTCCTATTTAAAGCCTGTTTCTCAGTACTAGAACTCTAGTACTGAGAGTACTCTGCAGGGATGTCTTCACTCACGGGGAACAACTCAAGAAGATTCATTTTAAAAGTCCATTTAGTTCTGGGTTATAACCACTGTATGGGCTAAAAATGCCACAGATAACTAGTCCTTTCTGCACCTGGGTGGTTTTTTATTATGTTTAAATGGCTGTGACTCAAGCAAACCATCTTTATTTAACAAAAATTTAAATTTTTAATTTTAGTTACACCACATATTCAAAATCTTTGAGGTAATGGGATTTAAGTTCTGCTCATTATCCATCCAGAGATCCATGAGAACTAGGTATTATTTTTATTATAACTCATATTATTAATACTGAGTAAAATCTACATTTTGGGACACTATCTTACACATTTTGCTAATTTAGCCAATTTACAGAGATGCAGGTAAATGTAAGTATACGTTTAATATCCCCTTTCACATCATAACGTGTCTAAGCAGCTTTACAGTAAATCAGTATTTGAAAAACTGAGCTGCAGCAGCTAGGAGACAGGATTCTGGATGTGTGATGAAAGACATTAGGCCATCTGAAAAGACATGCCTGAAAATTTGAAAGCTGAGGAAAATGTTTACAATAATCTGGATGGAATATGCAATACACATGCAGTTTTCCACTGTACATGTGTCCCCTGACATCACTCTTTGCCTTAAGAATTGAAAATGAAGGCATAACTAAAGCTTCCTAATTTCCATAGGCAATGCTGCCTTCCAGTAGATATGAGCTTAACTGTACTTACCACATTCCGGAAAAACTTTTTTTATGCCTTTTTCCTTTCTTTAGGTATCAAAACTCTGTCTTTGGTCCAATCTACCTTTCACTAGAAGCAATTTGTGATTTTGTGGCTGACCCACTGAATAAAATACATGCTACAGCAATTAGATGAGTAATATTGACCTCTGCAGCAGAATACAAAACAAAACTGTAGTATCTCTTCATATGAATGTTTATTTATTAATGTTAAGTAATTTTAAAATGTTGTCATTCTTCAAGTTGTGAACATCTTCCACAATATAGTTTCTTAGGGGTTTTGTTTTTTTGTTTTGGTTTCTCGCTTTTACATATTTGGACAAAAGAAATGTAGTAGTCACTTGGGTCATAAGTAATTTGTAGTCTATTCTCTTGCCTAATTCTTTCCACCAGGATGACACTAATCCATACACAGTGCACGTGAAAATGTAGCCTATAAAGTGAATAAAACAGAAATCAATCCATACCCTTTACTGGAACTGGAAGCTGTAAATTCTGTGAAGACGCAACTGTGACTTTGTTACAAGTTTCAAGTAGTTGGCTACTGTGCAGGGATGTTGGCTCAGGATCACGTCAAACTATAAATCAAAATATAGTAACTTGATCACTAGGGTTCCTCCATTCCATCTCTTTAAAGATGTCAAAACCACTACCCTTGCCTTAAGCATTTTTTGTACCATTCAATAAATTTGCTAAACACATTTTTGTCTGAATACACATAAAATGTTCTCTCTAAATTAAATGAGAAACTATAAATATCATACACCTCATCCCAGATTCAGATTCAATTGCAGATTTGGATTGCAACTAAACTGAAATTTATTTCATCAAATGCTTCTGATTAATGTAACAGTTAAGGCTTTTTTCTTTCTGAAGATCCAGAAGAATTTTTTCAATTGCAAAGGCCATATTTCTAACTAGCTAGCTGAAGAACCTACAGAAAAAAACCACAATGCAATTCAAATATTTCCTGCTAAGAATTATCTGTGAATGACAAGATCTTAATTGGTTTGGTGTTTCTGATACTAACTGCTTGGTTATTCGCAAAATTGCAGATTTCAAACTGATTTTCCACATGCTGCTAATATTTCTTCACTAGAATGATTTTTATTGTTGGCTGGTACACAAACTCACATTGAGTCATTTCTGGATGGATGTCTATTCTACAGAAATGCTTTTAGCAAGCTTCATGAACATTCTGGGACTTACACTGTGTAAAAATTAAACTGATATAAATCTTCTTGTTACTGTCTTTTTTAAAGAATTTTTTCTGATGAACAAAGCAAAAATATATTTCCTGTGCCTCTCCAAGTAAGCAGTACTTCATGACAGATGTCAAGGACTACCTTCAGTATATTGTCTGCTGCATATTTTGTGATATTTACTTCATGTTAGGCTTCACAGGAATATAGCACCTCCCTGCCATCTAGTTTACTAGTAGATTGTGCTCGTAAAGGGTGGAAACAAACCTAAACAGAGCCCAGCGACATACTATCTGAAGCTGCCCTGTGGCAGACCAACATATATTATATAAAATTACTGCAGGAATGCAGCCAATGAAGCTGGGTTGCCTGCAGCATCTAAACATGACTGAAAAACCATAGAAGGTAGGCAGAATTAAAGGGGAAAATGAGACAGGTATGTAACTTCCTTGTGTGCTCTGAAGTACAAGAAATACCAACAGAAGGGTGGGGATGTCCTCCAGTAAACTTTTCTGCACTAACATTTTAATAAATGAAAAATAATGACAAGATGATGATCCTTGGACTTGATGGTTGGTCTTTTCCAACCTTAATTATTCTATTCTAAGTGTTAGCAGAATTTGTGTCCTCCAGCAATACAAAATCAATAATTTACACCTACTGCCTATTGGTTATCCAACTAGTCAGAGATCACATTTTTATGCATTATGTTAAGTGTAAGTAAGCCATATGTGTGGGTTTTGGGCACCTCTCTCACGGAAAATTTTACAGAGTTTTATATTCTTCTAGGAGACCTTGAAACTGTGTACATAAATGAATGCAAAAATGGGCAAGCAAGGTATATCAGAAGAGGAAATTGGTCTTTATGAAACCACCTGGTAAAGTTGGAAAAAATGGACAAGTATTATCTTCTGTTAATTTGGTTTACTTATTTTGAATTTTTTTTTATAGAACTACATCTGTTCCACCCTACTAACTTTGATGATTTTACCCTTGGAGTTTCTCTTTTAAGTAGCTGGGCTTTTTCAGAGATCTTGGTTTCAAAATTAAATTAATTAAGGTTCCAAAAGTCTCTAGATAGAAAAAGACATGTGGAAAGTTTTGAGTGTGTTCAAATATTCCAGTACATTAGTACTAGCAAGTCAGAGCATGTCTCCCATTTATGTTCTTACTTTTTCAATTGTAATTTCATTGCACTGTTCTGCAAATTTCCCTGCAACATAAGCCTTCTGATTGAAGGAAAAAAACCTGGGACAGAACCAATCTCCATACGTAGCACTGGCATTCGATATTGATATTCAGAGTAGTTAAAAAGATAGAGTCAGCCTCCCTTTTTTGGATGGAGTTTAATTATGAGAGTGGTAGTTCTTGTTCCTGGCATACTATAATTATTTGTTGTTCCTTTTAAAACACACTTCCAGTGTAGCAAAGCAAGCATAAGAATCCACAAAGAGGAATTAGGGTGCCTGGTTCACATACCTTTTCCATTCCAGAGAGGCTATCCAAACTGCACAGCTACACAGCTCTTTTCCAGTCCCAGCAAGTCCAGAAGCTGAGGAAGGATGCATTGTGTCTGAGTGTTTTCAGGTGTAGCTGTGATCCCTTGTAACGGATGTTTTTTTCAGATTCAACTCAACACGGATTGTTTGATACTGAAGGCTATTATACCACATTACATCTTTGGTATAATAAAGTCCTGGGTATGAAATGCAGCTAAATTACCAAGAAAATACTAGACCTTTTTAGTTGGTTTTTCTACTGAAAAAAAATTGCAACATCTGCATGTGAAATTCAGAGAACTTTCATCTTCTTAGGAAGAGAAAAAAACAGAAGAAAAAAACGTCCTTCTTGTGCTGGTGACCCCAGGCCTGGACACAGTACTCCAGATGCGGCCTCACAAGAGCCAAGTAGAGGGGCACAACCACCTCCATCTCCCTGCTGGCCACCCCTTTCTTAATGCAGCCCAAAACACAGTTGTCTTTGCGGGCTGCAAGCACGCACTGCTGGCTCATGTCCAGCTTCTCGTCCACCAGGACCCCCAAGTCCTTCTCCGCAGGGCTGCTCTCAAGGAGGTCTTCCCCCAGTTTGTATAAATACCTGGGGTTGCCCCGACCCAAGTGCAACACCCTGCACTTGGCCTTATTAAACCTCATTAGGTTTACATGGGCCCACTTCTCCAGCCTGTCCAGGTCCCTCTGGATGGCTTTCCTTCCTTCCAATGTGTCGACAGCACCACTCAGCTTAGTGTCATCCGTGAACTTGCTGAGGGTGCACTCGATGCCATCGTCTATGTCATTGATGAAGATGTTAAAGAGCACCGGTCCCAAGACGGACCTCTGAGGGACACCACACGTGGCCGGCCTCCACCCTGACACAGAACCATTAATCATAACCCCTTGGCTGTTTCCGGCCAGCCAATTCCTAATCCATCGTACAGTCCATCCTTCAAATCCACACCTCTCCAATTTAGAGAGAAGGATGTGGTGAGCGACCATGTCAAAGGCTTTGCAGAAGTCCAGGTAGATGACATCCATCGCCCTTCCCCTGTCCACCGAAGCCGTCACTCCATCATAGAAGGCCACCAGATTGGTCAGGCAAGATCTGCCCTTGGTGAAGCCATGCTGGTTGTCTCGAATCACCTCTTTGTCTCGTATGTGCCTTAGCATAGCTTCTAGGAGGATCTGTTCCATGATCTTCCCAGGCACAGAGGTGAGGCTCACCAGCCTGTAGTTCCCCGGGTCTTCTTTTCTCCCTTTCTTAAAAATGGGAGTAATAGTTCCCTTTTTCCAGTATCCGGGGACCTCCCCAGACAGCCATGATTTTTCAAATATGATGGAGAGCGGCTCAGCAACCACATCAGCCATCTCTTTCAGAACCCTAGGATGGATATCATCCGGTCCCAAGGACTTCATAGAATCATAGAATGGTTTGGGTTGGAAAGGACCTTAAAGATCATCAAGTTCCAACCCCCTGACATGGGCAGGGACACCCTCCACTAGACCAGGTTGCTCAAAGCCTCATCCAGCCTGGCCTTGAACACCTCCAGGGATGGGGCATCCACAACCTCCCTGGGCAACCTGTTCCAGTGTCTCACCACCCTCATAGTGAAAAATTTCTTCCTAATGTCTAGTCTAAATTTACCCTCTTTTAGCTTATACCCATAACTCCTTGTTCTCCCACTGCACTCCCTGATAAAGAGTGCCTCCCCATCTCTCCTGATGCCCCCTTCAGGTACTGGAAGGCTGCTATTAAGTCTCCCTGGAGCCTTCTCTTCTCCAGGCTGAACAACCCCAATTCTTTCAGCCTGTCCTCATAGGGGAGATGCTCCAGCCCTCTGATTAATTTTGTGGCTCTCCTCTGGACTCCAACAGGTCCATGTCTTTTTTATGTTGGGAGCAGAGTAGAGGGGGAGAATCACCTCCCTTGACCACCTGCTAAACTTACATATGTTCAATTTCATGAGGAGGACTCGGACTTGTTCCACCATTACAGTGGGACAGAAACCACTCCCCACACCCTCACCTAGAGGCTCAGGGTCCTGGCAGATACGAGAAGCCTGACCACCGGTGAAGACTGTGGCAAAGCACTCATTAAGTACCTCAGCTTTTTCTATGTCTAAGGAAGCCAGCTCCCCATTACCTTTCATCAGAGGGGGAACACTCTCCTTGGCCTCTCTCCTCCTGCCTAAGTACCTGTAGAACCCCTTCTTGTTATCTTTCACATCCCTTGCCAAGTTCAGCTCCATCTGCGCCTTGGCTTTCCTAATCCTATCTCTGCACACACGGACAACAGCCCTGTATTCCTCCCAGGCTACACAACCCCGCTTCCACTTCCTGTACATTTCCCTCTTTTCCCTCAGTTTAAGCTGCAGGTCCTTGCATAGCCATGACATGCATAGCCTGCCTCCCCTGCTTGACTTCTTTTGCTGGGGTATGGAGAGCCGCTGCGCTCTCAAAAGGGTGTCCTTAAAGAGCTGCCAGCACTGTTCTGCACCCATGCCCTTAAGGACAGTTTCCCAGGGGATCGCACTCAGCAGCTCCTTGAGCAGCCGGAAGTTTGCTCTCCTGAAGCACAGGGTCCTGGCTTTGCTTTTAGCCAGGCCCCCCTTCCTCCAGATCACAAACTCCACCAAAGCATGGTCACTACAGCCCAGGCTGCCTCCAATCTTAACCTCTCTAATGCTCTCCTCCACATTTGTGAGGACCTGGTCCAGTAGGGCCTCTCCTTGGGTGGGTCCATCTATTACCTGGACCAGGAAGTTGTCCTCGACAGAATCCAGGAATCTCCCGGATTGTCTGCCACCCGCTGTGCCACTATCCCAGCAGATATCTGGGCGGCTGAAATCCCCCATCAGGACAAGATCCCGCATGCAGGACACCTCCTGCAGCTGGAGCAAAAAGGCCTCATCAACAGGCTCCCCCTGATCAGGTGGCCTGTAGCAGACCCCAACCACTAGATGCCCTATACTGGAACAATCCTTGATTTTTACCCATAAGCTCTCAACCTGATCGTGGCTGTTCCTCAGACACAGCTCTCCACAATCTGTCCACTCTTTGACATAGAGGGCAACTCCCCCACCCCTCTTACCTTGCCTATCCCTTCTGAAGAGCCGATATCCCCCAAGGTATGGTGAGTACTCATTTTTAAAAAAAACCACTTCCTTCACAGGAACTGCCCACAGGGCTGCTGTGGTCTACCTCTACCACTTCCAACTTGTAGTCACATAATTAGTTTGTTTACAATTACTATGGCAACGACGACTGCTATGGCAACTCTTAATGAACTGAGAAGAGAGAAAAGAGAAGAAAAGGGAAGGGAATAGAAGACATCTTGCACTAAGCTGTATGAAGACAAAACATTTTAATGATCGGCTCTCTTGCTGCAGAACCAAATTGTACTCCCTTTTCTCACTCAGTGAGTTAAGGCACAGGACTGATTATGGAGAAAAAAGCTAGCAGAAAATATCAGACTATGTGAATCTACACCATAAGCTTCAGTTTCCCAATTCTGCAGCGCTCTTTACAACTCTCACTGTACTGCTGACTGAAAAAACTTATTTTAACAGAACTGTGTTTAAAATCAGCCATTATCACTGTTTTTACAAGTTACATGGATCATACAAATTCATAGGTACCAGACAATTCTTAGTGTATTTAGTTTCATAAAACTCCTGAACAAACACTGCAGTGAGTCATGCAAGCATTTTGCAGAGGGTAGATTGAGATACAGAAAGAGTAAAGTATCAGACACTTGGCTGAGAGCATACAGTGTAATGAATTGCAGTCAACAGCAAAGGCATGATACCACTTTATACATGCTCCTAGCCATAGCAAATGTGAACTAAATGCATTACCTTATAGTTCAGAAATGCTGCATGAGAGACATTGTGAAATCTTAAAGCCTAAATTAAAACTCATGGAACCCAAATCTGTCACAGGAACACTTCATCACAACTGTGTTCAGTCTCAGTTGGTTTAATACAAACTGTATATGTTATTTTTGTTCATAAAATAAAGTTATCAGGATGGCTGTATTTATAGAAGTCCTAAGTTTCAGTTTAAACTTCAAGTTTCAAAATAAACTCCTGCTCACAGGGTGGAAAGGACTATTTTCCACATTAAAAAAACTGATAGCTCTTAACAGGTTGTGTCTGTTGCTTGGACAGAAGTCTTTTCTACTAGGTTCTGCTGGCTTTAGGTTTATTATACAATATGTAGAAGTGGTGAACCCTCCCAAAAAGTGTCAACGTCCTTATTATGTTCACAGAAATCCTATCTGAAGAAGAGAACGGTGCAGATTTAAGTCTGAGTAAGAAGTCAGTTTGAGGACAGGGAACCACATTCATATGAGCTTTGAAAACTGGAAGGCAGGATCCTTCCGAGAGCACCCAGTATCTCAGTGAAAATCTTAAGGGTGTTCAAGTGATAACAGGATACTTCAGCTGCCTGCATGGACAAGTCTGGAGGCTGTAATATGTCAAAAGGAGATCTTAAGGTGAGTAGACTAGAGGTTTTTTGACATCAGTGTGACAGCAGGGAAAGTACCTAAACAGTCTCTCCTCCCAAGTAACAACTGACAGGAGAAGAGGAAATGGCGTCATGTTGTGCCAGGGGAGGTTTAGATTGGATATCGGGAAAAAATTATTCACCAAAAGGGTTGTCAAGCACTGGAACAGGCTGCCCAGGGAAGTGGCTGAGTCACCATACCTGGAGGTATTTTAAAAAGATGTGTAGATGTGGAGTTTAGGGATATGGTTTAGTGGTGCACTTGGCAGTGTTACGTTAATGGTTGGACTTTATAATCTTAAAGGTGTTTTCCAAACTAAATGATTCTGTAATTCCAGAAGTCTCTCCCAAAGAGTTTGCAGTGTAACTCTCTCAGATACAAAAACAGTGCCGTTTTTAATCTGCTAAACAGAAAAGCAAGAAATGGCAACTTTGTTTCTTCTTCTTACCATTTTCAAGAAATCTTTACCTGGCTCACAGAATAAGCAGCACAGAAGTATCACACAAAGCTATTTCTAGAAGTAGTGTATGTAACTATTAATAATACCTGTTTTGATAGCGTATTATTTAGTAGGTCTCAGTCATGAGTCTTGGAAAGAATTACAAACTAAAGAAAAAATGCAATTTTACAACTCACAGCCACAATTAACAATAGTTAGCAACAGAATTATAAAACGTAAGTCACAGAATTGCTTGCAACTGGAGTACTCTGTGTTCCCCAGTGTTTCTCCAGGATGTCAAATTCCACTGCCCAAGCAGATGTTCTTCATGATTTATTTTACGTAGAGGACCTAATGTTGCAAGAATAAGATTCCATAGAGAAGTCTAAAGAGAAGATTTCTTCCTACCACATTTTAAATCCTTGAATATAGATTGTCATTACACATAAATTGTGTAAATTAAAACCTGTGTGAACATGAAACAATTTTACTGTCACTAATACTACTCAGCACTCAAAAATTAGTGGAATCTAGTTAGACAAGATCAACAAAAGAATAAAGATGTCCATGTGAGTGCTGTGTTGAAATCTAGAGCGTAATATACGATGCCTAAGTAATGGCTGCATGGTGATATAGGAGAGATACAAGGCACAGATTGATGTAGGAGAGACACATTATTTTATGGTTGTGAAAGGACATTACAGTGAAAAAGCTTCGCAGAAGCGACTTTGCTAGGGTCATGATCTCTTGCAGAAAACATCTGAACGTAGCTGAAACAAAAGAGTAAGTAAGATACTGTAGGAGACTGAGTTAGGTCCTTGACTGTCTGCACAGTACATATGAGAAAGAAGCAAAAGGGCAGTATAAACAAAGAATATATGGAATCCATATAATCTCTTTCCATCCTGTAGAGAATTTATAAACCTGTAAAAATAAGTGTCCTTTGTGGAGCAGATCTATCAGCCAGAATGACTGCTGCACTTCTTGTGCTCTCTAGAACTCACCTGGAGGCAGTGGGGAGAACAGAGTCATGCAATCTGCATTTAGTCTTCTGACTGTCCTTGATTTTGTGCCATGTTTGGGGAACAGGCACTATTCTTAGTTTTTTTCTACTAGGGAGCATCCTTTTCCTGCAGTCCCAAAGAAGGATGGTTCGCCTATCCACATCCTTGCTCAGATTCTCCTGTTCTGCCTCATTCTTTTGTAAGGAGATTATTTAGTCAAGAAGTCTCTCTCCTGCATCTCATTACCTTTTAGAGTTATTTCTAGCTCTTCCCCCCAGTTTGCACATTGTGATTCATTCACAGCTGGGTCCTATCAAATTCTTTAAATGCTTTATGTTCATCACTTTTAAACAAAAACACACTACCTGCATATATCCTAGCTGCACCAATATGGTAACAACCACCACTAAACACGCATGCTCCAACATTCTCGAAAGAAAGTTTGTGTCTTTCCAGCACAATGCCGGGTACTTTCTGCCTTTTAGAAGCTCTCATAAAAGAAGCGGAGACTTTGTTATGCAATACTTGGCATTTATCCCAGGAAGACAACACATCAGAGGGCAAAACGATAAATGAAATTAGGAAAGTACCTGTAGCAGAATTGATTCCAAAACAGCATAAGAGATGGACAGAGAAGACAGTTGTTTCTCTGGACCTTGTGCTTCTGAACAGCTGTTATGCATATATCACAGAATCACAGAATCACAGAACTATCAAGGTTGGAAAAGACCTAGAAGATCATCTAGTCCAACCATTACCAATACTTCCCAGCTAAATCATATTCCTCAACACAACGTCCAAACGTTTCTTGAACACTCCCATGGTCGGTGACTCCACCACCTCCCTGGGCAGTGCATTCCAATGCCTGATTACCCTTTCCGAGAAGTAATACTTCCTAATGTTCAGCCCGAACCTCCCCTGTCTCAGCTTGAAACCATTCCCTCTAGTTCTATCACTGATTACACGAGAGAAGAGGCTGACCCCCAGCTCACCACAACCTCCCTTCAGGAAGTTATAGAGAGCTATAAGGTCTCCCCTGAGCCTCCTCTTCTCCAGGCTGAACAATCCCAGCTCCTTCAGCCTCTCCTCATAAGGCCTGTGCTCCAGACCCCTCACCAGCTTCGTGGCCCTCCTCTGAAAGCGTTCCAGGGCCTCAATGTCTTTCTTGCAGTGAGGGGCCCAAAACTGAACACAGTACTCGAGGTGCGGCCGCACCAGTGCGGAGTACAGGGGGACAATTACCTCCCTGTTCCTGCTAGTAACACTGTTTTTGATGCAAGCCAGAATGCCGTTGGCCTTCTTGGCCACCCGGGCACACTGTCGACTCATGTTCAGCCGAGCATCAATCAGTACCCCCAGGTCTGTTTCCTCAGCACAGTCCTCCAGCCACTCTGCCCCAAGCCTACAGCGCTGCCTGGGGTTGTTGTGGCCAAAGTGCAGGACCCGGCATTTGGTCTTGTTAAACCTCATCCCGTTGGCTTTGGCCCAGCTCTCCAGCCTATCCAGATCCCGCTGTAGGGCCTCGCTACCCTCAGGCAGATCGACACTCCCTGCCAATTTGGTGTCATCCGCGAACTTACTGAGGGTGCACTCAATGCCCTCATCCAAGTCATCAATAAAGATGTTGAAGAGGACAGGCCCCAGTACCGACCCCTGGGGGACTCCACTCATGACTGGTCTCCAACTGGATTTGACTCCATTTACCACCACTCTCTGGGCCCAGCCCTCCAGCCAGCTCCTTACCCAGCCGAGAGTGTACCCATCCAAGCCATGGGCTGCCAGCTTTTGCAGGAGGATAGCATGGGAGACAGTGTCAAAGGCTTTGCTGAAGTCTAAGTAGACCACATCAACAGCCTTTCCTTCATCCATCAGACGGGTCACAGGATCGTAGAAGGAGATCAGACTGGTCAAGCAGGACCTGCCCTTCATGAACCCATGCTGGCTAGGTCTGATCCCCTGGTCATCCCACACCTGCCGCGTGATCTCCCTCAAGACAATCTGTTCCATTACCTTCCCTGGCACTGAGGTCAGGCTAACAGGCCTGTAGTTCCCCAGACCCTCCTTACAACCTTTCTTGTAAATGGGAGTCACGTTGGCAAGCCTCATATATTATATGATATATAATATCATATCAATAACTATGACTGCCAAATACAGTAACAAATCTTTCATCTTCACATCAAAAAGACATCTTTCCAAGGGGTACTGGTATGAGCGGGAAGATCCAGCTCTTTATACCCAGGTTTTCAGAATCCTTAACTTACATACAATGCAGGTGCAAGTTAATTAATTACATAAAATTATTATTCTTTTCAAAGCATTGTGACAAAAAAGGCAATTTTTACGTTAGTATCTTTGTAAACAGGATAAACTCGGGATTTATGTATAAGATTCAGGAAAGCCATTTATTCCATATACATTTATAATATGCTGTTAGCAAACAAACAAGCAAACAAACTTCTAATTCGGAAAGTATTATATTCAGTAAGAAAATCAGATTATGTTATAGTTTTTATATACTTTATATATATATATAATTACTGGATTACACTGGGTGATGCCACATACTGGTATCAGTTAGCATTTTTCCAAACCATAGGCATATCTCGAGAACTATTCTCTGAAAAACACCTTTAAATTATGTCAGATCTGAGCTCACATGATGCAAATCACCTGAATTTCTTTACAGACAAAAGTCATAACTCATAAATATTCAATTTCTTTTGTCCATTCCCCCACCCCGCCCAAAAGTCACTAAAGCTTTGGAATACTTTCTACAATCTTCCCTGAGCTGTCCTCTAGTCTCATTGGGGCGAGATCCAAAAAATGAGTTTGATATTGAGATGCTTAATGCTTCATTGCCTAAAAGTTAAAATCCAAGGTGCTGATAAATTCCTCATATAGGGACTGAGAGGGAGTTACGTATTTATCTCACAGCAGCCAGTGTAAGGAGGAGGCAATACCTAATTCAGGTGGCAGGAAATGCTAAGGAAAAAAGTGTTCTGGAATGCCGTCCCTTGCCTGTCTGAAAGCTGCAGTTGTGAAACTTTAGTTCTGAGCTCAGAGCCTTTGGACAGACGCGACTGCTGGCACTTAATGCATTTGCCTGGGTACCCACTTCTAAATCGAGGAGGTGATTGAGCTGAAAAGTTGCAAATTTTTTCTAGATGCTAGAGAGGTAATTTTCAGCCAGATCAGTCCCCAAAACCAGCCGACTGTTTTGCTTGGCTAGGATTCATTCTGGCAAATAAGACTTTGGGCAGCAGCTTGAGCAAAGGCTTAAAGAAATCAAGAAACTGTAGCTTAAGGACATGGTATAATGATAAAGCTAAGTGCATCTAGTAGCTGAATACTGCTGGCATGCAAAACAGCTCTCCCCTTGGTCCCTGTTGGAAAGTTTCTACTCCTTCCCTTGCATTAGTAAAGGTGCTTCTGTGACACTTCAGTGATCTGGGTCAATAAGCTAAACTGACTTAATTAGCATTATGGGGGGGGGGGGGAAGCTGCATTCCCATCAGGTCTCACCTGTGCCTCACATCCACTTAAGTGCTATGCAAAAGACTGAAGAGTGCGATGGGGGTCGGAAAGGTGAGGTGACACAAGACACACAGGGAACAAAGGCTGGACTAACTGCTGGAGCAGTCAGAACCGTTTGATGTAAATGTTAGATCACTTCAACTGTTAACAACAAAAAGCAAAGTCATGCATTTGAGTACCGGCACACAAATAATTGTTTACAGTGCAAAAGATGTAAGGAGGGACTAGTAGTTTTACCTTTAACATGACAGTCCAGGGATCTGAGCATTTTCCTTGTCATTAGAAAATGTTGATTCTGTTCATTCTCCCCCTATGAAATTTTCAGTGATTGAGAGGGGTTTTTTTTATTATTTTGGTCTTACATCACATATAAAAGACCAATGTAAAACAAGAGCACATGAGGTGTTTATTCTGGAGTATTTAGTAATTGCAGAGTCAGTGAAGATACCTGAGTAAAACATTCTTCTCTTCATCAGAAGGTAAATGAGGTAACTACAGAATCCCGTGGGAACCAGAAATGAGAATTTTTTTAAATGTACATGCAGTTAACTCTTGTAAAGATCCAAGCTCCTTCTATAAAAGCAGTTCACTTTGCATTGTGTTTTCTATAATGTTTTAATGTTTGTTCTGTCTATAAGTACAGTCTGTCCCAATACAAGAACAGATACATTTAAACAGATTTTTTTTGGATTCTGTCCACTCTCTGCTGTACAGCTATGGCCTACCTTCCTGTTCTTTGGGCTCTTGCTTTAGTTTGGATACACAAATCCCTGAATAGTGAGTACAAAAATAGCGTCTCTTTTTCACTTTCCCTCAGTTTTGCAACTTAATATGCAACATTAGTTAGCCCTAAAAACATTTCTCCAGGTTTTAAGGCATTCAACCCATTGCCTACTTATTGTTAGGAGCCTTTGTAGATATCCAAGTGCTAACAAATGCAAAACAAAAGAACCTGTTTTACATGTTGCCAGAGAAAAACTTCAGACCAAAGGAAAAGCAAGATAGGAAATATTTGTTCAAGATTCTTTAAACTTCATTGAGAATGTGAGTTCTAGTAATGGCATTTCCTGCATTTTCGCACACATGCCGCAATGGGAACAATTTATGTGTAAGTAAAATTATAGTGGGTAGTCATTGCCAAAGCTTTAAACACATTACACAGATACCAAAGTCACAGCTTACATGATTTCTCATTTTACCCCTTCAGAAGAAGAAGCAGAGTAGGAATACATTTCAGACATTAACCGAATAAGCCCAGTTTTCTTTTTTGCGTCCCTCATGACTTTAAGTGTGGTTGCAGGAAAACAATTGTAGCCTTAACAGTGTTGGGGAGGGCCAGTAAAACATATTCAGACCTCTTCCCTTCTCAGACTCCATCTTTGGCAAAATCAAAAGTAGAATTTAGGCACTCAAAGGGTAATTTGTGAATTTAAAATGTTATGTTTTTGACAAGCAACATCTGCAGTATCAAACGTTTTAAGCCAAAAGTTCTACCTGCCTAAACTTGACATACTCTGCATTCCAGACACACTGTCAGCTATCCAGCTCTCACCTGAGGCCACCAGGAACCCATAGTGAGACATCCCTGTGTCTATGTCCTCGGGTACAAAGGGAAAAAAAAAGAAAAAGAAAAAAGAAGTTTGCTCTGTAGTACAGAGAATGAAGCTGATGTTTGCCCTGAGATGGAAATTCTGAGTGAAGGGAAGAATTTGTCCTGAGGGTTTTTGGGCCCAGAACTAGGTGTAAACTGTCTCATTCTTACCTTCTCCAAATTTGGCCTAGTAATTTGAATTCCTTCTAGACCACTGAATTAAGATATTTTAGCACTAAATTATTCCTGTAGCTGGCATGGGTAGTTTCCTAGCCTCTTTTATTCACAAGATTAGACTTTTCCTAAGTTGTTCCATTATAAATATCTACTAAAACACAAAGAGAATAGAACACCGTCTCTAATTCTGCCTCCTAAAGACTAACATTCTCCAGGAACTTTAAATGAAATACAATGGCAAAATTTTTCTGATTAAATCCTGTTGAAACTTGATTTGTTCAGAGCTAATATTAATTTTTAATACATTTAGATCTGCCTCTGTAGAAATTTTTAACTTTAATTTTTACAAATTATGCAAACCCAATTCTGATGTTTATGAATTACATGTACTGCTCAAAACCTTCATGGACAAATGTCTGAAAAGGATCCAGCCATGTAACACACTGAAAGAAGTTACCAACCAAACACAAAAGTTAGCATTTAGCAGTTATGATCTGACAGATGTGTGTAACATGGAAGAAAAGAGCGAAGAACCAAGATTTTCATAGTACTTTTAAAAACTGAGATCTAAGAGTTTGAGAACAAAAGGGACGCACCACGTTAAAAAAAAAAAATTGTAGACTGCTTTACCATTTGACAGTGTTCTCAGTGAAAGGAAATAGGCACAAATAACAAAGAAAACACTGTAAGGAAGAAGCTTGAAGCAAGCAGTGAAGTCTTTGTCAAACATGGAATGGACATTTTCACAAATTCCAAAAGCGGTAAAGAAAGAGATGCAAACAGATCTCACATGTTACACAGTTACCTCTGTCTTTCACAAGAGAGCTGAGCACAAACACTCGCATCCTCACACACACACACCTTAATTCTAATTCATTGTTAGAATATAACAATGGCTGTACTGGGTCAGACTGGAGATCTCTCTAGCGTAATATTTTATTTCCAGTAGAGGCCAAAAAGAGGATAATTAGGGAAGAGCATAAGAGAACAAACGTCAAAGAACAGAGCAGGCACACAGTGACTTCTCCATATACTCACCCAGTGGTACTGCTTTAGCCTTGCTCCAAGTATGTTTTAGGGGACTGTACTAAAACCAGAATACCCTAAGGCTGCACCATGGCCAGGGTTTATTTTTTAAGCAAGCCATGGAATTTTTGGTGTGTTCCACCCTACATGGCAAATATTAGTTGTGAAATGTAGGACTCTCAGGGAGGTGTCATACAGAGAACCTATGCTTAAATTAGGAGATTAGTGACCAAAAAAGCCCTTCCAGTCCTTTTGTTATTCAGGACAACAAATTATATGCATTTCACCCAAAAAAAGAACACTCAGCCCATGTTCTAGCAGGAGCCAGGTGAAATGGATAATTTCCCTTTAGCTTTCCAAGCCCTAGGCTTAGTCACGGACCTACCTTAGGGGGAGGAAATCTTACACAGGTGCTTGGCCAAAGTAGTTATCTACAGCTTGAAACTGAACAGGTAATCTGTTGAATATGAATTTTATTAAACAACATCTAGCTGCACAGTTTGATATAACTTATGAAAAGATGGCACAGTATAGATTTTATACCTGTACAGAACTTAGTGTAGAGACAGCTGGCAGAAGTCCATAGCAAATTCTGTAGGAAGAAGGTAGCCAGCACACCCCATCTTTCCAGGCTCTGCAAAAATCTTGCATAAACTGAAACAGAAGAGTGATAAAGAGACAGAATCTAATTTGCCGTCTAGTGGCAGACCCAGTAAAGAAATGTAATCTAACTGCCATCTCCATTGACTCACTACTTTGACCAGTGCAGTTTTTCATTACCATCCTAAAAATTTACCCTGATTTTGTTTTGTTTTCCCAGAGCTTATGACAGTGGAAAAAGCTATGAAAGTCTGCATGAAACCTGGGGAAGAGGAAGAAGGGGAAAATATGGCATAGAGGCTATATAGTGTTACAGCACAACTCTCATCTACATGTCTAAATGTCCATCTCTCCTAACACAGGGCAGTATAAGAGTCCCTGGCAAATTTTTGTTCCTGACCTGTGCCCAGCTGCAATATATGGAAAAGCATTAGCCGGTCCATGACTGAGACAATACCAGGTAGCATGTTTCAGTTAAGCATAATGAACAGCTACAGACCAGTGCTGCAACTCATACCATGGCCCTGCTCCATTTATTAATACAGATATTGTGATGCCAATGCAGTAATTTATGTTATTAATTTCTAGGCAAAAAGAAATGCAAATTTAGGGGAGATGCCTGAACTCAAGTTGTATTGACTTAGTGTAACAATGATGAAAACTTGTTACTGCAAATTTAAGCAACCTCTGCTGCAATATGACAATAAACATATAAAGATGCATTTTAATTTTTTTCTTTGATAAAAAACCAGAAATTTATAAAATAATTTCTACTGTCATTCATAATGGCATTATGACCAGCACCAGAGAAATTTTCTTCTGCATGTGATTCTCCCCTAATATTCTCTACAAGTAAACAGAGAGAAACCTCTGTAACTACCCACTTCAACTCTCACCTTGTACTTCAGTTTAATTTTGTACAAGCTTTTGCTGAGAAAAAAACCTTTCCAAGTCAGTTTAAATCTCTGCAACTGGAATAATCACTAAATGCTGGTTTTACTGGATATATCTTGTATCTCTGCTGTTAAATCTTTTTCTATTTCATAATCAAGCTGACTCACTTTTTTTCTTCCTCGTACACTTGCATTGGTTTAAGTTTACTAGCACTGTGAATAGATACTGTTATAGTGTCTGAGATAGTTATATTGATGGAGAAATGAACATCTGGAATGCAAGAAGAAAAACACTGGTGCCCTGCAAGATCTGAGTATTTTTTCTCCCTGTGTTAATAATGAAGGCTTTGCTTTGTGTATTCCTTTTATGTCATTCTTTACATTTTCCAAAAAGACTGTGTGGCAGTGCAAGAAATTAACTTCCAGCACAAATACATCCCCTGTGGGCTACAGGCTGTCTGCCCCACTGGAATTCAAGAGCAAGAGAATGGAAGGAGAATTTGAGTCTGTTTTATGGTGATGCACAGCTCAGGCCATGATTAAATAATGTTGGATTCATTCAGCAAAATATAAATAAAGTCGGTAGTTCAAGACAGTTGTGATCCTTGTTACTCTTTTGTGCTGGCTTATGGTTTTTATCTGTAGTATGCTGTTGCCCAAATTACATCCTACTATGCCTTTCAGGGTAATGCCCTCAAGACACAATGACACTGCAAGGTCAACAGTATGTTACAGAATGAGAGATTTGAGTGATTTAAGGCCTTGCTGCTCAGATCCTTGTCCAGCTGAGTTTTGAATATCTCCACTGATGGACAGCCCACAGCCCCTCTGGTATCCTATTCCAAAGTCTATCAACTTTGCAGTCAAAAATAAATATTCTCATATGAAGTCAGAGTTTCCGTTGTTCCAGCTTGTGTCCATTGCCCTCTTGCCCTTACACTGTGCACCTCTGAGATGAGTCTGCATCCATCATCTCTACACCCTCCCGTATCTGAACTAACGGAAGACAGCAGTAAGACCTGCCCCCTTTTGTCTTCTCTTACAAAGGCAGAACAATACCAGTTCTCTCCTCATATGTCACATGCTCCCACACCATAACCAGCTTCATAGCTCTCTGCTGGACTCACTCCAGCGTGTCAATGTATTTCTTGTAGTGGGGAGGCCGAGACTTGATGCAGTAGTCTAGGTGAGGTATCACTAATGCCGAGTAGAGGAAAAATAAGTTCTCTTGACCTACTGGCTACACTCTAAAAGTCATCTTGTTAGTGTGGTTGGCGCACTAACGTGTGAAAGTGTGTTACTACTAACAGAGGTGATGATACATAGGCACTGACACTGAATTACAAGGCCAGGAAAAACAAACATTCTGTTTTGATCATACATTTTAATGTATCATCAGGCCTTTCTTATTCAAATTTCAAACAGCAATTATTCACCTATTATACTTTACTTGTCCAGCTTAGGAGACATTCTCCGTTCAAGATGGCAACTTACTCCTTACCCCCTAGGGGAAAAATTATACAAATGGTGTTTGATCCCAATGACTAAACAGTACAATAGGAAGAAATTATTCAAGGGGAGAGATGTAATGAGAAGCAGCAAGGAAAAGTGATGGCATGGGAAGAAAGGAAGAGGCACTAATGAAAGGGCAAAACAGGAAAAGGAGAGGAAAAGGCAAGAGAACTATTACAGCAGTGAAAGGTAGGGAAGAAATGGTCTTTAGTCTTTACAAGCATCTGCAAAGCCTGGCAACACTAGCAAAGGCCTCTTCTCAAGCTCTAGAGCCTGCTGCAAAAACAGACCCTGATGACCTCCTCTTTCAAGCCCTGTTAAAGTTCTGAATGCTATAAAATCTATCCCACTGTTTCAAATAAACTCAGTGACTGCAGTGTGTGAATCCTTGATCAGTCTTTTGGCTCTGCATAATCAACTTTCTGCAGTACGCTGAGATTCTGGCATTGCTTCTAAGCAGCCAGTGCCAGCAGCAACCTGCATTTCAACCATTTTAAATCTGGGAGAACTAAAAATTTAAATCTAAATCCAGTGACTTGTTTGACCTAAAGGGACGTTTTATGGTTTCATTTTATTTTTCATCAAAAACACTCAACAAGTTTAACAGTTGTCCCTAAAACAGCAGATTTTCTGTTAATTTCACTTTTTAGCTTTCACACTATGTGTTCAAACTACCTCTCCTATTTTTTAGCCATTTGCCCCAAGACGATCAAACAGGGCATTTTTGTGTAAAGAAGTTCTTTCTCCATGACCACAGCTTTCACTGTGAACAGCAAGAACATTGCAAACAGGGCTTTATTTATTTATTTATTTATTTATTTATTTATTTATTTGTATTTGTTATATAACACCCATCCCCATGTATCTGGCTGCCCTACAAAAGTTAAAGACAAGAATAAATTAAATAAAGCTATACCCAGTGGCCAGAGAGAAGCAGCTGTTCTGCCAAGAGCCAAGAAAAAACAACTCAGAGAAGAAGAGTTGTTGAGAAAATCAAGATAAAACGACCAAAGATGCACTGTCCATAAAGGTCAGAAGAGTTTATTATCGAGGCTTTTGCATGCTCTGTCTGCTTGATTGCTGTATACAAATATTTTACAGCAGCTCTAGAGGCTATTGCGGGTGGAGATGCTTTATAAACCTATCAATTGAACCAAAAAATGCTTTATAGCTGTCCAAAATCGTAGCAGTGTGAAAAAAAGAAAGAACTGTGACACTTAACTGTGACTGCATAACAATGGTGAGCACATTTTACATTCATCTCTTTGAATCACTGCCATAAACAGTCATGTAAAAGTTACTGTGACTGTATAGCAGGAGCCAAACACAATGAAATTAAATGATCTTCACTACTAAAAATAAAAGTCAGTATCAAAAGTACTGTAGAAAAAAGTAAGTTTTCCGTAGCACAAAAAAGACATCACAATTCCGGACAATTCAAAAAAAGCATTAGCACTCCATTTATCTCCGACTCTGTTGAGTGTCTTACATAGCCATGAGTAAACTATTTAAAATATGTCACTCCACAAAACAGTGGGATGTGTTGGTTATTCTATTCATTTAACATAGCAGAATCCAGGAAATGGATTAATTTTGCACCCCAGCAGTACAGCCACATGATCTTAAGTTCTTGGACAGTACAAATGCCAGCCAGATGCTCACAGCTTTTCAGTTAGTATGACTATGTGAAGATGTCGAGCCCTGCCTGGAAGATGTACAGACAGGATCAGTTTACGTCTGAGCTGAGTTACGTCATCCTGGGCAGGGGAATGAGACTGATCTGCTCTTTGCTCTTTCTTTTTTTTCATGTCCTTGCTGACCCAGCACATTCCACTGGAGATACCTGCTGGTACTGCAGCAGAATATCAGTATTTTAGGGCACACGTGAGTCCTTTCTGGCTGCAGCTGTGCCAGCTCAAACAGCTACAACTCCTGTTCACCCCTGGCTGCTCACTGGTGCACCCATTGCAGTGTTCATCACCCGTTCTGTCCTGCCAGCAGAGCTTCTCTGCAAGCACCTCCCAAAACATTTCAGTCAAACTGAGTCATATTCACAGGATTCACTAGGAATCTTGCAAGTATGTCTATTTCCTATATAAATCATAGCAGTTCAAAGCAGCATGGGTCCAGGCTAATTTATAGCAAAGAAGATACACAAAGTCATGACACAATAATACCAGATATAAGAAACTTACATTCTTTTCTTTTTCTCTTTTGTCTCCAAAACACTAAGCACAATTAAAATTCCCTCTATCATGATATTGTGGCTTGAAAAACCTTCCTCTTAAAATTCCAATATGTTGCTGGAAGTTACTTTATCTTCCACCAAATGCCTCCGTAAGGCCTCAAGCTCCTGGCAAATTTCCAGCTATAAAGATTTTGTGTCTGTTTCCCATCCCTGTCCTCCTTTTAATGTTACTTCCTTCCCAATCTCCAGACTCAGAAGAAAAACAAAAGCAATGGTGCATTCCATATGACTCTGACAGCAGGGCCGATTCCAAAACAAATTGATTTGGTGCAACCAACCCTTATCCTGTGTCTTCAGACAGCAAGCTCTTCAGGGCAGAGTCTATCTCTTTTCTGTTGCATAAAGGACAGAACAGGCCCTACCCTCTCTGGGAACCTGCACGCTATCTGTATTCTAAGAGGTGCTTTGGTGTCCCTATTTTATCAGGCCGTGCCCACAAGACATTAGGCTCAGACTGCTGAGGTGCTTCTACATTTGCCACCAGTCCTTAAATCCATAAACAAATGAACATACATTTCTTCTTCTTTTTGAAAAGACTCCTTGTCCTTATTTTCCCTGTATGTCAGCCTAAGCACCATTAATCCACCCCTTACCCATTTCTGAATCTGTGCTTACAATTTACTGCATGCAGGACCCTGTGATTGCATGCAGCCCCATATAAGCTGGTCCAATTGTCAGAAACCAAACCTCCCAATGCACACATTCAAATATGGATTTTTGTACATGCCAAAATTGCAGATACAATAGTTGTAGTGATAAGTACACAGAGCACAAATCTACCTGTAAGCGTTTTGACTCCACTGCCCATAAGGAGTCAAAAGTCCGTATTGTTAAATCACCAGGCAAATACAAAAAGTGTTTTCTAAACTGCTCATCATACTAGGCCCAAACTGAACAAGCGCAGAGACTGAATTACCTCTTGTCCATGAAGAAAATATTGTTTTTGATAGCAGGGTTAAGGTTTTTGGCAGGGTACCAGGGAGCCCCCATTGTGGCTTCCTGTATTACACAGAACTGTATATGGCTAGAGGGCAAACACACAATTCCCACCCTGCCAACAGATCAACCTTTGCAAACACAAATGTGGAGGGAAAAATAAGAAGTGGCAACACTGTATCGTGCCAACAGTACCTGCTGTATTTATTATTCTAGTGCGTATGCTCTGAACAAAAAGATCATTGCGGGGGTTCCACTACCATACTCCTTCAAAATTAGGCATTTCTGAATGCACAACAGCTGATGAGAATACTTTTCAAGTTGAAAAAGATCACACACGGAGAAATGTATTTTAAGAATATCTCTTTTTCTCTCATACCCTTTTCAGTTTTTATTTTCTCGCTGTGGTGTATCGCGAATCACTGCCAGTCAGTGAATTGTACCCAAAGGGTACCCTTGCAATGCTGTGTTTAAGGACAACAGCTCTCCGAGCCTCCTCTGTCACAAGCTTCCTGCCATTGAGCTGCTTACAGAGAAGGTGCATAGTGTAGGAAGAAAATTTCACTTAAAACATCTGCTACAATAGAAATTTTATGCATTTTAATTGTCTCTTTTCACAGATATAATTTAATTTGAAACAAATCTGAGGAAAATAGTTTTCTGAAGTTGTTTTGATTGTTCCATTTTTAAATTTTGATAGAAGACATCATAATGATTGGAAATAATGGGATAACTGTTTCAAGCCAGTTTTCTCTTTCAGTTAACTTAGATCTATGTTTCTGCATGAAAATTCTTCACTCTAACTCTGGGAAGGAATTAATAGTTCCTACTGTAAGCTATGTGGAATGCCTTTTTTTTTTTTTTTCTCTGAACTTGCCCAGAGGCTGCATGTTTTCCTGAAAACAAAATGGCAAATTTCTATGCTTATCTAAATCACAACTGTTTCGTTCTGATGTGCTTGGAGACCCTAATTTTTACTCTTCATTCACAAAGAATCCACAGGTGCCACCAGAACAAGAGCTGTGCCACAGGTTAGCCAACTTCAAGATCAAAGTGCAGATTTATCAAGAAAACAAAGAATAGGAAAACAAAACCACTTTAACTGTACAAAGTCATTGTACATTCATACCACGGATTTCACTCATTGCCACACTTGTGAACAAAAGGGAGAGGCAGCCATAAAGTTGAAAGGAAGAATGATGTTAATGAGGTTGCAAAAATGTAATTGAGATATTTGTCCCTCAAGTTTCATACGTGTGTAATACAATCAGTGATAGATTAACATGCTTAAGTGAGAGGTTCGGAAGCTTTTCTGAACCCAGAAGAATGTCTAGTTTAAAAGTGGTGCTATAGATATTTGGAACAGTCTCCCCCCAAATTTTCTGAGTACTTACGGCAAAAATAATGCAATATTAAACATTTCTAATAGCATGCTTGTTTTAATCTTGGTAGAATTTAAATGAGAAAATGCAGGAGTACCTACAGGGAGAAGGAGATTAATGTTTTCTGGTCTGCAAGACTCTTGTTCAAATATACTACAGAATGCTATACTGAAGGCCACAAAATACTGTAAAAATCAATTTCCAAACGACACAATCAAGTCAGTTTAACAGAATAAGCTACAGTGGCAGTAAAGCTAGAGAAATAGTATAAAAAGATGGTCCTAATATATTTGTTCTTTGAGGATCACTTATAAGATTTTTCTGTCCCAAATCCACCAGTCCAGAACTTTTTTATTTGAATATAGAATCATAGAATCATAGAATCATAGAATGGTTTGGGCTGGAAAGGACCTTAAAGATCATCAAGTTCCAACCCCCCTGCCATGGGCAGGGACACCCTCCACTAGACCAGGTTGTTCAAAGAATATTTGCTGATCAGTTGTGTGGTTTGCACAGAACTCCTGTGATTTAAAAGTCAGTGCATGTACTGACTTTCACATGTATGAGTACAGAAAAAAAAGCAAGGGAATTATCTTACAAATATGGTTAGAAAAGTAGAAAGCATTATTGGTAAGGGGGAGGCTCTTTTTGCCTTTTGTTTAGGAAAGACCAGGCCGTTTGTGACCAAATACAGGAAGAGGAGAATATTATTAGGATAGCAAGATAGGCAGGATGTAAATTACTCAAATCTGGCTGCTCTCATTAATTCCAAACAAAACTGTGTCAATTTTCTTTGCTTTGTTGTAGGACTAACATTCCCGTCCAGGGACTGAAAGACTTCTTAGCATGACAAAAATAGTTTTTAAATTAACACATATAGCTTATACAATTAAAGCACAGGTTTAGAATCACGTTTGCACTCACTCTATGGCAGCATCCAGATTTCAGTTAGTATTTCTCTCATTCAAGAGCTATTTGATCTGTTGATAATGTTAAAAAGGGGCAGGCAAAGATGCAGAGCCCTCAGCATTTAGTCAGTTTCAGGAGCAGCAGCAGATTATTAACTAGGAAGATGATATTCAGGTACCTCTTTACGCATATGAGCTAACAGGTCATTTCCAAGTTTAGAAAAGTATACACTTCTAGTGAGAATCCCTTTCCAAAGAAGCTCTGACTCTCAGCTGCCTAGTAGGATCACACTCACCACTGCTGTTTGTGCACTCTGTTGCTCTCTGCTTCTGGCAAAGACACACATCAACAACTACAGACTGTCAATCCTGCAGCCTCATGTTTGTAATGCTCCAGCTCATTCAGTGTAGCTTTTCATTGGGTCTTCCACCTCAGCTATTGCTTTGGGCTGCAGTTCCTGTTGGATCATAAAAGATAATCTGACTATTCCTTCATTTACTCTCTTTTTTAAAATCAAAATCTAGGATGTTAAGATTTTCTATTATTATCCTTGCAAACACAGACATTATTAAGCTGACATTTTTAAGCGGACATTTTTAAGCTGGAAGAGGGTAGATTTTAAGATGAAAAGAGTAGAATTAGATCCCGTATTACGAAGAGATTTTTTGCTATGAGGGTGGTGAGACACTGGAACAGGTTGCCCAGGGAGGTTGTGGATGCCCCATCCCTGGAGGTGTTCAAGGCCAGGCTGGATGAGGCTTTGAGCAACCTGGTCTAGTGGAGGGTGTCCCTGCCCATGGCAAGGGGGTGGAACTCGATGATCTTTAAGGTCCCTTCCAACCCAAACCATTCTATGATTCTCTTATGACTATCTTGTCTATGACAAAAAAAAATAAAGTCAGCACTTGACATTTACAAACATTTTAGTTTCAGCCCAAATGATAAAACTTGTAGTAGCTAAGGAAATTGAATAATGAATTATACATTTAATCAACTGTTTACAGCTTTCTGAAAGATATATTGAAATTACATTTTGCACAATACAAAAGATGTTGTTGAAATGAAGTTCATCCAAAAGGCATTTCAAAAATTAACTGGGTGACTTGAGAACCTCAAGTCAAAGACTTGAGTCTTTGACATGAAAGCACTTAGTATTGCAGTCAAGGACTGATACACAAATAAACAATGATTAAATAATTGAAAAAATAGTGCCGTGAGTGTCAGTAAACACAACATATACTTAAACATGCCCCTTTGCTGCCCTGGAAATATTTGCATATTTTCTGCCAGTTAATTTCATAAGATGAGTGAGACCATTAAAAACCACAGATCTTCCAAAGGGTCATCTTCCCTCAACTCTGCCCACCTTTCTGTTCCCAGCTGCACTCTCCTGTCTTTTATTCTTACCTGGGTCTTGATGCTTGTTGGTTCCTTTTATGATTTTGTTCAAGTTACAAAGCAACAAGGAGCTTTGAAACAGGAAAGTTCCTAGTCAACTTGCAGATGACTTTGTAACCCAGGTTATCTTCCAGTAATCTCACTTGTTGGTCAAAGATTCACCCAAAAGCCACATACAGATCTTAGTACAAAATCACAAATTTTACAGGCTCATAAAAGGCAAATACAGATGTCAGAAAAGTCTTCTCATCTGTGGACTGTTTCTAGCAAGGAGTATGATCAAATGGCCACCCACAGAATATTCATGAGGGTAATGGTCTTTCTAAAAGATCTTAAGAAACATCCAAGGCAATTGGTGGATACCTAACACTTATCTTGGAATGAAGAATGTTTTCTGAACAAGATAAAAATCAGATAGCAAACAGAAGTTTCACAGGATCCTCCACAGTGACACCTTTTCAAAACAACTAGCTTTCAACACACACAAAGATACTGACATACTAATGCCAACTAAAATCTACAAGGGATCTTTTATCTACAAGGGATCTTAACATCACAGTATAGGAAGATGTTGCTTCATTTATACGAGGAAGTTAGCCCCCTGGTTAAATATGCCTTGTGTTTTCTTGTTCAGAAATTTGTCAAAATAGGGGCAAATATGGATAATTTACTTTGAATTTTCAGACTGAGCACAATTATTCAAACAGAATTACACCTGTGTGCTTGGCTACTACTTTTTCAATGTAAAGAACAAAAGTCACTTCATATATAGAACACCACTGCCAATATTCCACAGTACGTTGAGATTTCATCTTAATATTTTATTTTAATCAGCTTATGCAGAAATTTTATGCTTTTTTGTAGTTACTCTAAAACTCAATATTTTATTATACTAGTTACTCTAAAAATCATTATTTTATTAAAGTTCTGCAACCTGCTACAAGTCTTAAAATTTATGTCTGAAAAAACAAAACACCAAGAAACACACCGTTCACTATGATTTTAATAGCAATTTCACAGTTCTATTTCACAAAATACTAATGAAAACAAGACCCATTTTCTGATGTTGGCTTCCTTTTGTGGCAATAATATTTACTTGCATATATTTACTTGCCTAAAATCTTCTGAATGTTACTCTGTCTTCAAGAATGTCAAAATGTACCTAACTATTTTATGGACAATTTTATTATGGATAGATGTGAAGGGTACATGCTCTTTTGCTAAGAGTGAAAGATTCCAAAGTGCCATAAATGGAATTTTAATTTTGTAAAATTTAAACGTATCTTAGCAAAATATTATTACTATCACTTACAATGTCTGTAGCAAATAAAAATTTAAAATAATAAAAAAATAAATGAAAATTTATGTTCATTTTCCTATATTCTGATGTACCATAATATACAATAGCATTTACAGTCTGTAACAAATAGTATTTTAAAAATGACTGCTGGGGTTCTAATTTAGACACATGCTATTCACATTCTTACTCTCACTTACAAACAAGTTTTATGTATGTGTATGTGTTTATTTTCAAAGAGCATGAGGATGTCAGGGAAACCAATAAAATATAACACGCTCTAAAACCAGCTTTCTTTATAGAGCTGTTCTAGTGAATAAGAACTGAAGTGTGCAATTAAAGAAAAGGGGGGGGGGGTAAAGAATAAAAAAGAGAGAGACGGATTGTAATATAAATTGTCTTCCTGCTTGAAGATTATATGCATCCTGGGTACTGAGAACTTAGCTGGAAGTGAGGTATGAGGACTTTGAAAATCCTGTTGTGTTGTTAAAAGTACCAGAATGAAAAGAGTAGCTCTGAGATCTTGAACTGGAAGAGGCTATTATCATGTACTGATGCCCTGCTGAGGGAACTGAATATGTCCCCTCTCCAGGGCTCTTACCTGAATAATTCAGAAAATTAATAGAACAGAAAATTGTTCTAACAGTGCTTCGAAGTCCACAGCTGAAATATCCCTTTCGAAAGTAGTTTAGTAGTAATTTTTAAAAAGATTTTTAAATAAGAGGAAGCTGAAGGATCTCTTGTAAGCCTCCTCAAACAGCTTTCTTACTGTAATCTACATAATCAGAATCACAGAATCATAGAAAGGTTTTGAGTTGGAAAGGACTTTAAAGATCATGAAGTTCCAACCCCCATGCTATGGGCAGGGACACCCTCCTCTAGACCACGTTGCTAAAAGCCTCATCCAGCCTGACCTTGAACACCTCCAGGGATGGGGCATCCACAAATTACCTGGGCAACCTGTTCCAGTGTCTCCCCCACACTGAAAAATTTATTCATAATACCTAGTCTAAATCTACCCTCTTTCAGCTTATAATTGTTCCCCCTTGTCCTATCATTACACTCCCTTATAAAGAGTGTCTCTGCATCTCTCCTGTAGGCCCCCTTCAGGTACTGGAAGGCTGCTATTAAGTCTCCTCGGAGGCTTCTTTTGTCCAGGCTGAACAACCCCAACTCTCTCAGCCTGTCCTCATAGGGGAGGTGCTCCAGCCCTCTGATTAATTTTGTGGCTCTCCTCTGGACTCTCTCCAACAGGTCCATGTCTTTTTTATGTTGGGGGCCCCACATCTGAACACAGTACTCCAGGTGGGGTCTCACGAGAGCAGAGTAGAGAGGGAGAATCACCTCCTTTGACCTGCTGCTAATGCTTCTTTCGATGCAGCCCAAAATTCTGGGCTGCAAGCACACATTGCCAGCTCAAGTTGAGCTTTTCATCAACCAACACCCCCAAGTCCTTTTCCTCAGGGCTACTCTCAAGCCATTATCCACCCAGGCAGCATTTGTGCTTGGGATTGCCTCAACCCACGTGCAGGACCTTGCACTTGGCCTTGTTAAATTTCATGAGGTTTGCATGGGCCCACCTCTCCAGCCTGTCAAGGTCCCTCTGGATGGCATCCCTTCCCTCCAGTGTGTCCACCACACCACACAGCTTAGTGTCATCGGCAAACTTGCTGAGGGTGCGCTCAATCCCACTGTCCATGTCTCCAACAAAGATGTTAAACAACACTGGTCCCAGTACTGACCCCTGTGGAACACCACTTGTCACCGGTCTGCACTTGGACATTGACCACAACTCTTTGAGTGCAACTGTCTAGCCAGTTCCTTATCCAGCGAGTGGTCCTTCTGTCAAATCCATGTCCCACCAACTTAGAGACAAGGATGTCATGTCGGACTGTGTCAAAGGCTTTGCACAAGTCCAGGTAGATGATGTCTGTTGCCCTTCCTCTATCCACCAGCGCCGTGGCTCTGTCGTAGAAGGCCACCAAATTCGTCAGGAACGATTTGCCCTTAGTGAAGCTGTGTTGGTTGTCATCAATCACCTGCTTGTTTTCCATGTGCCTTAGCAGAGTTTCCAGGAGGATCTGCTCCATGATCTTGCCAGGCACAGAGGTGAGACTGACTGGCCTCTAGTTTCCCGCATCTTCCTTATTATTATTCCTTTTTAAAATTGGGCGTTATTTTTCCACTTTTCCAGTCAGTGGGAACTTCACCAGAGTGCCACGACTTCAAAATCAATTATGATGGATAGCAAAAAAAAGAAAATAATTTAAAGGTTAGAACATACTGATAACTTATTAAAAGTGATGTGATAGGTCCTTTTATAGTTACCAACGTGATTTCAGGGGGAAACAGTTCAGGAAACAGTCTGACACAGGAAAAGAAAAAAAAGGAATTGAGTTTATATTTGCCTTTCAAGATTAGTATGGAAGTTTGTGATGTTTACTGGAAGAATCTTAAGGAACCCAATATGTGGCATGGGAAGTCAGCCTGTCATTACCCTGCATCAACCACAATAGTCAACATTGTAATCTGGTAGGAAAAGATTATCTCTGTAGAAAAAAAAAAAAGCACCTTGAAAAGCCATTAAAAGAAAGTAAAAACCCTGCAAAGAAAGCAACCATCAGCAAAGAGCTTTCTCTTGAAGAAGTGTTCTATATGAATGTTATGTTTAAAAATGATCTTATATAGGAGGATGACAGGATGCCTAACGAGGAAAAAGAAAGAACCAAAATCCCAATGAAATCTAAAGCCTGACTGATTATTAGTGATGGAAATATAGTACTTAGCTGATCTCCATCCCTGAATACAGTGTGAAAAGTGTTTCCAGGATTACCTAAAAGTTCCTATTTCATAAATTCACCACTAATACATTAATCTTATACACAAACAATGTGCTTCATGACTCCCACACTTTTCCTGTCATTTTTAAGGCTTTGAGGGGCTTGTACTAGACTTCCACATTTAAATGTAATCCAAAGAATGTTCTGTGGTAGGCAGGGCGCTGCACTTTCTAGATCACGGCTCCCACATCTTACAGCAGTGAGTTATCTGTGAAAGGTCAGACTCACAGACGGTTCCTGGACTTTATGGTAATGCAAATGAGACATATTAAAGGGTTATGCTTCATATCTATTTAAAGCATAATTTTGTAGTACATTGCAAATGTATAAAAAAATAGACTTATCAAAATGTTTACAGAACAAACATTAAATACATGCAGCCTACACAAACGTTCACATCAGTACAATTAGTGGGAAGTGAAATTAGTAGCATTTTATACTTCTTTTGCACTACATTTAGAGAATCTTCAGGTATCAGAGGAAAAAAAAAGAATGATGTTCACACATCATTAATAAAATGGGGAAATGCACAATAAAAAAAAAAATTAACCTGAGGAAAGGCATGGTATTCACACAGATCCATCAAAGTAAAATATTATTCCTAAAGTTCAAACAAGATTTCAACTATTCTAACTACATTTTGTGTGTAAACAGGAATTCTGCTTTTCATTTATTACTGAACCTTTGTAGACTTTAATAGCTTGTGATTGTACAAAGTTCACATATCTTGTTTTAAATTGTTTGAATACCGCACAACAAAAGCAGCTGAACACAATCATCTCATTTAATTAATCTCTTATTTTATTCTCCAATTTTGAGTCACTGAATCACTGGAATTTTCTCTTCAATAACTTATCAGAAATCTGATTAAAGAATTAAATGCTTTCTAATTCCTGGGCTTAGAGGAAGTCAAGAACAGCAAATACTTTTCAAGAAGTATTCAGACTTCAGAGAAAATATTGCTTTAGGGACACTTTTTCCCAAGATGACACATTCTCATAAATTATGTGTTTTTAATGTTTAGGCTAAGCCAAAATTTCTGGTTAATTCTACAAAAAATTTGATGGTGATTGATGGTGATTTTACAGAATTAATGAATTTTCAGGAAATTAATATCAAAGCACAGCTGACTGGGTTCCTGTTCAGCACTTCTGAACCACTGCTCATTGAGCAAAGCAATCACTGGACAATGCGGGTTTTGCCTGAGCAAAATGCAAGTCAGGAGACCTGGATTCCCATTGTCTTCACTGGGAGTTTTGCCTGCATATGGAGTTAGCTGGGACTTCTGGTGAATGGGATCCATTCACAGAGCAGCTAAGTAAAGCACCCAATACATCACCATTTTGAAGTTAACACTAGGTGGTAGACATAACTGGAAGAAATACAGACATTTTTGGAGCCACGTGAAAGACTTGTAAAAAGAAGCACTTCAAATGTATTGTCTCTTATTTCCCCCTATTTTGGCCTAAACGTTTTTGTTTTGAAAGGTATCTGGCTGTTCACTCTGACATTCCCTTTGGTTTAACAAATTAATTAAAATAATTTCCTTTTTGCATGCAGTCTGTAGCCGGAAGAGACATCCAGAAGATCTGACATCCTTGCAGCTGAAAACGGAAATCTGTTCCACTGTCCGTACCCCCTTCTGTCACCATTTAGTTGGAGGAGGGAGGATTTCTAACCAACCAGTTCTCAGCATGGTTCTGTGTAAGTGCATATCCACTGACACAGAGGCACTCCCAGCTATACCTCTGTGATACAAACTCCTCCATGAATAGATGTCTGTATGAGTCAGACCTTCAATCCCATTTCCCGACCCAGCTGAGAGTTGGTAAAAGCAGAACACAGGGAAAAGCTAAAGGTGAAAAAGTAGATAGCATCAGAACAAGAAAGCCCTGTAGGGAAAAGAGGACATGAAAGAACAAAGATAAAAGGAGTATTACAGACTGCACAGAGAAGGAGCATAAAATAAGGGGCGGTTTGGAACAGGTGTCTAAGAACCAAACAAGGCCAAGATCTAAGCTTCCCTCAGAACTTGGATTCACCAATTCAAATGAAAACAAGACCTGTCCTTCATAATTTTTCTCTGACTCAAAGGAAAATAGTGGTGGGCTAAGGAGTAAACAGGGAAATAGATTTAGTGGAAGTAAAGGGAAGAGGAGAGCAACAGACCTACAAAAACACAGGGAATAGTTGCCCTACCAAGGAAAAGCAGACAGGGCAGGGAAGGCAGAGCTCTCTTGGGGCAGCATTTCAGAAGGGAGCAGAGGGGATGGAGTAAGTTACTGCATGAAAAAGCAAACCTGATGTGTATTATGTAGTGAATCTGTAAATGAAGGACAAGATATACTGTGGCTGAAATATTTTATTTTCATCTTTCTTTAACAATTTCTGATCTGAATTAAAAGACTACTGTTTCTGTTTTTTCTACAGACGCATTTATAATTTATGTCAGAAGAGGTTTTATTGTATTCCAAATAAATGGAAACAAAAACAGTGTACAGTGTATCAATCCTTTTGTGTTGTTACAGTTTTAAAATGTGGACTCAACATAATTTTGTGTCTTAATTTTTAATCACAATTTTCTGAATTTCTTTTGCACTGCAGTCATGCTCATATTCTCTCAGACACTGAGTGAAGCACCTCATCCTTCTGAATAGAGCAAATTCAGCTAATGTGTCACACCAGCGATATGTAATCTTCTCTTTGAAACATACTTGCTCACCCTGCTATCTAACGTTTAATTTTTCTATAGATCTGATGACAGGTGTTTGATCACATTTCAAGAAGAACAGTGACTAATAAATATTGAAGGACTGTTCCTATTTTCTTTTAAGTAAATCACAGATTACCAATAAGTTCTGTGGGACCTGGATCCCAACAGAGAATGGAATTTCAGAACAAAAAATACAGCAAGAGAATAAATAAATGCTGACCACCACACAGCCTGAGTGTCTGGGTGCCAGGGATACATGAGAAGCAGAGATATTTTGAGGTCTTCCATGGTATATTGAACAGAGATCATCCAGAAGAACTAATGGCTTTAAATACACCTCAGTTTATGTGAACTAGAAAAATAGAGGGAAAGACGACTTGCTGTTTTCCCAACCTAATGCTGCTTTCGCCCTTGCTGAAAATTTGCATGCATTCTCAGAGCCTGTTTCTTTCTCACAATAAACAATGCAAAGCCCTCCTGCCAAAAAAATGTCCAAATGCTAAACAGTTGCTATTATAGTCGTTATTGTAAAAGCAACTTTGAGCTGTGTGTTTTTAAATTATAATTATTTTTACAAAAGATTTTTATGTGTCTTGATTGAAGTAATTATGATCCCATAGTAGTAAATGTGTATTTAAAAAGTCACGTTAGCTTACTGCTCCAAATAAATGAGTTTCCTTAAATGAACTTCATACAAACAAGTGGTTTGCTTTGTATTCATCTTACTTGCTATGCTAACATCACACTAGGATGTATTAAACAGCTGATAAATCATTGTTTAATTATAAAAATAACTATGGGCTAAGGTGTCAAATGAAAAGCAATGCTTTATATGAAACATTTTTCATACAGCTAATACCAGATTCTAATTCAGAAATGCAGATTTCTCTTTAGTCTTGTTTCTCACTTATCTGCCCTTGCATTGTTTAAGGAGATCATATCAGGAAAACAAAGCCATGAAAAAGGAAAAAAGAGTCTGAGATCATGTCTGTTGTACAGGCTAGCACATGTACTAGTGATAAGCCTTTACCCTCTGTAAAGAACATCCAGTATAAAAAGCATCAGAGGATCCAAGAAATGTGGTTTTCAAAGGCCAGTCTGGTAGGGAATACAGGCAGAAAATGGTTCAGCCAGTGGGACACCCAACATTGGTGCTGTTATCCCAAAACAGGGCCTATATGGGATCATTGCTGTGTTGCTACTGTGGCCAGAAGGGATTGGAGGTCACAATTTAGAGTATACTGTGACAGTGCGTACTTCCAGCCACAGCTTCCCCAGGGTACTCTCAGTAGCTCAGTGGATTTACAAGCTACTGAAGTTTACAGCTGATCAGAGAAAAGGTTTTAAAAGAAAAAGAAATCAGGAAGAGCAAACAGAGAGGAACATGAGAGAAAAGTGGTAGCGGGTTTCTGGCTCCAATGCCATGTTCTTTTGTAACTAGCCACAATGCTGTATTAACTTTTCAAATGAACCTGTCTGTCCCTCACTGCACATTTAACTGGTTGTGACTAGCTGTGGGAAAGCCAGTGAAGCCATAGTATACAGCAGTTTGGATCTGAAAGGCTATCAGCTATCGATGCAATCCCATTAGATTTCTTACAATGACACAATCCCATCCTATCTCCCATCCTTCCCAGACAATCTTGCCCATTCTTTGGTGAGAATCACTCCATTGTACATACAGACATTCGCATTCTTGATAAGACAGTCAGGGGAACAGTTTGTGAGCTGCATCCTCTGCTGGTATAACTTCATTTCCCTTCCCCCTTCTCCCAGGAGTGAGTGGGTGATCTGAATCCCTGTGCTGAAAGGAAACAAGGTTGTCTATTCAGCTGCAGTCAGACATACAGTATGTGTTAAGGCCCAGACAGCCCATGATGCTGAATGGAGATACTAGAGTTTCATGTTTCTCTGCTGGGAATTTTCACAGAGCAGAAAGGGAATGCTGCGTTTTTGTTGTACAACTTTTGACTGACAACTGACAGAACTCGAAAGCATAAAATCACAATTATTCTCATGGCACAAGACCTTGAAATATAGGAAAAAAAATATCAAGAGGATTTATTGACTAGTTTGAGTGAGCAATGTTAAGATTGTAACAGAAAAATAAACAGAAATGTAGAAACAGATAACTGAAAATCTGACTCCTTCTGATTAGATTGGCCATTTCTACTAATCTTTCTACCTAATATCAGTCAAAACATTTTGCTTTTGAAATGTTGTTTCAATGAAGAAGTAGTATTTTATAATAACAATTTAATCTTTACCCTAAACAGAACATTTTAGAATATAAATTTTATTAGTAACTGAGCTTGACTAATGATTTGCAATGTAACAAAGATAAACTCAGGTTCTGTGTGATCAGTAGAGGAAGTTTTCTTCTAAAAGTGACCAACAGCAACATGCTTTGATTCTTATCATGGACTAGTTTTAGAAGGTATGAACTGGACTCCTTTAGGAGAAAACCAGACCATACAGTCCAAGCCCTAATGGGTTTCTGGACCACAAAACAAGATTAGAACTAATCCAAAGTAACACTCCTGCAGTGTGCAAACTGCAAATGTAAAGTCCTCAATATCAACTATGGATCTACAGATCTTTTCCTGCATCTCTCCATATTTGCTAACAGAACATAGCCTATGCCTTTTTCTTGTGTGTAGAGCATGTGCAAGTTACCTCACACTATCTCTTCCCACTGTCTTCAATAAGGAAAGGTGTTAACTTCCATTGAATGAGATCTATACTGCTGGAGGCTTTCCTGAAGAGTCCCGTACCCTTGTAGCCCCAGAGGAAGTCAGAACAAAGGAGGAGTTTGCTCTGGTAGATGAAGACTGGGTTAAGGAGCAATTAAGTAATCTGGACAC
>WKFP01015302.1:683116-826321 GCA_011057875.1 Pterocles orientalis | reverse complement strand
CTGGAGACATTCAAAGCCCGCCTGGATGCGTTCCTGTGCGATCTGATCTAGGTGTTCCTGCTCCAGCAGGGGAATTGGACTAGATGATCTTTCGAGGTCCCTTCCAATCCCTAACATTCTGTGATTCTGTGATTCTGTGATCTTAATAAAAAATTAAGTATATTTTTCACATTTGGCTGGCCAAAGCTGAATAATTTGAGAAACCCCACTGTGATAAACAGATTTGAAAAGAAACAAACACCAAACCTTAATTTATCATACTCCTTTTAGTATGCTCAAAAAAGCTAGAGCTGACCAAGTACCTCAGGAAAAAAAAAATGCAATGGTCCTGGGGAAATATTTAGGAGCCTAAGGCTGTGTGTTGTCTCTACCAACTATTTTCTAACTTGTATGGTTTAAATTCAGCCTCTTAGAGATGCAGTTCTTCATTGGTACCACAGGGTATAATGGTAATTAAGAGTTCTAAACTGGATTGGAGCTTGCAAGGGAGTCACATATATTGTTATTTTGTCACTTAGTTGAAGAGTAGGGACCTACCAACATACCATTTACCATGAATGAACACGTTCTTTCACAATAATTTTATTCCGATCTTGCCACTGCGGTTTCATCAACACTTCACTGAGCTTCTACCTAAAACGCCATACTTCAGACAGTATTAATTTATAGTGCTGATTTATTAATGTGATCACGGGGTTACTTTGAGTGTTAAAATGCTTATTTCAGCTGAGATCCATGCACTCTTGTACTAGATTTATTCCTATCTCAGAAATGAAATGGCTGTACAATTTGTTGCTTCATTTCCACTTCTTGCATTTGCTACAACTGACTTCCCTGGATCTTTGTTTGATAGCTCTAGTCAGCTGAAAATATCAATACTTTATGTTTGAACAGCAGCTTCAGCTGTAGTACCTTTACTTATTTTACAAAGGCACTCAGGTTCTCTGCCAACATGCAAAGTACATTTACTGATTTTGTCAGCCACAACCAAACAGTGCTTGAGTTTACTGAGACATGTGATTTCTGCTACCTGCATCCACACTGCCTGTGAGGAGGAGGTTCAAGTTAAATCCAATCCTAACCATATACTTTTATTTCCCTGCTTTGCAAGCCACGTGCTGCATTGTCAAAGGGCTGAAACTGAAACCCAAAGCACAAATTAGAATGCTGAACTAATATAACTGCACAGACAGGCTCATCAAGGCCTTAGGATATTCCTTGTTAATTTTTATTGCAAAAACCCTGAAGCATGTAGAAATTATTTTGTCAATTTGAAACTGGTGGTAACGCCAATGACTGCTGCTCTGTGTTACTCCATAGAACATACCAATGCTTTTGGATGTTCTTAGTGTTGGTTGATCCAATCTAAAGTCTACAATATTTCTAGTAACTTTTATGTTTTAAGTTGCTCCTCCTAGAAACTAATAATACTACTGAAAATTACAGATAGAAGCACTTAGCCAGTAACTTTTAAAATCTGTCCTAGTCCTAAAGTTAAATTCTGTATACTACAACTGTTAAATCTATTGTATATGCAAAAGGAAATTCCAGTGCATTGTAATTTCATGTATTGCAGGATGACACTATACTATGAATTGTGGTTCATTTATGGCTAGCCAGGGATATCTAAAATACATGTTTATGGTGATAGAAAGGATAATATTCTTTACATAACATTGTTTCCTTATTTCACGGTCAAAGTTAAAATCAATAAAAGAAAGGGATATCAGGAAAGGATGGAGAGAAAAAAAGACAGAAAGACAATTTTGAACAAGAACATGTTGCCAAAAGGCTCTTACAAATAATTTTGTTCTAAGCACTGTGTCATAAAGTCTGTTGCTAACTGAGAGCTTACAACAGCATCATTGCTGCAGATAAGCTAACCTTGTTGGCTATTTTCATTTTGTCTCATTGAATAGCAAATTCTCTCACAGGATTATCCTTGTTTCTCAGAGATTCCACTATTAATGAAAGCATTAAATTATGAGATATGTTCGGATCACTTTGTTTGCAGTCTGACTTCTGTCCCATTAAGGTGACTGGAACATTACTATTCATATGAACAGAGGGCAGAATTAAGTCCTTATCTGGGAGGTTTCACAGAAAGCATGCCATACTCCAAAAAGAAAGATCAAACAAGCAGGTCACTGAAGGCCAAAGGTCAGTTAAGAGGTCTGTTCCCATCTCCAGGCAAAATGGTGAAAGTATTCAAAAACTGCACCATGAAAAGTAAGAATGACATAGACATTTAAGCTGCCAGGTGTAAGAAAATACAGCATGCATTTCTGTCTTTGCAACACAAGCTGTTAGCATTTTTTTCTTGTTTTTTTAAGTCAATAGCTTAATTTAGATGTTTATTTTCTTTAAATTAGATACATAAGATCAAGATTCCACACTACACAGTTCAATCTCAAACCTACATTAATCATGAGCAAGTTTGCATTATACTGTAAGATTTCTTTCTCTGTTTTGTACATCATTATTTGAAACACATTTAAATTAGGAAACATTTGACGAAAACCATTACTGTGACTGCGTGGAAGTAACACTGCTCTTAATTTTATTTTGGACCTAACTGTTTGTTGTGTGTCTAGTACAGAAGATTATTTCAGTACACTTAAAATGAGTTTCCAGGAAAAAAAACATTAAAAACCACATAATCTATAAATAAACTTCTTAAATTAGATGTTAAGCATAAATTTCCATAAATTTCCATTTGCAGTGTTAGTTAGTCTTTTAAGAAAATATACTTAAAAATCTCATGAAAGATGCAGTGAAACGTAATTATTGAATATTTTAAACTGACTTTGCCAACATTCAAAACAAAAGTGTTCCTCTAAAAACTGAAAGAAGGTCTTCAGGAATTCCCCTGAACCTCCTCTGCAAATATCTTTTCAATAGTACAAACTTTTAAATGCTAAAAAAAACCCGAAGGGCATTTATTTCTTAAAAGTGGATGTTTTACGCTTTTCCCTTCATAATTCATTCCATGCTATTGAAACAGGCTGAATGGAGCTTAGTACCAGTGAGTTTATATTGCTAAACAAGAGGCAAGTCTCATCATGTGTTTTGAATATCTACAAGAAACACACAAAGAACTACAGCTGATTATGTTTTTCTCTATTCTTGATAATGCTCCAGTTGCTTCTGAAAGATATGTCTGGTTCCCCACCCTGGGAAGGGTATATCATGAATAACTGTCTTTGAGAATTAGAAAATACATGAAAGCCTCACACCATGTCTCTTTTTAGAACAGACTAGCATGCTCACAAATTTTACCATTACTTTAAAAAAGTAATAATGTTACATAATTATGCTTAGGCTTTTCAGATACCCAGTCTGGAATATCTAATGAAGAAGTGCTCCAGCCTGCCCTGGTCTGTGTGTGTGTGTGTATGTGTGATCCTTTAGTTCTTCCTGAGTTCTGATTTTGCATTTCTAATGAAGCTAAACTGACAAAGCGTGAAAGTGGTCTAAAAGGAAAAACAAAGAAAGTGACCCTGCTTTCACTGTGCCAAAACCAATCAATATTCCAGAAGCTCAGCTTTCCCGTCTCTTCTGATGTGTTTTTGTTTTTTTTTCAGAGCTGGGCTAACAGTCTCCTCCCCTTTCCTTAAGTTACAGGGATCGTAAATTGCTGTATTCCAGAGCACATGCAGATTGTCAGCTTTCTCTGTCTCCCGCTCGCTCAACTCCACAGCTCTGCTGTATTTGCTGGGAACCCCCTGCCATATCTGCCACCACCGTGTTCTTAGAGTACTGAAGATTTGAAAAGGTAAGCTGATCATTTCATTTGGTGGGTTTTGAGTACAAAGTCTTAATTTTTCACTCTCTGTCTTTGCATGTTACTTAATGTAACGACCCTTTTGGCTGTATCCATGTTCTTTCTTGATCTTAATGTAAGTTATAAAGAACAGATTAATCATCTTGGAAAGAAAAGCAACTGTGAATGAATTTTTTTTAACAAAATACTAAAATGAATTGTTCTGAAAAAAAGTCCTGCTTGCACACAGCAGTCGTGTCCAAGATAGAATATTTACTAATTTAAATATCTAGTTCAGAATCGTTCCACTCTGTAAAGAAGCAAAGCATATAGCCTTCTGTTAAAATTCAGAGAGGACATTGCACTAAACTGCCAATCTTGAAACTTATGGTAGAAGAAGCTATCAAATCCTATCTAAAAAAAAAACTAGTGACATATTTCCTCTAAAATATGTCGTTTGAAAACCCTGTGTGTTTGCATTCTAAGTTCTTCCTTTAAAAAAAGTATTTAGGCACTAAATCTATTAAAAATAAATTGAGTTGGACTGTGTATAAACAGCGAGATATTTCAGTGGAAGCAACTAACTCTATCCAGTTTTTAAATTTCTAACTTCTTCATAAAAATGTGCCAGTCTATTTACTAAGACTTCAGAAAATGGGATTCTCGGTCTGGAAAAATCTACCTTTGTACGGGCTCCATTATTCATATCAAGAAGTGACCAAAAAAAAATAAAATTAAAAATGAACAATAATGCCCTAATGAAGGAATTTTAATATTAAAACATTTTAAGGTTGATTCAGTGGGTGATTTCTTAAAATTGTATTATATCCCCATAATTGCTGTCAGGCCAAGCTAAGCATTACTTTGCAGTGTAATGTGAACTTGCATTACAGTCTGAAGCAACAAGCTAAGTGGAATATAACTTCTGATGTTTTACAGATGTGCTCTGAATAGTTTATACACTTCAAAGATTAATGTTATCAACATAAAACTGTCAAAGGCATATCTTCTAAATAGTGGTTGAGGTATAAACAAACAATTCCTGCTGCATTTTGCCATGTAAACAGGAGGAATTCAGCCAATGCATTCTACAGTTTAAAACATCTAAAATGCAGAACATTTAAACGTACCAGTTAAAGCAAAATATTTCTCTACAATGGTTAATGTGAAGGTGAGCTAGAATATTTTTCAGAGAATATGGGCCTGCTAAACAGATGAAAACCAAGCCTAACAGATTGTTGTAAACATTATAGCTCTTTATGCTTCTATGAGTTTTACTAATTTTATATTAGTATATCTCTAGCTACCACAAAAAAAGTTATTCCTGGCTTTTGCAGCATGACAGCAATTCAGATTAATTTCTGAAGACACGGGACACATATCTGATCAGTCCATATAATCCTGATTTCAAAGACTTCTTTAACAGTCTTTGAGGCTATTTATCAAAAAATGCAATCAACAACTTAGATATTACAAAGGGTATAAGTTTTACTAAAACATGAAGAATATTTGCTTCCATGTAAACATATGGCTAATCATTCCTCTAAGATCTTATTGCAATGTTTGATATTTCTTGTCTTGCAGGTTTCTCCAGTACCTCCCACAAAAAAGAGTCTTCCACTTTTCTGAAGGGATATTGACAGAAGTTAAATAAAATAAAACTTTCTGTAAGACAGATGACTAAAGGTAACGGAGAAGATCCAAAAACTGGAAGTAGGATGGAACGCATTCAAAAAGGAGTCCGGAAACGTACACTTCTGGCAAAAAAAAAAGTGCAGAGCATAACAAAGGATGATGTTAAAAGTTATTTATTGAGGAATGCCTTTGTGCTCTTCACCGTTGTTGCTGTGATTCTTGGTGAGTAATTTGTTCAACAGGAATATTCTGTTCTCCAGTGAATTTGACAATGACTATTTGCCTAGGCAATTTGCATTACAAATGAGATCCCAAATTCTTCTGCACTGATAAGAATGTTCTGGCTTGGAGAGTTTTGGCTTTGACAGCTTCAAGTTGAAGTTTAGGGAAGAGCCATTTTATTTATCATAGTATTCCTAAGGAGAGTTTCGGTGGAAAAAAATCAGCTGGTTTATGGATTCTTCCCTTAAAGAATCAGGTACAGGTAACAATTGAATGTTCTCAATAGAATCTTTTTCTACAAATGCCAGCCACAGCTCAGGATGTAACTTTTATTTACCTAATCTGTCAAAGAATAACACCTTGCAACGACAGAAGTCCCCAATGGATGAAATGAAGTGACTTTTCTAAGCAGATGTATATATTAGAACCTCAGTCTTTTCAGTTTTCCTTTTATAAATGCAAAACAATCAAGTAGAAGCCTATGGTCTCTCGGTCACTCAGAATCTTACACATGCATCTTTCAGATGCAATTGGGACAACAATGGCAGCGCTACTTATTCAAAGGACTGCAAGATAGCACTTGATTAAATGCATTTTAAGAATGTACGGAGAGGAATCTAAAACATCAAACAGCATTTAGACTTAGAATGCACCAAAATGTAAATTTAAAATATTGCTACACATTTTGAATTTACATTAGAAAGATAATCATCTGAGAAAAACAAACAATTTAAAACCAAATTTTTCTTTGTATCATTACCTGTTCAATTCTGGTCATTTTGCTTTAACTACAGATTTTCTAAATTATAACCATTTGTTTCATACCATTATAGTGTGAGCAAGAACATTCATTATGGCTCTACAGTACTACTTTAATTTTGATTTTCTAACCAGTTTAAAACAAAAATGTGAATCTTCTCATGAAAACACAAATGTTAGCACTTAAAGATAAGGGTATGTATCCCGCATCTATGTAGGCCCTGATGTCTTTGATAATGCTGCCATATAAATCTGCTTATTATGTTTCTACAAGTCTTTTAGGAATTAAAATTTTAGGGCTTCACCATTAGTGTTGCTTGATACCATATCTGCAGCATTATTTTACATTAATTTCAGGTTTGATGGTCTTTTTCTGGGAGATAATTATATTAATTTGCAAACTGGTAAAATAAAGTACTTTGTTGCTATAACAGAAATGCCAGTCTCTCATATTTATCAATAGTATTTGATCACAAGTGCTTTTAAATCTTAAGAATTTGTTCAACGCAGAAAACCCACTAATAGCAGGGGTGAAAAATTTAGGCATTTTATCTACAATGGTTAGGAAAGGCAGAACGTATTAAGTGGGTTTTGAAACACTGTCCAACCTCAAAGGAATGCAATTCTTAGAATGTCACCTGTCTACACTGCATAAGACCAATGCACTCTTGCAATTTTTTCACTGTCATCTAGTTCCAGTGTGACTCATAAATTTGGCAATGTGGGAACAAAAATGTAGCCTGGACAGGTATTTTTGCTCTTATTGCATATTCCAATTAGCTTTAGATGACTAGTGACAAACGTCTGACCACAGCTCCACTATCACCTACAGCAATGGCAGAGTGCCACTAAGGCTGCAACACAAGTTGGAGAACTAATGAAAATGTGCAGCCTAGGATGAGCTGTTTGCTCCATTTCTGCTCATGAATCTATAGACATATCTGGCATAATACGTGGAAAAAAGTCTTCTCAGTACTCTGATGGAATAGTCCAATTTTCTCATATTTGTTACTTGTGGTGTAATTTTACAGTATATATATGAACAGAATAGCAAGTTCACACTTGGTAGCTCATAAAAAGGTAAGATTTGGGGTTTTGGAGAGTTTCTTGCTGTTGTAGAACTATTCAGAAGTAGAAGTTTGCAAAACACTCAGTGGTTGAACTCCATCTGTCTAGTTTGGCAAGTACTAAATTGTTGTAATCTCTCAGTTGCTTGGTGATCTGTAGAAAATCAGATGGTGGGCTTGATCCTTTTCCTAGCAGAGAGTAATCAACATTGTGAAATTAACCCAGCAATTAACAGTAGCGGCTGTCTCATCAGGGATGCTTGGATATGAGTGTAGGTGGAAACAAAATTAAACTCAGGCAAGGGTTGAATCATTTAGATGAAATGATGCTTAATGACCTCTGTGCTCTATGCAGAGAGATGACATCAGTTTTTAGGCCTGTCAGTCCAGCGACTTTTGCAAAGACTAAACTAATGAAAAACAAAATTGTAGCTTTAAAGAGAGCAACATTTCTCCAGAAACATTTATTTCAGGCCTCTTTCACCAAGGGACTGACATGAAAAAGCCTATTTAATAGAGAAATTCTGATTTGTTTGCTGAGCAGGATTGACGCTGATAGAGGTTAAGTGGATAGGACCATACGTCTTAGCCCATTTTCAGGACTGAAGTTTATAACTGGCAATTTAGTTTGTGTCTGTGGAAATACGCACTTAGTTATGAAGAGGGTAGCCGCAACATATATTTGTCTGTGTTGCATACCAATATTTTGCAGAGTAGAGATTTTCTGGCATTCACACGGTAAGGAGAAATACAGCCATTTATGCTAACTTCTGCTTTTACTCTGATTTTGAGCTGAATTCTAAACTGAAATCACTAGCTGCTACAATGCAAAACAAATTAATGTTTAAAAACCTGATGGTGAAGATGCAAGAAGTTATAATTCATGCTGAGAATTGCTTATCACTATTCTCCATTACCCAAAAACCTCACAAAAGGTCCTTCTGACTTCACGTTCTGCATAGGTAGGGTCTGTTTAGCACATCATCATTATCATTGTTGTTGCTATTTTTAGTGAAATTTAAACTGCTTTCAAGCTCCTTGAGAAACTTTGAGAAAATCATGGTCAGTAAGTGTGTTATGATGAAGTTTTTCAGATTTTTATGGTAGACCTAGAAACAGTAATTAGTTTTCTGTAGTGGATCTTGGCAAAAGCCAATAGATGAGAACAATTATGTGAGACCAATCTGGAAAGCCAACCAGGGGTAAATTCAGAGTGTCACAATGACCAGGAGCAATTTAAGGTAGGCTAGGTTTTGTGGTGGCTCATGGAAAATCTGCAGGAAGTCTTACAAACTTTGAAGTGCTAGCCAAATTACTGGCAAAATCTCAGGCAGTGCCCTCTCTCCCACGCTACTTAGCTCAGTCATCCTGTCCCCAAAATACCTTCCTTTCAGACACCCTTCCTTCATCAGACTGTCTTGATTCTCTACTACTTACCTCCCATCTTCCAAAAATGCCACAAGAGTCCTAAGCAGGACTCCTAAATGCCAAAGAATCTCCTGTGGATTCTGAACTTGTAGTGAAGGAAAGATCACGCAGAGCTGCTGAGCAGAGATCCTGAGAAGCTGTTCACAGAGAAATACTGTTTTAATTGAGGGGCTTAGTGAAGTATAGGGAGGTTGCAGAGCAAGTCCTATGAAAAGCAGTTTCTCCATAGCTATGAAGCCATTATAGCTCCAAATCATTAGCTAAAATCCTCTTTACACTCCCGAAGTTCTATGTTGCACTTCTCCAATGAGATTTTTGAGGAGGACGGAGATGGATCCCGTTCCGTCGTCTCTCTATCTGTCCACCAAAGAGAGTGCAGGACTGGTTGTGTCACTGAACCCAGTTTTCTCCTAATTGCAGGTAATTTCTCAATAGATGTGAAATGTAAACAGACCCATGCAACATCTGTTATACATCAATATGCGCCATACATAAGACTCCAGTACTTTTCAACATCTTTTTAAAAAAGACCTAGTTAAAAGTACAGAAAGAAGACAGGAGAGATGACAGTATTGCCAATGTCTCTATATCCCTGAAAAAAAGCAGAGTTAAATAGAGCCTGCAAGTGATCCTTCATAATGCCAAAGGCAAAAACTCCACAAAACCCCTAAAATATCTGAACAGCAAAAACAGATCCTCCTATCTCAACACACTCCTGGTCTGAACAATAGTTTAAGATGAGTCCTAAAAATCATAGGTAGACAGAACCCTGGATAATGCCCACAAAAAAGACAGTCTCTTGTGTGTTGAAATTACATTCTTTCTGCTACCAGCAAATTCTCTGTGTCCACTGAAGACTGAGGCTGACATACCCAGAGAAGGGTACTTGACTCCATTACACACTGGCAATTAACACGATGACAGTACCTAAGACAGCCTTGGTAAAATTTGCATGAGAACAAAGCAAAGATCCATTACTATAGAAGAAACAGCTGTGGGAGGTAAGTTCTGGGTGAGAGGATATGTTAAAATATAAAGAGAAAAAGGTGATGTCAGGCAAAAGTTCTAACGTGCAAGAAAATCAGGACAGTTTGGGGACAGTTAAGGAGAAATTAATTCTATTTATGCTGAGCTCAGAGGCAGCCCGTGTCCCAGTTCTCTCTGGAAGAACCTGCCCAGCACAACTGCTTTCTCACTGAGTGACAAAACCTTCCTAAGTAATACTCTGAAAAAAAAAGCAGAACTTTTCTTTTTTTTTGAAGTTAAGAAATAGTTATAATTCTGGGGAAAAAACCCATAAACAGACACCACAAAATCAGAGTAACACTTGAAAATTCAAAGGAGATGATCCTTTTCAAAAAGGAGAAGTATAAAAATACAATGAACATTAATTCTGCTATCAAATAGCCAAAAATCAGGCTGTGAAATACGAACAGCACACTGGTTTAGCAGTTATTTGCAAATAAAACTATGTTAATTTATTATCACAGTCTTAGTTTCTTACCATACACTCTGGTATTACTGAAATGAAACAGCACTGGTTGTTAGACTTCTATACATGGCTCAGAAAAAGCAAAATTTTAGCTTTATGGCATAGAGTAACAACAATAAACTTTACTACTGACTACTTTGTGAATCACCATTGTGCATTCTGGAGACAGCAGCTGTGCATATATGCATAGTAAAGATACAAAATGTGCTAAATATAAACTTAGTACCTTCTTATTTGCTCTGAATTATCAAATCAGTGGACTTGCAAAGTAGCACTCAAAAGTAGTATGTCTGAATGGTCAATAAAACAATCCAGAGAAACATACCTGCACTGCGCTCTTTAAACAGCTTGTGAAAAGGAAGGCGAGATTCTCAAAATTCTCTCCAAAAATTACATTTAAATTTATTTGTGTAATACCACTTCTTACAAAGCAGATTTCAAGGCTAGCCTGGGTGGAATGTAAGACGGTGACTGCATGAGACATTTAGGATGTTTACGTGGTTTCTCAGAGATTTTACAAGAAAATTCCCAGAATGCTAGCAGAATATGGCAAAGAAAAAATAATATTGAAAGATATGTTACAGCAGAAACAGTGGCCATCTCAAAGACAGTAAAGGAAAAATTTTGTGTTGAGCATCGAAAGATACTAAAAAGACTTTTCAACATCAAATTAACTAGTATTAGGGCTTACCAGTCCTTTCCACTTTTCAGTAGGCGTGCACTGTAGCCACTACAGTGACTGCAAAGCAGTACAAAATCATAAGCAAGGTGCCAATGATTTGTACACTGAATAAATGTTTAATGTTGTTAGAACCTTACTAGCACCCTAGCTATTGTAAATCTAGAAAGAGTTGTCATCTGCACTACAATGCTTTTGAGTTGGCCACAGTGAAAGTGTAGCTGAAGATGGTGTGTTCAGTTGTTTACGAATTCCTGAAACTTTTCTCCATTTCTCACATAATTTCTTGAAATAGCCAGGCATCTAAAACTTTCTAGGATTTTATTATGCTGAAGAGGAAATATTTTTATAAAATACTTGTCTTTTTAGGTTAATCCGGATAAAGTGCATTTGAAAACTATACAAAGTTATTAAATATTTAAGAGAGGTAAATAAAGAATTAGATCTTCTAGATGTTAACAAGGCTGGTAAAAAAGCTAGAACCACCAACTGCATAAAATAATCCATGCAGTCATACTAGTTGTGTATATCCTTTGTCCATTCTCCCAATTCCTTTTGTTTCCTGTGTGTTCCCTTTAGATTTTGTATTTCATTCAGTTTCAGATTACAACTCAGTTTCTTTGGGATTTATCATATTTTGTCATATATTTGTATCTCAGCATATAACAGCTCAGTTCCACCTGGAGCTTTGGAGCAATAAAGTCATACAAGTGATTAAAAAAAAAAAAAATGGTGTGGAGTAACAGATTTCTTTGTCCCATCCTAATTTTTCCAGCTGTGTTGTTCATAGAATATGCTATGCTGTCTACAATATATATTAGAAAAAATCTAGGCTCCTGACCAAGGAGTTTAAAATTGATCATTAGTACAACAAAAAATAGAGGGTATGGATTAGAAAGAAACTATGAAAAATGGGGAAAGAACAAATGGAAATTATTCTAGACAATTTTTACTAAGAGACCATTTACTATGGTCAGCCCATCAGACCTGAATTTGTACTGACACTGTACTTTTAATCAACAGGATGAAACCATAGAGTGTGTCACTTTTTAAAGTCCGTACAAAATAAATGTATTTTGATGAGAGATTTTATAAGGCATTATTAACAAAAGAAGAAAACAGTAGGTCCAGTGAACCGTACAACAATAAAGAGGAAAACAGTTAAAAGCAGGAAAAGGCAACAAAACCCAGAAGGATAACAGGAGAATCAGGAGGCTAACTAAGTGCTACAGTTAATTCTTTTTCCTGGCTGTTTCCCCATGTCATTTCTCTTAGCAGCAGTTACATTCACCTTTTGAATTTTTGTTCAATTCTGTACATCGAAGAACTGCATTTTCTTGCTTGAAATTTGCTGTGTATTTTTCTGTTGACATGGATAGAAGACCATAAATGGAAATCAGCTTGACAGTTACAAAGTGTGTGCTTGTTTTTGATGAATAATTCAATTATTTGAAAAAAGTCTATAAGTTATGGGGCTTTATTGTTAAGCATTGTTTACATGGAAACATAAGCTAATGCCTCAAACTGTCTCTAGTAAATGTTCTGGTTCTATTATTCACAAGAACTAAATTTAAAAAAGAATAAAATTGCTTTTGTATTAATATAACCTTACCGTTAATCAGGGAGTTCCAGGGAGTACTAGCAAAAGGCAGTTCATAAATAAGGCTAATGCATATATTTTGATGTCTTTGAAAATAATTTTGACTAAGAATACATACATTAAACAAACATGGAATTACAGTCTAGTCCTTCAAAACCTAAAACATAAGTAAAGAAAGCTGCATCTGCTATCCAGACTCAGAGCTGGGTGTCTTCATGCATTCACGAGAGCTTACACAAAAGGGTAATGCCACAAATCCGTGAGCTGAGGATGTAATTGCCTAAAACTTGCCAGGAGAAAAACAAACAAACAAATGGAAACAACCCCAGGTTTGCATTCCTACTCCTACTCTTTTCTGAGCCAGGACCATACCAGATATTTTCACCCACTCAAGATCGAGAAGCACAAGAGCCCTCACATTGGGAATGGTGTCAGCTGTGCTTAAGGAATTGGCTTACTCTTTTCCTTTCAGGAGACAAGTTATAAGAGGATGCAATTCCACCATTCCTTTCAAAGTTGTATCATCAGACAGAAGGAAATGCAAAACTTCTAAAGGCAAATACATATGCCAAGAGAACAAAAGGCAGCATGATGTTTAATGGCTAAAACACTTATCTGTAAGAGGGAGGCCCACGTTGTGAAGTAATCTTTTGAGCAAGAACAGAAATAGGACATCCCAAATCCAGGTGATTCTCTGCATACATGTGTCAGTCATGTGCAGCCTCTAGATCTCGAGGACTTAGCCTGGAATTAGGCAAAGAGATGTTTAGGTCATGGCAATTCCGAGAAAAACACAAGCAGAATGGTGAGAAGTGAGGAGTCTTCAAAAACAAATGGAAAAGTGCTTATTATATAGATTTCCAGAACTATTTTTTTTTTATCTAGAAGGATTTTGAATTAGGACTCAGGTATTTACTGTGTAATTATCATTCCAGGTGCCAGTGTCGCTTGCCATTTTTATGACCTTTAAGATAGGAAAATTCTGCCATACTGAAGAACACCTAACAGTGAGAAGAGCAATAGGAACGGTTGAAAGCTGCACTAGGGGGCATTTAGGCTGGACTTTAGGAAGTATTTCTTTACCAAGAGGGTGGTCAAACACTGCAACAGGCTTCCTAGAGAGGTGTTTGATGTCCCAAGCCTGTTTATTTAAAAGGCATTTGGACAATGCCCTTAATAACATGCTTTAACTCTTGGTCTGAATAGGTCAGGCAGTTAGGCTAGAAGATTGTTTAGGTCCCTTATGCAATAGTCTTCTCTTCTCTTCTCTTCTCTTCTCTTCTCTTCTCTTCTCTTCTCTTCTCTTCTCTTCTCTTCTCTTCTCTTCTCTTCTCTTCTCTTCTCTTCTCTTCTTCTCCCTTCCCTTTCCTTTCCTTCCTTCTCTTCTATTCTCTTCTCTTCTCCCATAACCTACATGGAGGCTATCTCTAAATTAATCCTCTACGCTGCAACATATCGTTCAGATGAGTTAAGTCACAAGAAGTTAGGCATAAGACCTTTTTTTGATCAAGTCTAATAAAACACTTTTGGAAAGTCACGTATTGAAAGAGGCTATTGATCAGTAAGATGGAATGTTCTGGTTATAAATAGTTTCATAGTGATACAGAGTTTTTAGGGATGAAGTGGCTCAACTGAAAAAAAAAATAATCTATGGACTGAAAGCATCCTAGCTATCTTTTTGAAAAGACAGTAACATGACTCCATGAATTTCAATCATGGACCTGATTTCCTTACCGAAAGAATTCACTGAATGATAAATCAAACATGAATAAAGGATTCTGGCAGTGCTTACACAAACAGTTCTAGCATACGCATGTCTAGATTCAACAAAATAATTAGTTAATCCTCAGTGGCAAACATCTCAGTTACAGATTTAGACTATCAGCTCTAAGCTAAATTAACAGGTGGTTTTTCAGAAATGAGAAGTTGGGCTAACTCCACAGAGATATGAATGAATGGTTTGAATGCACCACAAATGACGGTGTAAAACTGCATATCAATGAAGCCAAGACTACAATGAGCTGTTTTGTGGTGTATGTCTAAAGTGGCATTAAAAAAAAAAATAAAGGCAACTATCCAGGTCTAACCTCAGGCTTTTTGTTAAACTGCACCAAAACTTCTTCAGAGTAGAGGTCAGGTTTTTTTGATCATACTTGCACAAAGCTCTTGGCACTGAGGGATCTCAATCTCATTGACTGCAGTTCCTCAGTGTTACTATACTGTAAAGATAAAATGATATGGATGGGCAGCTGAAACCGCAGTAGAGAAAAAAAGTATTTGGTGCTGTTAAAGACTATGTCAGCTTCCATTAAAGGAAAAACACGAAAGAAAGAAATGTAAAGGCAATAAAGGAACCATAGAAACTTTAAGAGAGCAGCCTTCTTATCTGTTGGGAACTATTCTTTATGGGAATAAAAACATTAACATTAGTTAAGAAGGCGAAGCAGCAAAGTAAACTCAGGCATGAATAAAAGTTATTACAGTAACTGTAAAGCACTGAGTAGTACCATAATTCTAAATAACACTTCACAAAGTATAATCTGGCATATTTTGTGAGTGCCTGATCTTTTTTTATATGTATAGTAAGAGGTAATTCCTGAATTTTTATGGAATTTATGTTATTTTTTCCATCAAAAGTATTTTTTCTATAGCTCTGTGAAGAATGCATAAACTAAGAGAAGTTTGTCTTTCAATAGTCTTTCAAAAAAGTCTTTTGTCTGAGGATTAAATCAGGAATAATGTCCCTACTCCATAAAGAAGTGTCTGCTTCAGTGCCAATAGTGAAAACTCTTCTTTATTTCAAATCCTCTACAGATGCCCTGCCATCGTGCGGGTTATAAATAACAACAAAAGTGAAAGCAAAGATGATAAAAAATACAGACACATTTCAAGGGAAACAAGGAAAAAAAGTAAGAAAAGGTTTGAAGGCTAACAGAGACACAGAAGGTGGACAAAAAGAGAACAATTTTTTGACGTGTTCTCAAATGAAGAAATTTGCCTCCTAATTGGGGAAGAAGGGCAAATGAACCAAAAAACTAGAGATAGAAGGGAATTCTGGAGTCAAGAATTACCAAAGGACAGATTTCTGTGATTTTTTTTAAAACTTTTTAACAGCACTCAGTTGCTCTTGTATCCTCAGATCTTGTATAAGAAGAGTCTTGGGTTAGGCAGTACCTCATAAAATTGTGATCTTACTCATTCTGTAGTTACATCAGTTCTTCCTTAAAGCTTCACACTCCCCATTCCAAACATATGCCTTCTGTCTACAACATCCAATGAAGAGTTGCTGTGTCTGAAAGTAAAGATAAAGTGCAAGTGCACAGCCATAGCTGTAAAGCTGTTTCAGGAGTTCAGGCACGTCTAGAATTAGGCAGTGGCAGGCAGAGGTTTTGTGTGTCTTAATTTTGAGTTGGAAATTAAGTACCTGTGTGTCTATGTTAATCTATCTCTAAATGCCCATGAAGTACATGAATATTATAAAATTCCTCTGGATCTCTGCAAATTCTAACTGAATAGTAATGTTAGATGTCCAGTGTGATTTATTTTGGAAGGTAATTGTTCTCACTTGATAAAGAAAATCTTCAGCATCAGATTCAGGAGGCAGGTGTTCCTGACCCACAGTGACTGCAGCACTATAGCTCTGTCTCTCCTCAATGTAGCTGAGAGCACTATGGCACTCTCGTTACCCCTGAGCACAGGTAACACACTGACTTCTCAGAAGCAACTTGGCAGGGAACAACTCTGACATCAGTGTAACTCCTACTTCACTATACATTTGCTTTTCTCTGGACATGTCTATTTTTACAGTCTTAGAATTCTGTCCAGGTGGAATTGGACACTTTTTTGCCTCATGTTTTCTGATCTTTCACAGCTTGATTGAGGCAGGAGTTTCAGCTCATTTGCTTGATGTCTGGAAGTCTCAGAGAGCCCCAGGATGCGTGTGTGCATGCACAGTAGACTCTGTAGCATGTGGGCAATGACTTCAGCATCTCCAGAAAGTGCCAGACCTGCCTGATTTTGGCATATGCCCTCCAGAACTAGCATGGGTAGGCCATTTGTGCAAATAAGTATAGTGCACCCTGACTAAAGTAGATACGTGTTTTATATACAGTAATCCAGGTAGTTCATTCTTCCCGATAGAATTAAGTCAACAAGTTGTAAGGTGTCACTCTGCTGCTAGAACCATCCCACAGTGCAATATATCATATCATTGGGATCTTCTGGATCCCAGTCCTGTCTAGAATATCTATCCCTTCTACAGTACTTTCCCCATGACTCCCTTCATTATATCTCTCAAGCAGAGGAGAGGTTGCTATTTGTGTCCGAAGTAACCCATATTCCACTTCAATATAGCCACCTGTAAGAGCTACTTGGACCACAGGTCCTTAAGCTCTCCACTGCATCAGCATCATCCAGTTAAAAGAGAAGGAACATACCACACAGAAATATATGGACCTGTACATGTGAGATTCTGTGCTGTACCTCTGTCAGATGAAAGCTATAAAGGAATAACAGCTAGTTTAAGCCAGTTGATACCAGGTCTTCAGGTCTGAAATAGAGAAGCAAGCTCATGTGGAAAACATTTGCTCCAAATTCAGCCTCAGAACAAGTGAATTAAAGGAATTTTAAGCTACTTCTTAGCTCCAATTCTGGATTGCCATAGGAAGAGTAACTGATAAAGTTGCTTAAGGGCACGTGATAGATTAAGCCAGTTCTACCTCTGTCCCTGGCTGTGTATTTCCACCCCCAAATGTTTGCTTTTCTCCCTTGACAGCACACCAGCACCACCACCATCTAGCACAGCAGTAAACTTGGCCAGGGAACTAATGTCAGAAAACTAATCCAGGAAAATCCTCCCTCATTTAGCCTCCAAATGAGCTTATGTCACTGACAACTACAACTGCACTGAGGTAAGGACCTTGGGTTTGTCTAGTTGGGAGAAGAGGAGGTTGAGGGGCAGCCTCATTGCTCCCTGCAGCTTCCTGAGGAGGGGAAGAGAGGAGGGAGGTGCTGAGCTCTTCTCCCTGACATCCAGTGACAGTACGCATGGGAATGGTTCAAAGCTGTGCAAGGGGAGGTTTAGGCTGGACATTAGGAGGCATTTCTTTACCAAGAGGGTGGTCAAACACTGGAACAGGCTTCCCAGAGAGATAGCCAATGCTCCATGCCTGTCAGTGTGAAAGAGGTATTTGGGTGATACCCTTAACATGCTGCAACTTTTGGTCAGCCCTGAAGTGGTCAGGCAGTTGGACTAGGGGATCCTTGTAGGTTCCTTCCAACTGAAATAATCTCTTCCCTTCTCTAAAAAAAGATAATCATAAATTATAGTCTTCCTGTCTGTAGTGATTTGGTGCTCTCCATGGCATTATTACACTTAGTTTGATGCCATCCATGCCCTTCCTTACCATAGTTATTTGCCTATCACAGGACTTGGGCAAAAGAGCCTGTGTAAGTGTCTGTCCTCAACCCAGGACATTTCTCCTTTCTTGAAATGAGTCGAAAAGCACTTTTTAGGTTATCCCATCAAATATACCTGCTGTGAAGGACCTTTAAAGAGGTTTCTAATCTTACACCTGTAAGATAAAAAAGGTTAAAGGGATGTAATAAGGCACCGCTGGTGGCTGTATAATACACAAATTAGCTTATGTGCTCAAGAGCAGTAACTCCACTGCAGTACTAAATTAAATGAACTGAGCAAAAAAAGTAACTAGTCATCTAGTAAACAATAATTAGCAGAATGAGAGCTAATCTTTAAGATAAAATTAGTGAAAATAAGGAAAAAAATCACACAAGAAAAAGACTGCTGCAGTATTTAGGTATTGAATATTTATGTTAGGTACCTAGTATTTAGGTTCAACAAATGGTTTCAAAGGGAACATAGCTCCCTACCTACATAAGGAAAACCAGAAAGTAGTGAAGCAGGTGACATACGAAGGGGTTGGGGGTTGGGGGGAGGTTCAATATAAAATTATGGGGAAAAAAAGATGAAAATCAAAAGTGTGCAAGTGAATTGGTGAGGCTGTGATTCTTGTAACAAGCAAAGAGAGATTAAGAATGATTGTGATTTTGTCGGCAACTTGAAGTACTTCTTATCACTAGAGAAGTTATTTAGCTGTTTGTCTCAAGTAAATACAGTTGCAGCCTTATCTGAAACTCGTTGTTACAAGAAAAGGTGTCAGAACAAAATAGTAAATTAAGCAGAAACAAATGACTCAAAGAACAAAAGCATTCATTCCAGAGCTCTGCAGGAACATAAGAATGAAATGGAATGTGCAGCTAACAAAAATATACAATGTCCCATTAAACTGGTAGGAGCCTGATTTTCTTACTGGCTCTAGCCCAATTTCTGTTATAGAACAAAATGTTATTTGCTTGCTGGTTACAAAGTTTTCTAGAAGAGCACTATTAGCAGCTGTTACTTCAGTGCACTGTTCTACCTAGTTCAAGGTATTCTTTTCCAGTCATTATGAAGTTTTTTATTTCTTGCCAGAAAATAAAAAGTCTGTATCTCATCATTAAAGAAAAGGATATTGATATGGACGTCATTTAACAGTGTTCTGACATTTTCCTGGTAAAAAGCAGAAGTGTATGTAACTCTTATTGGTGTGTTCTGCTTGAACTGGCAAGCACTAACATGGAAAAAGCAGCTCTTGCACTGTCATGAACATACTACCTAGTAATTTCCTCTTGAAATATGCTTGCATTATTTTTGTTCATTTAAAAAGTAAAACTGCTAGATTGTCTACTTTCTGCATGAAAATATGGCATGGACACTTAAAAAAATATATTAACTCCAAATAATGGTATGGTTTTAATTCCTGGGTGTTTCTGAAATAAGAGATCAGAAACTCATAAAAATTCATTTTAAAAATTGAGACTTCACTTATTTAACAAAACTGCTACTATTGGTCACTTAAAAACATTATGCTAATTAGGACCTTCCTTAAAAGGTTCTCTTAAAATTATGGGTTATCTGAAGTAGTGCAAAAGCAACTCTCTCTCTTTAGTAAATTTTTATATCTAATTCTTCTAAGTAGACCAAGGAGGAGGATACACCTAAGCTTCCCTAAAGTTCTTGAATGAACATTTAGATTCGGGTAAAGCCCCATCTCTCATCTTCTAAGAGTTATGTTTATTTTTCTTTTATTGATACGGTGTTTTAAACCCACATGTAGATGTGCAACCTATTTCATCTATGCAACACAAAGAACCATGTGAAACAGCTCTGTGCCATTGTGAAACTATGGCATTTTGTAATACAATTAAGAACATTTTTTCCATGGAGGATTTTAAAGTTAATTTTCAAATTCAGTTTAGCAAATTATATATAAATTGTTGATACTCTGGTATATTCATTGTATTCATACAGATTAGATGTAACACCTACATTGGTATAAAAATGCAATAAAATGGTTTAGTTCAAGGATTGTTCTGATTGTCATCATGATTATCTACAAATCAAGTTTTCCATAAATGTGACTATATGACTGACAAGAACACCTCAAAAACCTTTTTATAACTCTAATCTGATATGCTTCTTCATTATGAACTGTAAAAATTATTCAGCAATACGGTTCTCTTATACAGCTATACACATGTAGAGAATCCAGCTCCTTAACTTAAACAAGCACTACCAATTTTTGTCCAGGAAAAGACTAACAAATTCATCGAGAAATCTGCTCTTCCCTGCAGTGCTGAAATGGTACACCATTTGCTGTTTGAGAAGACAAGCTCTGATAGTGTTGATTAGTTGTTCTTTTCTGTTACAAAGGTAGAACAGAAACCTGCACAACAGGTTGTGGGAGCTTGTTTCACACAAGGCTTTGTTTCATTACAATTTTCAGAATTAATCAGAAACTTGAAACTTTTACTGAGAAAGGCCAGCTCCAGTATTTAATCTTCTCACTTTTGATTGTGGAGGATGCTAAGCAGTACAACTCTTACCACATGCACAGACATGGGGATGGTTGTTGAAATACTGCACACCTTCCAAAAGTTTAGTACCTCCTACCAAGTCTTACTTCCTAATATCATTTTGAGACTTTGTAATTGTGTCTATCTTCAAATCTTCATTGTATTCTGTTATCTCAAACTTTATTTGTTATTTATTCGTTATTTTAAACCTGTGAATGTTGGTTCTGAGAACTGAATTCAAAGAAGTCAAAGCAACCTTGCCAAGTTTTAGTTTTTGTTAAAAGTGTGTAATTTTTGTTAAAACTTTGTTGGACAGGATTTAATATCCAGTGTCTAGGTATTTAAACTCAGAAAGGAAAATAACATTACATCTCCACATATTCTAAAATCAAGAGAGACTGGTAAAATCATGCTGTTCTCCTTTCATTATCACAGACTACAAGGAACTAATTTGCCTGAATTCCTTCTTGCACTGCTAAGACCACTATATGAACACAATGAGTTTTCAGAAACATCTGTAAAGCAACTAATACTATACCTATTTTACAAGTGTGGAAACTGAGTCAGAGAAAGGTTCTTATGGCTAAGCATGACTGCATGTAAATTAATAGCAGTGCTAAGATTAAGGCTGAAGAATTAACAGCTATCAAGTGCTGACCCAGTTCACCAGAGTACACTACGAGGGCAGATTTTTTCCACATCCCAGAAATTCTTTTTGTAAACTGCAGTGCTGGGCAACCCTGTAATTATGCACAGAGCACTTTAGGACAGCAATAATTTTTGGCTCAAAAGGTTTACATGGAGCTTCATAAACTTACTCTCACTACTAATAATATTCATTCAAACAGCCATCTACTCGGGTCCTGGCTCTCTCTCAGGCCACTTTGTACTTCTCAAACAGTAGTGGACCAGATAATCGAGCCCTTATAGTATAGCATAAGGACTAGTTCTTATAGCAGCCTCAGAAGCCCTTACTAGCTTCAGTGAGGCTTTGTACTAGTGCAGAGATTAATTCATGTGGAACTAATTACAGGACTGTGTCCTAAGTGAGAAACTGGTCTAGCTCTATTTGCTTGTTATCCAGTTGTCAAAATGTAGTGCTCATTAAGTGCAGAAACAAAGGGTCCAGATGGATTCTTTATATCTGAGAAATGTGTTTCCCATATAAAAAAGAAAATAATCAGTAACACTGGAGTGGAATTCAAAACCTTATTGAAAAGAAAGGAAACTCTCAGGCAGGCCTTTCAATCAAAAACAATTCAGAGAACCTTCCTCTAAGAATCTTATGATCTTCTTTTACGTAAAAAAAAAAATTATGCAAAATGCACTTTGGCTACCTGAGTCTATAGATGAGGAATGAGATGAAAACAAATGCCTTCTAGTCCTACTGCTCTCTTCCATAGCATGAACTCCACGCTTGGTTACAATTATGCTCTAAGCACTTTTCTTCCATCCTGTAACATTGAGATTTCATGTCCAACACAAGACATTTTTGGACTCCTCTAACTTAACCAACCTTCTGAAGTGCCTAACAGCATGATCAGACAGACAGGGGTCACTAAGAGTTATAGCTGTTTCCTTACATCAGCAGACAGCAATAAGCTAATGTAGGAGGCATAACAGCATATTTTAGCTAATAAAATTTGGTATGAAGATATTATCAGCTGTATGGATGTACCAATCTAAAATCTGAATTAAAAGAAGCAAAACCAAAAAGTGATTAAGACTTCGAACTAGCAGTTCCAGAAGCATTCAATGTTATGGCATTTTCAGGATGTGCTCAAGTTCTAACATGATCTGTAAGTGTGCTTGAATGCCTTCCTGCATCCCATCATAGAGGATGCAGTTTCATTAAAAGTTTTAGGAAACCTAAGTCTCCCTTTCTGCCAAAAAGGGCAGTCTCACTCTTCTCCCAGGCACATTTCTACCTTGTGAAGGTAACACTTATGCAGCCATGCAAACAAATCGCCTCAGGGAATTGACCTGGCTGAAAACTGGCCTAGTGAAATAAATTATTTTTGCTGCAGGGTCAATTCTCTGATGCATTTTTCTGTACAGCCACAATTAGCACACATGTCAGTACTAGACAGTAGGGGAGAACATGGAGTCAGGAATACGAAGGAGGGACAGTTGAGTTTCACCATCTGTATGGTTAGATGTTCCAGATAAAGCCATTTATTGCCTGACTGGATATAGGAGACCTACGTCAGATAGGCATCAAACCATTTAACATTCAGTAAATTGAAACTAGTTATGTCAATTAATCAAGTAATTAACTAAATAAGCAAATAAAGTGGTCGATGCCAAGTACAGGACAAAATCTACAAAGTTCTAACTGAGAAGTTTAGGTTTCCATGTGTCAGCCTGTCTATGGCATCCATTTGTAAATATATCACAAGCACCTTTTATCTGTTCCCAGGAGGATAAATGGATCCAGGCACTCCCTTACTCCACTCCCTCAGGCACTGAAACCCACCATTTAATCATCCAGTAAGACTTTCCAACCGCAATTAGCTGCTTCTTTGCAAGTGCCTGTGTTTCTGAAGGAAAGCATGTATAAATCTACTTATTTACCTCCTGGTGCTGTTCTGCTGTGTAAAGACCTAACCACAAGGGAATTCTCAAATATGTCTGTCCTGGTTATCTCATCCAATCTGAAACATGTCTACAGGATCGGGCCCTCCAGAGTAAACAGGCATGGACAAGACTTCTGAAGGGTAGTAGCTAGTCTGTACATGCATTGCATATGTGATTACACTCAAAATCACAGACGACAAAGCACTTGGCTGCAGTAGCAGGGCCTGTTTCCTTTTCATTAATGCTCAAGACGTACCTTTTCCATTAATGAGGATTTTTAAAAACAGCAGTACAAATAGCCTTCTGAACCTGTTACAGTGAAAAACAATTTAACAGCTTCAGTAGTACTATTCATAATATTTGATACTTGAGAGAGCAAATCAGGAGTGCAATCTGGGGCATAATAAAAATGGCATGTTATAGTCAGATTCGTCAAGTAAGTACTATATAGATATTAATGTTCAGATGTTACTACTACTTTAGAAGAGTAAATCATGATATCTTTTTCCTCTCTTCAGGTGTAATCCTTGGATTTTCTCTCCGATCATATAAGATGAGCTATCGGGAAGTCAAGTACTTTTCATTTCCAGGAGAACTACTCATGAGAATGCTGCAAATGCTGGTCCTGCCACTAATTGTATCCAGTTTAGTCACAGGTAAAAAAATAAACAGTTTTTTTTTGTTCTTTTAAATAATTTGGTAAAGATGAATACATCAAATCATTAAATCTGTCCTGGAAGTGTTATGACCTGCAGAAAGAGATACTTTTGCTATTGCTGTTTCAGAGACAAGATGCTGGAATTAATATGCAAAGAAACGAAAAGATTATTTTCTCAATTCCAAGGCAATCCAGCTGTACAAGTTACTATATGCTGCTGCTATGAAGCTGGTTCTGTACACTACTTTCTTCTCTTACTTTCTGAACAGATATTTCCTCCACAATATGATCTTGTTATGAAAGATGTGTCTCAGAAAAAATAGTTCCAAGACCCAATAAAGTTTAAACTATTGATTGTGAGAAATAACCCACACCTGTAAACCCAGATCTGTAAAAGATCTGTCTACCTTAGAGGGAGGAACGTCTTTCAGCAACAGATAAAAAAAATATAGTTGATAGATGGGATAGATCGGACAGTTTGGAAGAAACTCCATTCCATCAGTTCTGGTTTCCTGTCTTCAGGTCAGCAACTCTATTAAGCTTCAAGTCCTCTTTAGTGAGTTGTTCCTTGAGCTAGAGTTATAATATTTATTTTCTTACGATGTGTATGCCTTGTCATTCCACCTAAGTTTCATGGAAGAGCTCCCAGATTTTTATGAATGTTCAGGATGTACCTGTGTCTTATTTATCCTATTAATTATCTGACAAAAGAAAGTGTGGACTTTGGTCTATCAGCAAATCAGTGGTACAGCTTGGAGAACTTAATCAAAATGACTCTCTGTGCAGGCCCAGGATTTAAGTACCTAATACCCTACCTTAGTTATCAGAGGATCCAGAGACTGTAAGTTGTTCTCTATTTCATTGATTTTCAAATATTTTAATATTAAGATCTCCTCTTACAAATGTAAATTAGCATAGACTCCAACTTCACAGATAGCAAAGATAGTATGTATGTATATAAACTGTTAATACATCACCAGAAAACTAGGGTATTCACAGTTACAAAAATCACTTGCCTTCACATATTTCAAGGAAAAAGTAAAGCTTGTTTCTCTACATATATTATATAGATACTGAAAGCTTAATGAACACTCAAACTAGAGAGAAATTTATAAATCTTGGAGGGTAAACAATGACAGGTTTGCTTCCAACCACTGTATAACTCTTTTATGTTGTATCTTCTTGCTGTCTTCTTGACCCTTTCACCCAAGTTGGCTGGACACTGATAGAAAAACCATTAAAAGTAGAAAAGGAGAGACACTTACCCTTTTTCAATGTCAGATAAGACTGGCATTGCTGCTCCATTTTGTAGGATGAGTTATTGCACGTGAATTTACCTGCTCAGTTCCGTGTAACTCTGCATCCATAATGCTTCTCTGAGAGAGCTCAAGGTAAAATGAGAAATTAGGTAGATCATGCTATACAAGGATCTGAATTCACTGCCAAAATTCTATGTAGAAACACTTTGTTTGGGTAAAGACCAGCAAATTCACCTCAGAGAGCCACAATTGTCACAAGGACCTGGCCTTGTGAGAAAAAAAAGCCCATTTGCTTTTTTTGTGAGATACCAGAACAACGAGTTTACAGCTAATTGTATTCTGAAAATAATTTTCAGTCTCTGGATTCAAAGAATATCCTTCTTTTTGATGGCTTTTTTTCCCTTTAAATTCTTTAGAACCCTTCATCCTTTTTTATGTGCTTTTTTCAAAGCAATCGTTTCCTCTTTTCCAAAGAGAAAGCTTATCTATCTATAAGATTTGTCTTATTATCGTACAAGTGCCTTGTAATATTAACTGGATTATTCTTAAAGTTTCCCTTTGAAACAGAGACAATAATTTTCAGGGCAAATAAGAACATTTTAAACTTCTTTAGCTGTGCAGGGAACAATCAGAGTTTTTTGGGTTATTTGCAAATATTTTTCACAATTCTGGTCATGGCTCAGTTCAATAGGCTTCTGCTTCCCCAGAATTTTGGAAACTTGGAATTTAGTTGTACAGGGACAATTACTTTTAAGTGCATTTCTTTCTAATATCTTTCTCTGGTAAAGTGTAGCAAAGCAAAAACTATAGGAAGGGTTGACAAAGCGCAGAAAGCTGGAATTTCCATATGTGGATACCTTTTAAATAGCTTCAGATGTACACATGATGCTTTTGATTTCAGCTGTCAAACAACTGCAATGACTGGTGGACAATGTTAAAAACAAGTAGTGATGAATGATGTCTATCCTCTCACCAAGATAAAAACAAAGGCACAGAAAGTGACTCAAGTAACAAAAAAACCCATAAACAGAGATCACAATTAACAGCCAAATTTCAGACGCAGTTGCTTAAAATCACCTGTAATGAAAGCAGGATATTTACGACATAAACTCAAAGAAACACCTGAACTTGAAATAGGCTCCAAGCCACTCCCTTATGTAAGTCAGGAAAAATGCATCATCTGGATATGAAGAGATTCAACTGCTGAAAAGCCAGATTTTGTCCAAAGCAACTTGTGGATGTAAAAGATGGAAAATTAATGATGGGACACATTGTACATCCTTAGGCAAATCATGTATCCCTTTTGTATCTCTGCTTGCTTTCTCCTTTCAGATGTAGTGCTGGTGAAGTATTTTTATAGCTACTAGGCAGAAAAGAAGGCTACTGTATATGATGGAAATTTTAATGGAGACATGTAGTTGTAGTTTAAGTTTTCACAGCTCAACAGATGCCAAGTATAATGCTTTTTTAGTTATATCGTTGTAGAGATGGAAATAATCTCAAGAAAAAAATTACAGCAAAAAAGGTATGTGGGGCCATCAGGGGTTGTGGTCAGTCCATCACATGTTGTCTTTGCTGCTCCTTCCTCCTCAGAGGAGGGCTCCTCACAGTCTTCCCTGCTCCAGTGTGGGGTCCCCTCTCTCGCGGGCGAGTCCTTCACAAACTGTTCCAACGTGAGTCCTGCCCACGGGCTGCAGTTCTCCACTGACTGCTCCAGCGCAGGTCTCGTCAACAAAAGTCACGGCCTCCTTCGGGCACAATAATTTCTTCCAGCATGGGGTCCTCCGTGGCTCCATCTCCATGAGCTGCAGGCGAGCTCTGCTCTCCATGGGCTGCATGGGGACAACGTGTGTCACCATGCTCTTCACCAGGGGCTGCAGGGGAATCTCTGTTCCGGCACCTCCTCCTGCTCCTTTCTCTTCACTGAGCTTCGTGTCTGCGTAGTCGTCTCTCTCACATCCTGCTCCTCTCTCTGCTGCAGGTTCTTTCACCGGCTCCTGAGAAACTCCCGGCTCTTGGGTGGGGGCTGCGCTGAGTTGGGGTCCCTGCCTGGTGCTGCAGCCCCGCTCCCTGTGCTGTGCCCTCTCTTAAATACATGGTTCGCAGAGGCGCTGACTGGCTCAGCCCTGGCCAGAGGCAGGACTAGCCTGCAGTTGAGGAAACTTCCAGCAGCTTCTCACAGGGGCCATCTCAGTAGTCCCCTCCCCACTACCAACACCTTGGAGCCGGGGGAACTTTCAGCAGTTACTTACAGGAGCCAGCACTGTAGCCCCTCCCCTGCTACCAAACAAACCCACCACACAGAACCACAACAGCAGTGTTTGCTCAATTTATACGGTGAAAATTGGAAATTTTCTGATTTTCCCAAAATTCTACAGGGATTCTCTGATCCCTGTAGATATCCCCTACAGTAGTAAGCCTTCTGTGAGTAACCAATCCATGAACTTCCTAGGAGTGTGTTGTGTTTTCACTTACGCCTTTTTTTCAATACAGAAAATGTTATTTTAAAAGGTAACATCTTCTTTTTCAGAAAACTCTACCCTCTTTCTCCCCCACCCAAAACTGTATAAGCATGTCAATGTAAAAGCTGAATAGTTTAAATTTTATGGACTCATACATTTCAAGCACACATCAGTTTATGCATTCATATAGCTATTTACATATGCAATTTGCATAACTGGACGACAGTGCTATTTAATTTGAACATCCAAATAGTTTTTTCCACAAATAAAGGAAAACTAATGCTTTGACTTGTGTGTGTCCAAAACCAAGACTGGCTAAATATGTGGGTATGCAAGTTATTAAGTTTTTAAAGATCCAGCCATCTTGTAAATGTGATTTCCTGTAGGGATAAAGAAACAACTGAAGAAATATTACTAGTGTTGATCCTTGTTCTGTAGCAATTTCATCACCAGCTAGCATCTTTACGGCAGATCCAGGCCAATAGCAGCTAAAAATATGCAAACATGAAACTTCACACACATAATTACTTTAAACACCTGCTCTTCAGTACCTCTATTACTGTATAAAACAAATGTTTATAAAATCTGGCATATTGCCCCTAATAATCATTATTTAGATGGGCACTCAAAGATGAAAAAATTGGAGCTTCTTATACTGTTCCACTCCACAGTCTTTAAGGCAATGTGAGCAGGATAAGTTTAATAATTAAAATAATTAAAGAGTATTTCCAACAAAAGCTTTTAAAAGTTAAAAAAAATAGTTTAAGTAGCAGGCAGCTACATTTTGGAAAATCAGTAAAAAAGGTAGGTTGTAAACTTCAGCACCCGGAAATGCCAATTTTCAAGTCAAAACACAAAAACTACGTGCAGGTTCATTGCGTATTGGCAATCAATTTGACTATGATTTCCTGAATATGTTTTCTGAATAAGTTTTTGCAGAGAAGGTGCTGCAGGAAAGAAAAAGGTATACCCAGTTGGAAGCCAGAAAGCATTGCACGAGCCATGGATGTTAGGAAATCATAACAAGATGTTGTACATATTTTTACAATTAATACAGCTTTGGGTAGACCCTCTTACTCAGAAAGTGCTATATATCTTCATCTATGCAAATACTGAAAGCAAGGAACTGCAGAAAGGATCATAAAATGAAACCATGACTCACTTCTGAACCATTTCTGAAAAAAAATTTGCAAGAGGAAATACACAGGAATCTATCTTCATAAGAGCCTGAGAGAACAATTCCAAGTTAGTTAAGATCCCACTAAAAATTAAAATGCAGTAAGGACATAGATGAAATTCCTGCACATCATGAAACTGTATAAAATAAAATCTGATTATAGCTTAAAAAAGAAAACCTAAGCATGATATACAGCATCCAAAAGCAGAAAGCACGCAGCAGTGTAGTTTTTCAAGTCTTAGTCTCTGCAAACGGTAACACACAAACAGCAAGGGTGTTCAGGAACAAAGTCTGCAATAATCAAGGACAGCAAAACTAAAAACCCCATCTAAAATCACTCAGGTTTGGTAGAAGCTCTTCATTAAAGGACGATTAAAATTTCATTGCAAAATACAACTCTTCTTAGTGGACCACTATTTTCAGTTGTTTCACAAAGTATTGAATAACAGGTTGTTACCCGCTTCTATTCAGTTTATGTTCTGCAGGGGACTCCAACTGACTTGATAATAACCTCTCATCACCTTGGTAACAACCTCTCATCCACAAAGACTTAGTTTTTATCTTAGTTCAAATGCATAAAATAAAGACTTTGCTTGCTGACAGGCAAGTCTCGGCAAAACAAGAAGCAAAATCTATTTGGAAGAACACATAAGAGTTAAAGCATCTTGCCTGAGCACTGAAGGACCATTCTAAATCCATACTGCCTCTTTATTAACATTTCTATTTCAATCAAAGGCAAAAGGACTGAAAATACTTTAAGGACAACTCAGAACAATTTTTTGAGTTTAATGCAAACAAATATTAATTGGTTACAGAAAAACAGCACAGCTGAAAATTAAGAAACTAAAAAATATTATGAAATGTAAAATTAACTACATTAGATCATAAATGGAAAAGTCAGTTTTGTATTTTGTACAGCAAAATGTCCAAAATGCAAAAGAAAATCTCCACAACATTTTGGGAATTGGGACACTGAGAGTAAGCATTTTATTCAGGATATTGAAGATTGAGACTGTAAAGAATGATGTTTCCAATAATGAATGACTGTAACAACATGACAAATTAGCTAGAACAGTGCCAAGTGCAAAGTAATACACCTAGGAAAGGGGAACATGCTACATCTATACTACCTAACCACAAGCTCTCAGCTGGCCATTGGTATACAAGCAAGAGTTCTCAGACTCCCTGTGAACAGTCCAGAGAAGGTGACGGGGATTATTAGTGGAATAGAGTTTCACTGAAGTGCAAGGAGGGATTAAACAGACTACAACTTTTTGGTTTGAAAAAGATACAGCCATGGAAGATAGCCCTTAGAGTACACTGAGATAATGAATAGTTTGTAGAGGCTTAGATGGAGTAACTATTTATTATTATATGCCATAATTATTTTTCATAATCAAGGAAACATGGGGTGTCCAATAAAATAGCTAGGGAGAACATTTTTAATAAAGAAAATGAAGTACTTTTTCAGAGTACACAACTAAACTGTGTTGTACAGTGCCAGAAGCCAGAAGTGAACAGTTTCAAAATGAAACTAGAACTCACAGTTACAGCAATTTTGGGGAACTAGCAATTTAGGAAGGCCCAGTCTCCACTGGTGGACAGATGCAGGGAGGGAAAGCAAAGGCAATGAACACTATCTTTTTCTGTTTCTTACAGTCTTTCAGTAAGAATCTGTTGTCAAGTAGAGTCAAAGACAAATGGGTTGACCATCCATTGGACTAACTAATATGCTATAGGTTTATGTCATTGTTGCGCTCCATAAAATTTCATATCAGATTGAAGGAGTCTGTTTTCACCTTACAAGATTTCACTTACCAATCGCTCTGAGGCAATGACTGCTGTCAGCAGTTTCAGCTTTCTGACACACATAGCTCTTTTGAGAGCTAGTTCAAAACCAAGGAAAAACTCTCCCAGGATCTGAGAATCATCTCACCTTCAGCAAATGAAAATTAGCTCCATTGACATGAAATCAGATTTAAAAATGAAAGAGATAAGAAAAACCACTTTTTAAAGAAAGAAGGAAAGAACTATGCACAATATCAGCAGCTCTTAATTATGCCACTCTTGGGAAGCTGACAAATAACAGCAGTTTAAAAGCCATAGCAAAGTATGACAAAAAACATCCTGAAAGCTTTTGAAGCATTACACCCAGGGATAGTTACGTACACAGAAGATCCACTCAGGCTTTAACAGCTTTCACTTTCCTGCTCCTTTCACCTCTTTACCTCTAGTCTGAACGCCATGATCCACATCTGCATTTCCTACATGTGAATGTAGCAGAACTCCATCGTATTTGCTTCCTTGTCAGTTTGTCTTTGCTATAACCGCTCACGAACACCAGAAGACCCTGATCAAGAAAGGTCCTGAGGCTGCATTTTGGTGACACCAGGAACATTGCTGGGAGTACTTCCACACCCGCAGAAGTAACACTTATCATATTGCTGGATCTGTTACATGCTGTCCTTCAGCCATGTATTTGGATTATAAACTTCTATAAAGAAGATCCATCTTTATCGTCATTACTGGAGGCACAGATACTGAAGACTTGTCTTTTGATAGCACCGCTGAATGCCCCACCTGAGTTCTGAGCAATGGAGAATGAGGAAGGACTGTACACAACCAAAGCTACAGGACTCAAGCCTTGGGTCTGGGTTCCAGTAAGACAGTGGATTGTCTAGAAGAGGAGGAAGGCTGCCCAGCTAATTGGTCATCGTGGCATACTGCTGTATGATACAGCTCTCACGGTTGACAGAGGATAAGAAGGAGAAAACAGAGTCACTCAGGATGGAAGTCTCTTTCTTGAAACTACAACATCTGGAATTTGAGCTGCATGTTAGAGAGTCACAAAGCCAATCCTGCATCAGCTACAATTCCATTCATCCAGCACTCCTGTTAGTGCATATTTTTTTTTTATTTTCTCTTCCAGGCTGTTTCTGAGTATATTCTGTATCCTCCAGTTCAGACCTTGAGAAGTGAATACAACAAAATGTAAAGAAGGCCATTGTAAATGGCACGAAAAGTCTCTACCAAGATATAACTTGAAAATATTTAAGAGCCTGCCCAGTTTCCTTTCCAGTTTTGTCACAGTTCCTTTCCATAGCTGATAACATTTTTCAGAGATGTAGCTGGCACAAGGTAAAATACCTTTTCCTTATGTCTTTGTTGCAATGTTGTCTCCAGGTGAGTGCCTGAGGCAGAACAGGCAGAACAGAAACACAGCAAAATGTTTGGTGAAACCTGGAATCTACTTACAGAATTGCCAGTGTGTTTTAATTGGGTGGAAAGTCTCTTGATGTGAACTTTTTCAGGCTCACACAGTCTGATCTGGTTTTCTTCAGGCAAGCGAGTCCAGGGTGGTGTTATACTGCTGAAGTTTGATGAAAAATTCTTAAAATTTACCACCACTCCCAGAAATGACTGTTTTTTTGTGGTAATGGCTTTTCTAGAAAGCACCAGTTTCAAAAAGGTCTGGGCATGCTCTGCCACTTCTGTGCACTGCCTCAGATATTTTACTTGGGCTGCCCTGATGACAATTTTCCCCATTTATACAAGGCTTTTTTCCTTTGATCCTCTCTAGGACTTGATCTTAGATTGAATGATGCCACAGCAAAGTTAACTCAATTTATCAAAAATCCCATTAATGTGTGTCTGGAAGATAGAAAGCACCATCTGTTTTCCAGAAATGGGGAAAAATAAATTCCTGCAGCCCCCTACTTATTCTCAGGGTTGGCCTTCTTGAGTCACCTGTCTCAGTGTTTCTCAGGTCAACAAAGTTTGTATATTTAGTACTTCTGATCTTTTCCAAGAGCTCATCATTGTAAAGCATGGCATTCCTATATGGAAGAAGGACATGTGCAATCAGTGCAAATGCATATTCCTCAGAGGTTTGTACACTTAGCAAAACAAGGCAGTTTAGTACACCACGGATTTTCAGTTCCTGCTATTCCAAAGGCAGTTATATCTAGCAAAATGTCAAGAAAAGCACTTGGATGGCAAGCTGTTAAATTTTGATTCTTTGACTCACCAGATACACAAGTTCCATGGACTCCTTCTGTTGATAGTATCTTGAAAGGACCTTTCGCATTGTAAGAGTCTACCAAATCTAGATATACCAACGTTGATCTACAAATAGAAGTAAAAAGCTACTAGGATACAGAAAGACTTGTGCAAAAAAAAAAAAAAGGCTCATTATTTATGGGGGCATATCATGTGGGAAGTGAAAAGACAAAATTCTTTACAGTTTCACAAATTGAATAGCAATTCAGCTCTAATACTGAGTAAGAAACATGCAAATAAAGAAAAGAGTTGAGTGCTCAACTTTCATGCCAACAAAAATTATCCGATCTCAGTGTTACTCTTAAAGACCCATCATCTCTGGAAGTCAAGTATCAAAGCAAGTTAAATTCCTGGTTCTGAAGAAAACCTCAAAAATATATCCTGGCTATATTTTGAAAACTTAAAAGTCACTCAACAGAGAGCATGTACTTCAAAAAATGTTGAGTTTTAGGGTATTCCAGTATTTGGAGAGCATGACTTGTAATTTCTGAGTAGTCAGAGTTATCAGATCTGGTATTAATCTTTAAGCAATATTCTTCTTCTCTACTTCACTTAAGAGTTTGAGGGGCTTCAAGCACCATCACAAATTCTGAAGATTTTTTTGGACTAAGTATATTAATACAAATATTTATTTAGATGCCTCAGTTAAGCATATTTTCAGGATGAGGCTTCAGTCTGTAATTATTATATACTTAAACAATTAACATTTTTTCAGATAATTACACCTTTTCATCCTCAGACAACTATACTGCTGGCACCTTACTGGTGGTAGGTAGTACAGAGAAAAGTACAACATTTCTTAGTTGAAGTATAGAAGTATAATATTTGCATTATAATTAACATACTGATGTTGATTCTTTCCTTTGTAAACAGCCCTCTTATTTTCTCTCTACTTATCTGCAAAGCAAAATTTTTACTTTATATTGACATTTCACCACCAACTTCTAATTTAGAGCTGAATACTTAGATAATATCAGAGATTCTCCAGTGAATATAGTTTTTTTTCAGAGCTAGAGAAAAAATATGTTTTGTTCAAGAGTTCACCTAGTGAATGGATATTTCATTAATGAATACATTCTTGCGCTGAAAATCAGCTTTGTCTAATATTTCCAATTGCAGTGTGTCTTATCTCCCCAAACCCTGAAAACAAAGTTAGAAAACATTAGCTTACTAAGCACGGCTAATATCTGTCTCAAGGCTAACGAAGCTGTGCAAAGGGCCTGCATCCACAGAGAAAACAAAGCTTTCAAATTCAAGATAGGATGTTTAATAGTTCATTAAAAAGTAAACAGGTTTCTTTTCTGTTCTGCAGAACATCACAGTCCAATAACAACAGTGATCCAAAAACACCCTCTTGTCTTTCATCTGTTCAGTTTAAATCAGCTGATATTTTCTTTGGTACCATAGACCTCTCATAGAAATTCATAGCCTCAGTCCTGCCTGCAAGTAGATGATGCCCAAATGGCAACTGTATAACACTTGAATGCCAACTGTATAATACTTTCAAGCCAAAACCTACTTTTCAGCTGTACTTCGCACTGTAACATCCTGGAAAAGAGGTGAATAATATTATTAAAAAGCACTGATTGCTACTGTCAGATATTCCAGAGGAACTCTTAATTTCCTTCCATTGCCTCCTACAAGTCTGCAAGGTGGAGAAAGACAAAGCAAAAAAAAAGTACCACTTTGATGTTGCAAGGCTGTAACTGAATCAGTGACCCAAGGTTCAAGAGGTCACTGAAACAAAGGAGAGAAAAGAAGGGAAACAAAAGCCTGTTCACATGAAACTCTGATTCCACACTTTCATAATGAGTTCTCACAACAGCCTTAACATCATTACTGAATTGTGCAAAAAAAACCAAATTATAATGATAATTTAGAATGTAATAGACTAATTGCAGCTAAAGTAATGACTCCTTAGTATTCATACAGCATATTCTTAAAGGATTTAAAATTCACAAACAGGAAGTATTTTTTTCCTAAAGTTGATTTGATTGTTACTCATTAAATTCTTGGGAGTGATTTAGGGTTTAACTAAATCATGATTTACTCCTACGGTCCATAAAAAAAAAAAAAAAAGACAAATGCTTATTATGTTATGCATGAGGGTGTTCTTATTTATTGTTAAGATATTAATTTATGGATTATAAGTGGTGTTTTAAAAGGCTGCTAGTTCATAAATTCAAAAATGCCTGTACAATTTTTTTTCAAATTATGCCTGCATCAGATACCATAGTCTTTACATAGACTTTGCTACACTTGATAAGTGAAGTCTCAGATTGTTTCTAGATTCCTTATTAATATAAAATCTTCTTTTTTATGCCATTCAGAACTTAATATTCAGAATTTTTCTTATCAAATCGAAGTTAAAGTGATTTTTTGAAAAATGAGAAGCTAAAAGTACTCTGTTGTCAAATTAATTACTGTTCTGCAATTTCTAATGCAAATAATGACTTAAGAGACGTGAAAGAGTTCCATGTATTTCCTTTTGACCAGGTAGATAATACTATGCAATGGTGCATCTTATTTGCACCTGAACAATTAGAGGGACTGAGGCCCCACTATACTAGGTCCCGCATCAAAGTCAATACAATATTGGAGGTAATGTCTTTCAGGACAAACTTCTCCAGACTGAGAAGATGTTATATCAGTGCTGCTGACATCATTGTTGTAGACAGATAACTGAGCTAATTTTATAGCAACACAGGGAGCAGAATAGCAACAGCAGCATGGAGCTCCATTCAAAGTGTTTTCATGTGAATGCAGATGGCACTACAACTTGGAGGAAGCTAAAATTATACTCGAGGTGTGAGAGGAGAAAAGCCAGTGAACAAAGTGTGAATCCATCAAGAACAGCCCATGGAAGTATACATACTCTTGCAAAATAGTACAAACTGAAAAAATGCCTGGCACATTGGAAGGAATGTAATAAACTAAAAGGATTACAAGGACATGTAAACACCAGCAGAGTGTGAATAGCCTGGACAAAAAGGAAAGTGACAACTCCATGAGCAGCTCAGATAAATTCTCTGGAAAATCAATGGACAAACCAAGAGTGATGAATGAACTGCTAGCTTGAAAGCAAAATGAAAATTTATCACTTTTAAGTTTGACACAGATGCACTAATCAGTGTTGTGTCACTGAGAAGATTTCTAAAAAAAAAATGTTAAAAAAAAAGAGCAATTTTGATTATTAGTAAACATGGTACACAGACAGATAGTAGCTACTGCAACAACAAAAAAAAATGCAGGATTCTTTAGTGAGTGGACAGTTACTGCAGTAACTTCAGATTACTCAAAAAAATCAAGTTTGTTGAACATATCTAAAGGCAATGCCACACCTTTCTTACCCAAATTACCTTCATATTGCTGAATAAGCAAAGAAAGATTATTTCAGAGTTTTAAAAATTGTACTAAAATTTTCAAATTCCAAGCAGAAATCTAAAGGCCGTGTTGTTAACCAGATGCATTAGTAACATGCTACCATTAGTTCAACTCTTAGGTGAGTCACATCCAACCGGGAAAAGCTTCTTTCCAAATTATGGCTGCTGCATGAACTCTATAAAATTAACTAGTGTCAGATCCTAGTGGACAATGATCCAAATAAAAGACACTATCACTCCAATAGATTCTATTAGTGGAAGTTTTAGTGAAGAAGCCAAGAACTGGCTGGCCAACAATATTGGATCACATTTCGAGTGAGAAGGTCATGGTTCCAGCATAGAGCTGTGACAAGTTACAAATCAGATACAGATCAGGCGAGGCTGGATGTGGCTTTGAGCAACCTGGTCTAGTAGGAGGTGTCCCTGCCCATAGCATGGGGGTTGGAACTCAATGATCACCAAGGTCTCTTCCAATCTGAACCACTCTATGATTCTACGAGTACAATTCTGTACACCAAATCCCATGTAATTTTTCACACAGATAGAGATAGGTCTCTGTTTTTTTTCAGACAGGCAACCTCAATTTTCCATTCTTTAAATATTGCATCTCTCTGACTAGAACTCTACGAACTTCACTTTCTTAGGAATTTAAGCTGTCTCTTCAGATGTTTGTTACATACAGAAGATGTAAAAGCAACTGCATTTTTACATTAGACTGCATTACTAGCTACTGTTCCTTTATGGATAACTCTAATCTCACATTTGTAGTCTCGAGTATGTTGTATAATTTTTTCAGTAGCAGCTAAAGTAAATCAAGAGTGGTCTAGAATAGTAAATAGTTTACAGCTTCATCACATGCTATACAGCCAATCAGATAACAGAAGCACCATATATTTGTGGAATGTTGTTTAATAATTGCTGCACATACAAAAACATGTCTTTGAAGGACTCCAGGCACAGTCTGCCAAAACTCAGACCATCATTTCAGCAGATTGAAAGTTCCCACCTGAATTTTAAGGAATTGTATTGTGGATTTTTATGGAGAACCAAGTAATGTGCTTAACACCATTCAGAAGGTAAAGATATCTTTATCAGTGGTAACTTGCCAGGATGCAGTGTGTTTCATGTGTAAAGTAGATATTTCTGGCAATATGTTCAGAAAAAGTTAATATTTTCATCCTTGAGGAACAGATGCTTCAGTAGAAGTCTTGCAACTACTAGTATATTTATTTCAGCCTTATAATAATGTGTCCTGTAGGATTCAAGCCAACTAAATGTACTTTGGCTTATCAGCTACCACACTGAACTTTTTTCCTAATTAAACTGAAAAAAATTACCATGTAATATTATGCTTTTCCTTAAGCAAATATGCTCATTTTTTCACTCCTAATACATAACTTAAGTAGCTTTATGCGCAACAGAAAAATCTCATTTCCAGGAAAGCTTTGTCCAAATGTCTGGATATAAAAGGTTGTCCTTTTAGAATTGCACTGTTCAGGTAGCAGCAGTGTTTTGTTACCAAAAAAATTGTGAGCTGCTGTTTTCTGCGTTCCGGGGTCTCTGATTCTTGGCTTGAAGACAGTCAATCCTTTGTACGCTGTTATTACAATGAGGTAACCAAAGAAAGAAAGTCTTGGTTTGAGACTGTCAGCTGTTACTAATCATTGCTCCATGGCTTGCTGTGAATCCCTGCTTGCCTCTCCCTCCTGCTCTGCTTAGCACACATAAAGAAGATAAATTACTCCCTTGATTCCCTTCAAAAAGCATATTGTTTGGCACATTCCAATACTGTGAGCAAAAGATGGAATAATGCGAAGAGTTAAATGGGTATCTAAACAGCCACACAGCAGGGTCCTTCTCAGGCAGATGTGAGTTTCAGGAAATGTATTTTCCTACTCATTCTTCAAATGTATTCTGTTATCTTGCAAACGTGAAAAGTAAATCAACTATGCTTTTAAGAACAGTAGAGCATATTCTTGCAAGAATTTTTTTGGAGTAATACAAATATCACTGACAATAAATGCAGCATCTTCATATATTTCATTTAACAGGGAGGTGTAATACTTTGGTGTCTATAAATTATTTCACAATAACAAACACAGTCTGCAGATTTTTACTGAATTCTTCCCTACACTCACCGACTGACACTGTCCTGATAAAGAGAAGAATTTTAAATGAAGAAAAATTGAGTTATTTGTGCATGGAAATAAACAAAATAAGAAGTGAGTAAGGCTGTGGAATACCATACCATGAAAATAGACTGGGTAAAAATAACAACTGATTTGGACCTCAAGCTCAATGAATTTCTGACCAGGTCTGTATAATATATTTGCCCACTGTATCACAACGCTATACTTGATGGCCCAGGAAATACTTTCCAGCATAAATTACTGTCATATTTTTTGGTAAGATAACTAATACATTGAAACCAAGCAGAGTTTATAAAGTGAAGTTATTCCACTGAAAGAGAAGTATCAGGAACGAAAAATAACAAAATGGTCTCTCGTTGTTCACAGCTAACTGAAAGGTAAAAATCACTGCAAAGCCACTAGAGATTATTTGGGCCTCTACCATTATATAAACTAGTCAGTGATGTTCTGTCATTGTCCTACCATGGTTTCACAAATATTTTCCTTCCAATGACTAAACTCTGTCTAGAAGGCCATGGGTTTGCAGCCAAAAGGATGAAGGATGAAAAAACATGGTCAGTTAAAAAATATTTTCCTTTAACAAGTATTAGAAAGGGACGGAGGAAACATATTTGAAGCCAGCACACATTACACCTATTTGCTACACATTTTAACCTTATTTCCATCAAGAAATACAGGACCAACAGCAGGAGTACAATGTTAATTTTCATCACTTTTGCACACACATAAGCTTTCAGAATGACTGAGAGGTATCCAGGATCCTCATTCAGGTGTATTTCAAAACAAGCGCTCTATGAATAACAGAAATAAGTACGTATGGCAGGGTTACGTTAGCAACCTCTAGAAAATGTATTTTTTCATCATATACAACCTTCTTCCTCTTTGTAGTAGTGGAAAATCCACAAAGAACAGAGAAAGGTACATTGCTTTATTTAATGTTGTTAAGTCCCTCCTTTCTGTTAAAGTCAGTGATTCCTCCAATTCACTCATGCAGTGAGATTTTTTCTTATAAGTAACAAGATTATGTGTCTTCGTAAGGGTATATTTTTATGCTGATTTTTTTATTTTTAAGGCAGTGCTGGTTTGAGTAGCTGTGGCCCTCCAGAGCTCTCCTGAGCCCAGTTGCTCTTTCACATACCCTTGTTCTTTCCTTATCATCAAATGGTGGATGATGTTTGCTCAGCTACCTGGTGAGAACAGAACCAGCTTAAAGACAAGCAGGGGGAAGGAAGGAGTGCTTAACTTGTTTAGCAGTGCTGCCACCAAAGAGCAAAGGATGCAGTTTAATGACACAGCCAACTTGAAGTAATGGCAAACTGATGCCAAAATGCTAGTTTTCTGTCCCCAGACATGCTTTCCTTCTGCTTCCCTTGTACAAGTTCTGGTGTTCACATGACACAATTCTGATATGATTCAGAATGACAAACCAACAGAAAAACTAACTCTACAAAATCCAAAGATCATAGTTTTCTAGTGGCAAGGGATGGAGTAGGACTACAAAGCTGTGAGGTAGGTCTAGTCATTTAGGAGCCACTCTCAGCCATGTAATTGGGTCACTGAATTGCATTGCTATATCCCAGCCATGGGTTTCATTAGTCAGCTTGGCTTAATCACGGTCATGTAATTTTGGATCAAATACAATTAGTAATTTTCCTGAGAGATATTTGCCTGGGAAAATTAATAAAATACCTGATTTCATTATTTAAATTTACATATTCTAATAAAGATAAGCTAAACTGAGATTTGGGGGCAGCTTGTCCCATCAGTGGATACAGAAATGCATACAGAGCTACATTTCAAACATGTATTTTGTGGGACTTCAGGAAGTCATTAACTGTATTGATTTAATATTAATTAACTTCATCAATGCATATAGTTCTTTCAAAATGAAATTTAGCTTTTTTCTTTTCAATTTTATTCTTTTACTGCTACTGCCATTAAAAATATTTATCTACAGTTTAGACCTGATTTTGTGAAGGTCTCAATTGTCACAGCTTCAAATATTATTTAACTTCTGTTTTCTGGGAATGCTCAGCACTACTCAGGACATGCTCAGCAGCTATCAAAATAAAGCTTTAGAGCTTAATCATGCTAATTAAACTCAGGCAACACTTCCACTGTCTTTACCTAACTATTTCTTTTCCTTTGAATTTCTCTGTCGGCATATTTCACTGTGACCTTGCACAGTGTTACTCATTTCCACAAGCCCTCATCAACATACAAAAAAGGGATTGTTCTCATGGTCTCACACTGAGAGTTTACTCATCACAGAGTGCTTAGTGGATGCAGGGGGTCGGGAGTAGCCCATTTAACACCGCTTCATTAGGAGAGTGAGAGACAACTTTAAAGAAACAAAATTAGGGCAACACTCCTGAGTCAACAGTTACCATTATTGCTGTTCCACCATAGGAGTCCTTAACAAGCAACTGCAATTTCCTAATGAATATATTGTAAAAAATAAACAGGAAAATAATTAGCAATAAATAGATGCTCTTTTCATAAGGTTTTGTTTTTAAAGACTAAGTCTGAAACATTTAAAACAAATTTACATAAAAATATGTGTTAGCAAGGAAGTGCCGTCAATTCAATTCTAATATGCTGAATAAGGAAAGAATTCATAATGATCATAGAAATCCTCTCTTTTTTATTTCCAATAGTCAATATATGTAAGGACCAGAATGCACTATTTGTTTTACACACTCATTTAGAACTGGTTCATCATTTTACACATTTGCAGCAAAGTATTGCTATGTCTCAGCAGGATTCTGACTTAGAGGCATTCAGTCATATGCCCACTGAGGGTAGCCTTGTGCCAGTGCCTCCTCAGCCAAGTGCTGCCACCAGGGCTCTGAACCTGCAGTTCCTGTTGTACTGAGTGGGATTACTGCTATCCTATGAGGAGCACCTGAGGACTCTGGGTTTGTCTAATCGCGAGAAGGCTGAGGGCTGACCTCGTTGCTCTCTGCAGCTTCTGAGGAGGGGAAGAAGAGAGGGAGATCAGTTCTCCCTGGTATCCAGTGACAGCATTACTTTACCAAGAGGGTGGTCAAACACTGGAACAGGCTTCATAGAGAGGTGGTGGATGCTCCAGGCCTATCAATGTTTCAGAGGCATTTGGACAATGCCGTTAATAATATGCTTTATCTTTTGGTCGCCCCTGAATTGTTCGGGCAATTGGACTAAATGATCATTGTAGGTCTCCTCCAACTGAAATATTCTATTCTATATTGAAAATTTTCATCATTGTGCATCAAAAGTAATTTTAAAGAAACCAAGAGTTAAAGATTTTGTGAGCAAAATGTTCGATTCTCTTGTTGCAAACACAAGAATTTTATTATAGGAAAGCAAACTGCTTTCCTATAAAATTGCTGCAAATGTATAAAATGATGAACCAGTTCTAAACTTCTTATATTTTTCCAGAAGTTTTTAAAAGGACAGCATAAAGACTTCAGAAGCAGAAACTTGCAACATGAAAAATAGTAGCTGAGCATTTTAACTGTTTTCAGATTGATATAATACACATGCGTATTTGTATACACTCACATGCACACCCCCTCCCCCCAGTGACAGTCTCACTTGCTCTGACAAACGATGAAATCACTGAAGCTACTAAGATCTGTCCTAAGTCATGACTGCTTTGTTTAGGAAAAGCCAAAGAAAATGAATCTTGTTACTTGCACAGTTCTTCAGTGGCATACTACTTATTGTTGAGTGTAAAGAAAAAGATCCTATTTGAAAATTGTTAGCTGTGGGCCCTGATTAAGCAAACGATGTTAGTTAGTAGCATTAAGGACAAATGTAAGTCCAAGAATGTTTTGCTGACTACACATAGAAATAGTGTAGTCATAACAGCTGCCAACTAGTTGTCACTGTGGTAAATATACATATCCCATCTGATTGTGCAAATATGTATCTTTCTTCTTTCTAAGAAAACCCACAGGCAGAAAGTTGTAAGTACTGTAACAGGAAAAATCTGTAGGTGCTTCAACTCAAATCTCAGACTGAAATAGCTCAAAACTTATGACTTGAGGACATTGGACTGTTCTACAAGAAACCAAAGAATCATAGAAATATAGAATAGCTAGGGTTGGAAAGCAGCTTTAAAACAATCAAGTTCCACCCCCCTTGCCATGGGCAGAGTCACCCTCCACTAGACCAGGTTGCTCAAAGCCTCATCCAGCCTGCCCTTGAACACCTCCAGGGATGGGGCATCCACAACCTCCCTGGGCAACCTCTTCCAGTGTCTCACCACACCCACAGTGAAAAATTTCTTCCTAATGTCTGGTCTAAATCTACCCTCTTTCAGCTTATACCCGTTACCCCTTGTCCTCTCACTGCCTCCCCATCTCTCCTGTAGGCCCCCTTCAGGTACTGGAAGGCTGCTATTAAGTCTCCTCGGAGCCTTCTCTTCTCCAGGCTGAACAACCTGTCCTCATAGGGGAGGTGCTCCAGCCCTCTGACCAATTTCGTGGCTCTCCTCTGGACTTTCTCTAATAGGTCCAGGTCTAAAAAAGACCTGGGGGGCCCCACATCTGAACACAGTACTCCAGGTGGGGTCTCACAAGAGCAGAGTAGAGGGGGAGAATCACCTCCTTCGACCTGCTGCTAATGCTTCTTTTGATGCAGCCCAGGACACGGTTGGCTTTCTGGGCTGCAAGCGCACACTGCTGGCTCATGTTGAGCTTCTCATCCACCAATACCCCCATGTTCTTCTCCTCAGGGCTGCTCTCAAGCCATTCTCCACCCAGCCTGGCATTTGTGCTTGGGATTGCCTCGACCCATCTGCAGGATCTTACACTTGGCCTTGTTGAATTTAATGAGGTTTGCATTGGCCCACCTCTCAAGCCTGTCAAGGTCCCTCTGGATGCCATCCCTTCCCTCCAGCGTGTCCACCACACAGCTTGGTGTCACCGGCAAACTTGCTGGGGGTGCACTCCATCCCACTGTCCATGTCTCCAACAAAGATGTTAAACAACACTGGTCCCAGTACCGACCCCTGTGGAACACTTGTCACTGGTCTCCACTTGACACTGAGGCATTGACCACAACGCTTTGAGTGCAGCCATCTAGACAATTCCTTATCCAGCAAGTGGTCCTTCTGTCAAATCCATGTCCCTCCAATTTAGAGATAAGGATGTCATGCGGCCGAGGGAGCTGGGGTTGTTCAGTCTAGAGAAGAGGAGGCTGAGAGGAGACCTTATCACCCTCTACAACTACCTAAAAAGAAGTTGTAGTGAGGTGGGCGCTGGCCTCTTCTCTAAAGTAGCAAGTGATAGGACAAGAGGAAATGGCCTCAAGTTGCACCAGGGGAGGTTTAGGCTGCATATTAGAAAAAATGTCTTCACTGAAAGAGTGATCAGGCATTGGAACAGGCTGCCCAGGGAACTGGTGGAGTCACCATCCCTGGAGGTGTTCAAGAAACGTGTAGATGTGGTGCTTAGGGACATGGTTTAGTGAGTTAGGTGGTGTGGTTTGATGGTTGGACTTGATGATCCTTGAGGTCTTTTCTAACCTTAATGATTTCTATGATTCTATGACTGTGACAAAGGCTTTGCACAAGTCCAGGTAGATGATGTCAGTTGTTCTCTCCTTATCCACCAGCGCTGTGGCCCTGTTGTAGAAGGCCACCAAATTCATCAGTTGATGCAGTTTAGCTAATTAAAGGGAAAAAAATGTTCTGAAGTTGTAGGACTTTTTAGCATAGGCTCTGCTTTTTCTTTTTAAAATAATTCCTTGGAATTTATTTTTTAACAGCCAGTTCCATGCCAAAAGAGGACGTGCTCAGTGTATTTTACCTTTGTTCTTACTGAAGAGTACAAGTACCATCTCTCTTAGTGTGCCGTAGTATAATCCAAGATTACACATAGATTATGTACAGCCTGCTTTCAATGTCAAGAAAATTAAAAACAATAGAAACAAACCTGGATTTGTAAATGCTAGAATTCTGTATAATCTATAATCGTAAGTACAATACAAAAAAAGTTAATTGACACAAAATCAGTCATAATATAGTAGCTATTCAGGAAAGTTGCTGTATCCTTAGTTTATGCTGATTTGCAGAACTATGATCAGGGGAACTAACAATGGGAACTATCAGATCAACAATTCAGAATTTTTGACATGTTGCCCTAAGTAGATTTTTTTCTCCTTTTTCCTGCATCCTTTCTCTCTCTTCCTCCTTCTCTTGCAATTATCCTACTTATTTGCTTGTTACCTTTCCTACATCCTAAAATACTTTAATTTCTTCTCTAACGTATTTATTAAAGAACAACATAGTGCTTTACTTTTTGCCCTGACACTCTGGAGAATTCCTTGTTAAGTCTTTATTTCACCCACAGTGTGACTCATTCTTCACAAGAAAATGAAAGAGTAGGTGAAGGGAGAGGACAGGGGTAAGGACTTAGGTTTGTTTGCAGTTTTACAGACTTACGCCTGTCCTCCTTCTTTCTTCTCTTCTCTTCCTCCCTCCCTGTCTCCTTCCCACCCCATCAATACTTAAAAAATAGTTCCCATTCATGATGTGTGCATGCACGCTGGGAGAAATTACAGGCGCTTTGCTCCAGGTTGCCTTGACAACTTCAAGGCATCCCTGTGCATGGGGACCGGTAGCACAGCAAAGTTTCCCAGGCCCCTGGGGAAGGGAAGGGGAGAGGAAGAGAGGAGGCAGAGGTGCTGGAGCCAGCAGCCATGTGGAGGAGAGAGCAGCAATCAGGATGAAAGGGGCACATACATCTCCTGCGGAACAATGGGAGTTTTGCTGGCTGGCCATGAAAGAACACACTGAGGATACAATGGCCTCTGACACATGAAAGCTTTGGAGCAAACTTTGTTGCTTCTTCATTAAGGACCCTTCCAGAATCCCATTCAGCTGTAAGAAATCTGTCAACATCTTAAAATGTAAAGAAAACAAACCCCTTCATTTTCTGATGTTTTAAAAACAGATTTTAAATATTTTAAATATTTTTTCTTGTTGTTGCTATGCTGGAAGCTTTCGCAGTTCTGGCCCTGAATGGTACCAACAGTCCCTCTTGTCAGTTCCTTGAGCTCCCACTAACTTCAGTGGGAGGGAAAGCTGCCCAGTAACTCCCTAGTAAGGGCTCTCTGAGGTGAGAACTTCCTCCTCATATAGCTTTTGTTCATACTTGGGCCTGTCATCCCACTGCTTAGAATGCTTGCTGCTATACCTGCCACAAGTGGTTAGAGCTCAAGAAGAGAGGAACTGCTGTTCCCTACTTTTAAGCTGAGAAGTCATTTATATAATAAGCAAGAGTAAGAATGCGACTAAGCAACCTAAAATGAGGGACTGTGTAGTCACAGACGGAGTGCGTAATAGCAAACCAAGCTGGAAAGCAGCACAGCTCTTGCTCCCTGACATATCACTTGCACATGGTTCACCACTCAATCCCAAAATCAGTCCAAGAAAGAAATAGGATCACAAGCTCTAATCCCTCAACACAGCAATCTTTAGTGGTAAGATATGACCTACACTGACTCCTAGTGATTTTTGGAGTGTAGGAGACTCAACCTAGTATCCTGTGTGGTGTACAAAGAAAGAACAGGCTTGGTTAAAGCAGTAACCATGTATGCCTGTGAACCCTCTAGAGTTACAGTGGTCAGCATCTCATCCTGAATCTATCGCCTGGCAAAGGCAGGATACTGGGAAATTACTGATTTAGCATCTGTGCATTTCCAAACCTTCCTACCAAACTATGGAAGTTAACCTTCTCATGCTCAGGATGTGAAACAAGTATAAAGCTGATCTTAGTTCCAATTTAAAAATACAGAGCCATTGCTGCTACTTCAGAAATAGCAAGTAAGAATATAAAACAACAAATAAAATATATAAAGTTGACTGGACAAATATGTATACATTAATTTTTCACCTTTAAAATTACACTTCTTTTGAAGTTACATACTGACACTTTAAAAATAAAATTTGTAATAAATGCTGTCTGATATAAACATTGTGTAACTCAGTAGCAGATCTGAAATTCTCAAAAAAATCTTTATTTTTATGCATTGGTTAATTATATTTGCATTGGTTTACATTTGCATTATTTTGAGGACTGTAAAAAGTAGTCAATCCTCTATCCACCAAGAGGGCTATAGGACTTACCTCCTGTTTGTAAAGCTAAGAATACTGTTACTCAGTAGTATTTACTATTTTCCTCACAGAATTTCAAAACATAAATGTAAATTTACTACAAGCATTGTCATCCAGTTTTACTGATGGAAAAGCTGACCAGAGAAACGAAGGATCAAGTGCTTCAAATGTTGGATTTCCATTTTCAGTTTCTTACTGTGCTAGTAACACTCTGCTCTTCCACTACAATGGCACATGTAAATCAAGCAATTCAGGGTGCAAATCTAGCGATCTCCCTACGCAAATCATTTTGTGGGTACAAACCTCACTGGCTCTAATGGCTTCTGCCAAAAGGATGGGCAAATGCTAGTTCAAGTGAAAGGGTATGTATGAAGCATGTGATTGGTTTTGTACTTTGAAGATTTGATCAGAGCCTGGAACACAGCCTTGATCTCAGCTACATCAGTGGCTACAGTACTTTCACTGTAACTCCAGTGGCACATATTTCCTCCTTTAAAAGATAGACACAAATATGATACACTTACAATGATTTGAGAAAACATTTAGGCTTTCCAGGTCACGATTCTAGTTTTGTGTTTCCATATTAAATATATTCATGCAGTCCTGTTACCTTATTTTAAATGCTTTCTCCTCTGAGATAGGTACCCAAAACAGAAGGTGGTCAACTTTTTCTATATTTCATATGTTTAAAGACGGCATACAGATAAATGTGTAGGCAGCCCACGGAACTCTGAATTAGACAGTGGCATATAGGGGCCCATAGCAGGAGATAATAAAGCAAAGAGATCATCTCCTGACCTCTTTCTTCATTCTACACTTTGAAACCTTCATTCCAACAAGCATCAGCACTGTTTTGAGATAGATGGTTAGAACTCCAGATGAAGTATGGAGAAGTTATTGACTACTTGAAATTTTAAGAAGGAATAAAGGGGCATTTTAAGGAGAAGAACACTAACTGCAACTGCTAGGAAAGAGAAAGAGCATTTCCATTTCTGACAGCCCTCGTGAGACACTCTTTCTCAGAGATTCAGAGCTCTTTCCCTGGAAGAACTGCACCTTCATTTAAAAAACCCAGTGCAGCCCTGTTGGTGCAGTCTCACGAACAAACATTTTAGCAGATGCCATAGTGAGCACCCCAGTATTCACATTAGACCAGATGCATTAAGATGAGCCAAGAATTAGGATTATTATCGCAAGTTTTGCAAAGCCTATAAAAGACTCTAAAAGCTTATTCATAAAATAGTAAGGATTTTCTGAAACAAGCTAACAGTGTTTAATCTGTTTTAAACTCCAGTGGCTTGGGACAGAGGTAAACTGAGGTCATTCCAACAGGAGTTGAAGAAAACTCTTCATACACATTAATTGTAGCAAACATTATCAACATTGCTTGAGTATGCTTTGTTTTCTTTCTTACTATTGCAAGTCAGGTACAGCATATTTTTAAGGAACATTTTTCAGACTATGTTAACTACACTAACCAAAAACCGTGAACTGGCTCCCTGGAATACAGGGAGTGCCACACTGCACCAAATCGATAATGTTTGCTTTTAACAAAGTGGTAACAAAGCACAGAAATCTGTAACTCCTGTGATAGAAAACTATGTAATTACAAGCACTAGGAGTGGGAAGACAGTGGCAGCACAAGCTGCAAAACAGGGCAAACTCACCTTGGGTAGCTTTAAATGTAGTGGTCATCAAAACTCTTCCCACAGAACCATTTTCAGCATGCTGAGTTTATGCTCTTATACTCACAACTGTATGAGGTGAATGTCCTTGTGCTTAAATTTACTAGGAATTGCTGCCCTGGACAGTAAAGCATCAGGGAAGATGGGAGTCCGAGCAGTAGTCTACTACATGAGTACTACGATCATTGCTGTACTGATTGGTATAATCATTGTGGTCATCATTCACCCTGGGAAAGGTACTAAAGAAAACATGCACAGAGAAGGCAAAATTGTGCAAGTGACAGCAGCAGATGCCTTTCTTGATTTAATCAGGTATGGCTATGATATTGCACATTTTCTATACCAGTAGCAATGACAGCAATATTTAGATTCACACAAGAAAAACAGTAGAGAATTTTAGACAATGACTGCATAAACTAACAAAATTTCTTTCAACTACATGATAACAATACCTCTAATCTCTATAATGTTATGAAAGAATATGTGGATTTATTTTCACATCAAGCTGTTGCAAGGGAAGAAACTGCTTTTAATATTCAAAGATTCTTTCTCTCATGCACAAAAGAAAGACTTCTGTTCTGCTATCTGCATGGGTCTTTTCCCCTCCTTCCATAGCACAATCCTTATTACCAAATTCCTTTGCTTTCCTTTACTTCCAACTTTTGACAGTTTTCTCATTTCACTTGAATCCCTGATGTAGCTATTCATCTTAATTTTGAATTGTAGCCACCAATCTGGGTGCATCTACTCAACTTGTTAAATTGTGTGGATGGAAAATAAATTTCAGTAACAGGCAACTGAAATGCTTGAAATAGAGGGGCACAGATATAAAATCTTGTTTTCTCCTTGCTCAGAGACTTTGCAATGCCTCTTTTATAGAGCTAATATGTCACAGATGTATTCCAGGGAGTAGGGAAGCTGAGGTTTTGAACTCGGGAGCTTTTCCACAGGTAAAACCACCAAAATTTTGTGTTCCACTAACCCATTTGGAGAAGCCAGAGACAAGGAGAAAGGCCTCCAAGAGTCATGCTGCCAGGAAGGGGGACTTCAGAAAGACCCATGAAGAGGTTTGCACTCAGATTCCTCCAGACTTATTCAGTTAGGCTGCTTCTAATTCCCTCAGAAATGTCACCATTCTGGAAAGCAAACAAGCAAATCCCCATATGTAACAAGTATACAGACACATATATAATTGTATGTGTGTGTGTTATTATTAAAGAATACTCAAACTTCAGAAATACTTATTTTTATTCACTAGAAGACTCTGAATTGGGTGATAAATGTAATGATGTACGTAACTTCTTTATTAATCTAGATTCAGAAAGCATCAATAACTACAAAATTTAAAGTCAGCACTGACCCACAGAGCTTTGTTCATTTGGTAATTTAGCTAATATTCTGTTCCATAACCAGACCTGCTGTACAATATTGGATACAGAGATTGCAATTGCCAGGATCTATCCAACCCTACTACATTTCATCCTGATAAAGCTAACCAGGCCAACACTGTATGCAAAGCTCTACTCAATGTATACAAAATTATATATTTATCTTAGGATTCCTTTGAAAATTAGCTGGTCAGTTCTTTTATTAGCTGTGCCCCTACTTAAGACATTACTGGAGTCTTATTACTTCTCATGTTATTCTCTTTCTTTTCACAGAAATATGTTCCCTCCAAATCTGGTGGAAGCTTGCTTTAAACAGGTAAAAAAGTTCCATTATTTCCAACTAAAACACAATAAAGTAAGACATTGAAATGAAATGGCATTTTTTTAGGAATATCACAGCCATGTACTTACAACAGAAACAAATCTTATGTATGCTGCCAGCTGTCAAAAAAAACCAACCCAAACCAACAAAATCTGTGCTTTGTTTTCAGTCTTGTTGTCTGTATTTGCTACAAGAAGTGAAGAAAACACACCTGGCACAGCAAGTCAAAAAATAAGTGTTTTTTAAAATGTCAAATTCATAAGTCTATAGCAAGCTTCATTAAAGTCAACACAGACAACAGTGTTATGTTAAATTTGGAGATAACGAGATACGCATCAACTATACAAAGAGTGGAAGATGTTCAAGAATGTCATATGAGAAATGTGTCCAGGTTCAAAACAGAGGCAACAATTTGTGGGCAACAAAAACAAAATCAAACTGGGGGACTGTTACCTATGATAGAAGCGCATGGGAAGGCTCTTCGTTGCTTTCCAGTTTCTTCTATCATTAGGCTGGTCTTAACCATTCTGTGGAGAAAATAACAGTAACTAATTACATCCCTTTTTTAAAAGGAGGACATTATAGATTCAGTGAAATCTATAACATGTATTTCCACAATCTAATTGTTTCATATTGACCCTACAGACAATCTTGAACTGACATTATTTACCAGTTACTGCTGTAGCAACTAAAAAAGTTGAAATGTGGAAGTCAAGAAACAAGAGGGTAAAGTAGAAACTTTCTGAAGTCCAGCTGAGTTACATCTTACAGAAGAATTTAAAAGAAACAGTAACATTTTCTTTAGTTATATAAACAAAGACCAATAATAAGCAGTGTCCTTCTGGATGAAAGATTTGGTCGAGATTAAAGATAAAAGATTAAAGGTCCAAAACCAACAAATACTATGCCTCTGTTTTCATTAAGGATGGTGATAAACTCATGGCAGTGATACAAAAGAGCAGTATGGAAATATTAAAGTCTCTATCCAAACTAGAAACAAAATTCAAAGAATTTAATGTGATAAAGTTGGGAAATTATATCATCTTTATCTCAAAATAATGAAAGCATTAGGGCATAAAGTTACAGATCTTGCAGAAAGTATTTTTAATAAATCTCTCAAGTTGGTAAGTTATCTTCTATAAGTGGTGAAAGTAATCATAATGCCTTTCAAATCACAATTTCAAAAGGTCTTGGGAATTGATTTAATCAGTTAATAACCCATTAGCTTGATCTCAGTTGTACTGAATGATATAAATACCTTGAAGAAGACTCAAGACTTCATAATAAATGAACAGGAACAATACATGAAAAAAAAGATAAAGAAAAAAAGAAGTGCAATGGACCTAATCTCTTTGAACTTCTGTAAAACAGAGTTTTAATATGAGGGAAGTGAAATAGCTGAGCAGGGGATAAGATTATTGTAAAAATTGTAAAATTTGTGGAGATAAGAATAGAAGTTACCGAAGGACTGGGCATACCTCAATTGATGTTTTTATGAATGACATTCCCATCAGATACACACAATGAAATTTACACATGAAAAGTCCAACCACTTTGTACGTAAATGCCAAAGAAGGTGGTATGTCCCTGGTACACTGTAATACTATAAAGTCACAACAACAAAGTGAACTGGCTCTTGCAGACATTGAGATGTTTGGTTATCTCCATGTTGCTCTTCATCACATGTGAAGTAATCATTTAGGAATTAACAGTAATTTCTGCTTTGAGATGGGAAGTCATCATCAGAAAGAAAAAAAAATTATAACCCCCTCTAATACACCTCTAGGATATATAATGTGACTTACTTCAAGAGAGGAAATAAAGCCAGAGGAATGTGACTGTCTGGAATACTGAGTATATTCTGGTCATTGCATTCATAGGAAGATTCATGCAAAATGAGCACAATGGAGAGGAGTTGCTGAGACTATCAAAAGAACACAGCGTATAAACCATAAAGAAGATTGATTTAAAAACTATTCAGGTATAAAAAACAAAGTGGGAAGATAGCTGAATAAGATAAATAAAAATGTTTCTACAAGAAGAAATGGAAATCACTATGACTGAATTTAAAGTGGGAATTAGTAAGGTTTTTAATTTTCATTACTTAAAAGGTGAAGTCCTGGAAAAAATCTTCAATTAGGAGTCATGAGAAAAAAACTACCTCATGAGTTTTAAAATACAGCTTAAAAAATTATTTTGATAAAGCATCCTACAGCAACCGGAAACTTGACTCAGTGACTAGAAGTCCTAAATCTATGTCCTTAATTAAAGATGTCCTGTAGATTCTGTTCATATTAAGTATATTACATTTCTTATGGGCTTTACAGCTTAAAGGGACTTTCAAAAAATGGTTCAAAAAACCAGGAAACGTTTCATGAATGGTTTTTCTTACTTTCAGCAGCTGCTATGCTTACTGAAGCACCAGGATTTAAAATCTGTCGTACCGATAGTATTACCTTCTGAATCAAGAAAAAAAATCAAAAATCAAATCAAAACCTAGATTTTTAGGTATACTTGATTTTGTTGTAGCAGATGTGTTAAACTAAAAACAGTTTACAGGAGAAACAAGCACGTGTACAATTTATAGGTATCCAGACAACTTTGCACATCTGACTAAATAACTTTCTTTTCAAGAGTTTACATTAAGTTTTTCATAAGTTTCTCAGAAGATTTATGAAGAAGGATGATCCATCTGGCATTAATCTGGTCCTGTAACACTGCATTTGCTGGCCCAAACACAAAACAGACTACTACTCATATCATCCACACTCAAAGGCATAATACTAGTCTACAGCTTTGCATGCCTGGAAAACATCACTGGCATATGCACTCCACATTCAAATCGCATCTTTTGATATATTAAGTGCTCAGATTCTGTCTTATAGCATGCTTAGGCAGGTTTCTTTCCTGACAGAGACCTGCACTGGAACCCACTGGAAGGTTTTTCTTTCTTTCTCACCATGGCCAGCAGACAGGTCCTCTAATGACTGTGTTAGTACTCACAGCAAGTTTTGAACCTGTTGCTTTCCCCATCTATAGCAAGCATTTCCCAGTGCAACTCCACTAACACCCAGAACCAACTATCAGTTCCAAAGTTTTTAACCTCAAAATATCAACTATTACTCAAATTTTGTGAAACCAAGATTTGGAACATAGTACTTTCCTTCACATAATTATTTTTGGTGAGGTAAAGTTAGTTTTCCGGATGTGGAACTGCTCTCCTGCAAAATGAAATGGAGCTGTGTGGAGAAGGTAACCAAGGTGGGGAGGTCTTCTAAATGGAGCTGGGAAAGCTTTTATAGGATTGTTTGCTGGGAGAAGAAAAACCATGAAGGAAGAATGGAACCTTAGGACCCACTTAGGAAGGATCTTCCTAAATTTTCTACTGTTCTTCTTTGAGTCCTCTGGTCCTTTGGATTCCCTTTCATGTTCTTCTTTCTCAGCAAGTCTGTGAGGCAATCAAAGCTGCCTCCCCTTGCTTCTCCTTCTCCTCCTCCTTCTTTGCATATTTTCTTCCCCAGAAACAGGAAGATTGTTGGAACAAAATGCCACTTCCCCTTCACTTCCCCCCATTGTGCATCCCAGAAGCTAGGAAGCATGCCTGCAGGAGAGAAAGAGAGCCCATGGAAAAGCTAAGCAAGTCCTTTCATTCAAATCTTTCAGCTGACAATCAGCAGAACCATTTCAGGCACAGCTGGTGGCATTCAGCCTCGTGCCCAGGAAAGTCTATAGAGACAAAGAGCCACCCTTGCCTAGCAGGTCAAGTTAAGAATAATCTGGAAAATCCTGGGCTTTAACTTCACTCTGCTTCACTAGTTACTCCTGCTCCCCCTGTGAAAGATCAAGTCCTGCTGGCGTGCTGTCTGTATCAGGATCTCCTCCAATTAAATCAGCAGCACACAGGGATCCCTCGAAATGGCAGACTGTTAATCCAAACAGCATACTTTCTGACGGTGGTTATTTCCATACATAAGTTGCTCCCTTCACTATACACTGATTTTCAGACTTTTGTGATTTTTTCTAGTAACAGGAGAATCTGACAAGACTGAATGCAGATAAATAATACACACTTACCTAAAACTAATTACTTTGTTCATAATTTTCTCTCTCCCACTATATTCACCCCCGGTTTAGGGACATTTGCAGACATGTTTCAATTTATCTTTCAGGTCTGACAACTACTTCTCTTTCTCTGCTAAATTAAAAAAATGCTATCTAACCTGGGGCTAAGTAGTTGTAAGCAATCTGTTACCCAAACAGTGCTTTTTAACTGCTTCTTCGTGCTGTGCTCTGGGGATATATCAAAAGACAAAAGAAACACAAGCGAACTTGGGACATCAAGAGAAACACAAATAATGTAATAATTTGGGGAGGATAATTCTGTTGTGAATAAGTGGAATCTGATGCCAGATGAAGCTGAAAGAACTGGAAAGGTGCATTTCATAACTGCATTTCTTCTGAGCTATTCTTTCCTGAACTCATCCTTATCAAGGGGATTTGAAGTGTTAATCACACATCCAGATATGAATACTAACTAATACATTCTGTCTGTTCCTCATGGTAATTTTGGTTAGTTGAGATATGTTATTTTAACCTTTGTCATCAGCTCTTCTGCAGACAATTTAAACTGTTTTACACATGTCCATATGGAAAGGGAAGAAAAAATGGATTAGGAAGACGGGATATCACTGCCTTATTCTAATTTTTAATTTCTTTTCATTTTATTAGGCTTGCATTTAAGCAAACATGTTGCTTTTAAAATCATTATTCACTAACAACTACATCATCACACAGACTTAGCACAGACAGTGCTAACTATAATATATCTGAGTACTGACATTAAATTACGAGTTTTCAGAGCAGTTACACATGCAATTACCTTGTCTGCAAGTTAACCACTGGAATGTGCTATTGCCATGTTGCAATGCTGCTTCTTAAAAAATCATGCAATATATTCAAGTTAAATGACTGTGGGTATCTTGTACCACTAATGAAAACAGAATAATAATAAAAGTGTAAAAAACAAAGTCATTATATTATGCAATAGTCATTATATTGCCTATTTCATAACGAAATAACAATTAAAATTCATTGTAATGTTGTTCATTAGCACTATGTCTTGTAACAAAGTCCAGAAATGCCATTATTTTTCTATTTTACTTGCAGATAATGTTGTTCATAGAAAGCTATTAATACTAGTGTTCCAAATAGTACCCACCTTGCTCCTAATTTGTTCTCTATAAATGGATTTAAGGAAAAATTATGAGTATTTTCATCTAAATCTTACCAGGCAAAAATACCTCTGCTTGGAGACAAAATGCACCAAACATCCTCAGAAATGGCAGGACTTCAGTGATGTTGCCTAGCTCATCATAGACTACCAGTGTAGGTGTGTGAACCTCTAGTAAAACATAACCAGCTCTTCTGAGACCCTGTAGCCTACAACCTGTGATATAAGCAGTTTTTCTTTGTCTAATTTCTTCCATTACTGAAAGTTGCAAAAGAGTATCCACATAATCACTGCACGGTGTGTCAGTTTGAGCTACATGAAAACTCTGATTCCCTCCAAGAGAGATCTACCTGAAGGCAGCAATCACAAAAGCTCAAAAAATTTTCTCTTATCACCAGTTTCTCTGCAGAGTAGTAACAGTCAACTCTGCTATTAGCTCATCTACTTTAAAACTTTTTCGCTACACATACAGAAAATTTGTTTTGTGGTGGCCAAGAAATCTTGTATTTCACCTTTAGTATCATCTGAAAAAGCACTAACAAGAACAAAGCTCAACCTACACTTTTTCCTTAGTAGATAACTCCTTTGCATTTCCTGTATTTGGTTTTCCTTAGTTTCTTTTGCATCACCAGTAAGCTTCTTATGATTTTGACAGGCAACTTTGGGCTTAAGAAGACAGACATACTCACAGAGTTATCCTTTACCTCATTTGGCAACAATGAAAGAAAGGCTAGCTCAAGTGACTGTTCCAGAGCAGATAAAGTTGCTCTGAATCCTGTTGCTCAGAGTACCATTTTAAATCTCACTCTAGATAAACTGTTTCTCCACTGCTCTAGAAGGGGTTTTAGAAAGACCATTCTCCCTAGTAACATTTCAGAATACCTAAGTCTGACCAACAGGGTGAGTCAACAGAGAAGATCCACATCTCTGTGTACCAGCCTGGTAGCTGAAATGGAAATTGCTAAGTAATGTCCTAAAATCCATATTATATTCCTAAAGAGACTTACATAATAAAGGATTAGAGGCATCCTCCTGCTGGGAGAGAATTTCAGAATCAGCACAAAAAAAGAAGGACTATGCTTATTACAACCTAAAATTATTTCTGATTGGATTTTTAAACATAAAAAGTTTCACACGATTGTGCTTTCTCCCCTGCAGCTGCCCAACCCCTTCTCAATCCCCTGTTGTAATTTTTGAGCTCAATGGCCAACTCCAGCCTCATTTGACATGAGGGGGGCAATTCTCAGACAAGTGAAGACTGTGATGTCACTGAAAGAAATGTGGTTTATGACTTAGCTCATGGCCTGTTTCAACAGGCAGCAACCAACCAGCCAGGAAGAGTACATCTAAGAGCCTGTCTAGCGCAATAACAACCATATCACATCTTGCTTTTGACCTAGTCAAAGAGGTAGGAGTAAGAGAAGGACCTGAGGGTAACAGAGAAGAATCAGGACAAAGTCAGTTATAATGTGTCTAGGGAAAGTAGGAAATTAATAGGAAATTCAGTAGGGAATTCAGCTTCAATTTCAGTCTTCATTAAGCAGCTTGCTTTTTTATGTTTGTCTAATCTGTATGCCCACAAGTCCACCACAATTACACACTTCAGATATTTCCATTAAGGAAATTTTACCATTAAGGTTTTTTTTCCTACTGAAACATAGTAATAAAAGTATACATGTAACACAATTATCACACCTGTACACATTAAAAAAAAAAAAAAAAAAAAAAAAAAAAAAAAAAGTGTTTTACGTACAGTGTTAGGCAGTATTTTAACATTCCTGTCAGGACTAAATAAGGTGCCCAGCAGAGAGGGACCTGAAGGTGCTGGTCAACAGCCGGCTGAACATGAGCCAGCAGTGTGCCCAGGTGGCCAAGAAGGCCAATGGATCCTGGCCTGCATCAGCAATAGTGTGGCCAGCAGGACTAGGGAAGTGATTGTGCCCCTGTACTCGGCCCTGGTGAGGCCACACCTTGAATCCTGTGTTCAGTTTTGGGCCCCTCGCCACAAGAAGGACATTGAGGTGCTGGAGCAGGTCCAGAGAAGGGCAACGAAGGTGGTGAAGGGTCTGGAGCACAGGTCTTACGAGGAGCGGCTGAGGGAGCTGGGGTTGTTCAGTCTAGAGAAGAGGAGGCTGAGAGGAGACCTTATCACTCTCTACAACTACCTGAAAGGAGGGTGTAGTGAGGTGGGTGCTGGCCTCTTCTCTAAAGTAACAAGTGACAGGACAAGAGGAAATGGCCTCAAGTTGCACCAGGGGAGGTTTAGGCTGGATATTAGAAAAAATGTCTTCACTGAAAGAGTGATCAGGCATTGGAACAGGCTGCCCAGGGAAGTGTAGATGTGGTGCTTAGGGACATGGTTTAGTGAGTTAGGTGGTGTGGGTTGACGGTTGGACTTGATGATCGTTGAGGTCTTTTCCAATCTTAATGATTCCATGATTTCTATGAAAAACTCTTTAGTGACAACTTGCAGAAAATTTCCAATTCCTCTGTAATACCTCTCTGTCGCTTAAAGAGGCAAACCCATCCCTCCCTGTCTGTCTGTGTAGTTCCAGTCTCAGTGTTTTGCCCTCTCTGGCATTCAGCATTTAGTGAGCTTATTCACCTCCACAGCCTTTACCCAAAAATGGCGACTTTTTTGCTTGCTAATTTTTCTGACAATTTGAAAAGTAGAATCGGCTCACTGAGAGATCAAACTAGAACTGAAACAGAGAAGAATTTATCACACGTTGTGAGTGGATGAAGGAGTGGAACTGGGCTTTTCTGTGTCAGTCAACTCTTAGAACAGCTCAGCTGTCTCCTCTAACCACAGCCCAAATCTTAAAACATTTTATCAACTCTCATTTAAAACGCTAAAATATCTGACCTCCATGGAGATTTGTTCTGCTACATCTCAATCAGAAACTTTCCATAAACCGCAAGTTTTATTTAAAATTCTGAAAGCCTTCAAGGGGACACAGCAAATGTGTGGAAGGAGCGCATCACAACTATTCCGGTGTGGAAAATAACAGAAAATCAGGTCAACATTGATAGATGCTGATATTCGGGTTTCCCATCTTAGTCATAAGTACTTCATGTCACTCAAATACTTTCGGAGTTTGCAACAGTCTCCAGATATTCCTAACAAGACTACAGCTCCTGAATCTAATATTTGTTTTTTGCTGGCAGGTACAAAGAAATAAAAGTCCAAAGTTTCTAAATAACCTTGACACCAGTATCTCCTTGCTTTAATAGGGTATTTTAACATCCTGAGATAAATTAGCAACATTTTATTAGTGATACTTAGTAATAATTACAAGGGTGCAGGGCTTTTTGACCCCAGACAAAACTATTCAGGATGTATATTTCTCTTTGGAAAATCATTAGGTGGTGAAAGATTGGTTTTCAAAGTAGACATTTAGGAGACTATTGAGATTTTGAAACTGATTTGCCCATTCCACAATGGCACCATTTAGGGTAGAACCCTTTTCTTAATTAAGAAAAGCAGTGATTTGTTACTGAAAAGCATAAAAAACTAATGACTTTGCCAGCAAAGGAAAAAAGAGGTATGTTATATTTAAGTTACTTTCGGTCTAATTTTTTCTAATTCAAAAAATTAAAAAGTAAGGAAAATCCAGGCACATGAAAATACTTTAACTAGTCCAAAAGACCTATTTATTTAACAGCTGGAAAAATGTTGTTGGAAAAAACAACATTTACAAAAGTGTAAACTAAGAATCAATAGTTTTGTCACAAAACACATTATCATTGCAAATATGTGTCTTTGATTTTGACCTATTTATAAGAAAACAAGTTTTGGAAGCTAAAGCTTAAGATTTAGCTCTTAAAGTTAACATGGATTTTTGTTGCTTTCAGGAAAGCCAGGTTTTCATCACAGTACATTTTAGCAACAAATATTACACAAATAATTCTAATGTCCTACAATAGTAATTAATAATTTTATGTGTGATGTTTTCCTTTGTTTGCTATAAGTCACTGAATTCCTATCTTTCTTTTATTCTTGTTTCAACAGTTCAAAACTAACTATGAAAAGAGAATGTTTAAAGTAAATGTTCCATCCAATGACACATCCACAGTGGCTTCCATAATAAGCAATGTGTCAGAAGCAATGGAAACCCTCACCCAAATGAAAGAGGAAATAGTTCCTGTTCCGGGTTCTGTAAACGGAGTGAATGCCCTTGGCTTGGTGGTTTTCTCAATAAGCTTTGGCCTGGTGATTGGAAGCATGAAGGAGCAAGGTCAGGCATTAAAGGACTTCTTTGATAGCCTTAATGAGGCTATCATGAGATTGGTAGCTCTTATCATGTGGTAAGTGCCTCTTTGATAAATTCCATTTTAAGTTACTAACAATATTTTTTCATCACAGTCAGACACTGGATAGCAAGAGCCTTTGGCAGGAAGTCAGACAATAAGATCTTAACTACGTTGTAGCTTTTTTCATAAATTAACCCAAGAATAGTAATTCTGTATGTCAATAATTTGCCCAAACACACCTACTCTTTTGACATGACAAAAATCAGTGTCTCTGGCAGATCTTGCTAAGCTTATACAGAGCCATTCCATGTCTTCATAAAGATACTGAACAGAATAGCACACTATCAAAGTTTTCTTATATCCTAATCTGACTTCACTAAAGGAAACCGACAAACCTCTCCCATAATCTTATTTCTACATAGCAAGACCTCGTTATCATTAGTTTCCAATACAAGTGGTTCCTGCAGTTGTGTAGTGTATACAAATGTCCTTGCACTGTAGCTGCACTGCCTACACATACACATAACATTCCTACTTTCTTTATTGTGTTCAATAGGTAAATGAAACCAATATCTTTTCCCTCAAACATTAGGTATGAAGTCTTTTCAACAATGAAGTTTCATTATTTGACAAGTGGAAAGTTAATTATGAAAAGAAATTACATCTTCCTGCCTTCTTTACTACAGAAAACAAACAAATCAACTCCAAAAGCCTACCCAACAGCATTCACACATACGTTGTCATACATACAGTAGATACAAAACTAAAAATAAGTATATTTTTTCCTGTAACTAAAATTCTGTTCTGCCAGGAAACATCTATACAAAGCAAAAATCTTTTCTTCTCCTTTACAAGCACACTTAAGATGTTAAAACATTGTATGAAAATTGTTACTTCTGGGAAATTTCTACATGGATTTGATAGCTTAAAGTGCAATTCAGATATGCTGGATAAATTTTGTTCCGTGGTAAGTTAGTATAAAAAGACAGGCGGACATTTATAGAAATAAGGCTGTACCAAATGTCCAGCTGCAGCAGAATTATGTTAAGAGTTTTATGCTCAGCACTAGCTCTTTCTTCACGTGTAGGCGTGCTTACCAACAGGAAAAAGCAGATGACACCACCCTTGTTGCTGCCCCACAATGCAGCTAACCTCTGTCAAACAGATGGCTTCATGCTAAAGTACTTATCCAGTGCCCCACTGCATAAAACGGGACATGGTCAGAAGCAGCTTGAAATCATAGAAAGTTACCAGTCTTCTGTGTGGGTTCCTTCCCCAAGAACATGGGAAACAGTATTGACAAGATAATAGAACTGGGCACTTGGCATAGTCTACAACTATGTTGGTCCACACAGACAGAATTATAAGAGAATTGGCTAAATTAGGTTTCAAATGACACCTGAATTACAAAGGGAGTTCATCTCACTACATGTCTGAAAGGCATGTTATACATCTTGAAAATCTTACCAGATTCTGAAACCAATGGAGCCTATCAGAACTATTCACTCCTGTGTTTTAATTGAGGTTGAACTGTTGAGTTAAACTCCTGAACTGTTTCTGAATAATTCCAGTCATCCTAACAGTGAAATCCTATGTTTATGTATGCATATAAACACAAAAGGTATGGATGGGGGAGTGAATTTCTACTTTGTTCAGTACAATACTGATTTGATTTCTTACTTGCAGGTATGCTCCACTTGGAATCCTCTTCTTGATTGCTGGAAAAATTGTTGAGATGGAAGATATGGGTGTGATTGGTGGTCAGCTTGCCATGTATACTGTAACAGTTATCATTGGTTTGCTAATTCATGCTGTCATTGTCCTACCTCTTCTCTACTTCCTGATCACTCGTAAGAACCCTTGGGTATTCATTGGAGGCTTAATCCAGGCATTAGTCACAGCTTTGGGAACGTCTTCCAGGTATTACAATATTTTAAGGCCATATTGTTATTATAATATTACCAGTTTGAGAAACAGTTTTGCCTAATGTAACTCTGTATTCAAGTGTTCTCTTGGGCACTCTGTTTCAGTTCTGCTGCTTTCTGACAGAGATAATAATTATCATTATATTGACTTGAATCTGTTTTTTATAAGAACCCTTGAACAAAGAAATGGCTCTGTTTGGTGATGTGGACTGTATGACCAGAACCCTTGTGACTTTGAGTAGCCATGGTGTTTGAAATTTTTGAGTAGTTTGTAATGGTTTGCTGGTAAAAGATGCAGCTGGCAAAGGACTGGCATGGCAAAATGGAGTGGCAAACAGGAAAGTTCAAAAGGGATTCAGAGAGGGCTTGAGAGCCTTTATTGGCAGCTGATGTTCTGTGGTCAAAATCCTGAGAGTCAATGATGAATATACAACCTGTGACAGAAATGCCACTTTTGCTCTTTGTTGATGAAGTTGTAGGTACATCATATGAATAAAAAAATCCATTTGCATAGATGACAAAAGGAAACATTATCATCAAATATACATTTCTATACCATATGACCTTTCATAAAACACCTTTCATTTTAATAGATTTTAAAAGTGTCTCCTAAAGATAGTTGCTTTAAATCAGATACTCTGTATTACTCAATTCAAGTCCCTGGTGTTAGGGATTATTTTGAAGATCTGGATGAGAAGCTATTGTGACTATCAATGCAGAACCTGATTACGTTTTCTATCACTGAAAAAGCTCCTGAGGACTTGAAAAATTATGACAACATATTAATGGGTAGAGAGGGGCAATTACTAACTTCACATTTGACATTTTGATCTCAATCCTGGCAAATTTGTGGAATACCTAAAAAGGAATTTGATTAATAATGATTTTTAAAGGAAGAAAATAAAACCATTGCCAGTCAACATACTTTCAGAGAAAATATAATAAAACTACACCTTTGGTGGGTAACAGTAATAGTGTCAGAAGAAAATGTTCCAGCTTCTGTAAGACATTCCACTTGGCACTGCTCAAGATTATGAGTAAGAACCCAGATTGATCTAAAACAGCATACTATACTGTGAGTGGATTTAAAGCTGTTTAAAATGCAACTGTAAACTGGCTGTCATCAAAGAGATTTTCTAGCACAATCTTCCACATCCCGTCTTTACTTTACATTTTATCAGTGTTTTATTTTATCAATATTGATAAAGCTTTCAAAGACTTGAAAGTGTGTTAAGTATTTAGCAGTGAAGAGGTCACAGAGACCAATCTGAACTGTTGGGTGTTGAAAAACCTCTTTACTTTGGTGCGATCAGATATAGAGATATCTCTTTAAGAAAAAAATTGTAGGCAGTTCTTACAAAAGGGCACCCTTATCCCTCCCTCTGAGGCAGTGTCTCTGAAAAGGGACTTTGCATCATGTGGACTGAAAAGGCACTCCTGTAGCATACAAAGCCAAAATGTTCAGTTGGGTTTGTCTTTAAATTACATTACCATTTATATCATATTTGGATGTAGCAGCAGGGAAACAAGATTAAGTGGTGCATGGGGCCTAGCTGGGACAGAGTTAACTTTCCTGATAGCAGTTTGTATGGTGCTGTGTTAGATTTGCAACCAAAACAACGATCACAAGCTGACATTCAAGTTATTGCTGAACAGTATTTGCACAGCATCAAGCCTTTCTCTGTTTCTCATCTGCCCTGTCAGATTGAGAGCCACTAAGGTGATCAGAGGGCTGGAGCACCTCTCCTATGAGGAAAGGTTGAGGGAACTGGGCTTGTTTAGCTTGGAGAAGAGAAAGCTCCGGGGAGACCTCATTGCGGCCTTCCAGTACTTGAAGGGAGCCTATAAACAGGAGGGGGAGCAACTGTTTACGAGGGTGGATAGTGATAGGACAAGGGGGAATGGTTTTAAATTAAGACAGGGAAGGTTTAGGTTAGAGATTAGGAGAAAGTTTTTCACCCAAAGGATGGTGGCACACTGGAACAGGTTGCCCAGGGAGGTCGTGGATGCCCCATCCCTGGAGGCATTCAAGGCCAGGCTGGATGTGGCTCTGAGCAGCCTGGTCTAGTGATTGGCGGCCCTGCATATGGCAGGGGGGTTGAAACTAGATGGTCACTATGGTCCTTTTCAACCCAGGCCATTCCATGATTCTACGATTCTATGATTCTATGATTCTATGATTGAGGGGTTTGGAATAGGTTGGGAGGGCACACAACCAGGCAGATGACCCAAACTAACCAGAGAGATATTCTGTGCTGTATAACATCATGTTCAGCAACAAAAAGGGAGAAGAGGGGATTTTAGGGAAGCTAGCCACCTTCTACTCGGGAACTGATCAGGCTTTGGTCTACTTGTGGGAGGTGACGAGTGACTGCCTTTGCATCACTTGTTTTCTTTTCTTTTCTTTTCTTTTCTTTTCTTTTCTTTTCTTTTCTTTTCTTTTCTTTTCTTTTCTTTTCTTTTCTTTTCTTTTCTTTTCTTTTCTTTTCTTTCTCTCTTCTGCCACTAATCCTTCACTAATTAAACATTTTATTTAAATCTCAGCCCCTGTATTTTCTTGTTTTTACTGTTCCTTTTCTCTTCGGCTGGCCCTCTCAGGTTATGGGGGCAAGTAAGCGAATGACTGTGTGGTGCTTAGCTGTGCGTTAACCCACAGGTGGTAAAGCAATGTCGTCTATCAAAATGCCCTTTCCAGGGGACCCAGCAAATAAATAAGAGAAAACATGCTGTTTACTTAAGGCTTGAATAGCTCAATTTGTATAACTTCAGGAAAACAACACTTAGACTTGATTCAGTCATAACTCCATGGATATAAAAAATGAGAAGTGGGAATCATGACAAAATACTGAAGTGAGACACATTCAGACTAGGGACTACATAGACAGTGACAGTAATTACCCACTGGAAAATCCTTCCAAGAGCAGTAGGAGAACATCCATTATTAGAAGTGTTCAAATTCAGCCTTCACATTTTATAAAATAGTTATTTTAGTAAATCACATAAAAAATTAAGACAGAACATTCTCTCTTGTCATCACAATGCATGACCCTCTTTCCATTCCCTCTTTGTAGATTTTATATCATGTATTACCTTGGGGTTGTTTTTTGTTTGTTTGTTTCAGTTCTGCAACACTACCTGTTACTTTTAAGTGTCTAGAAGAAATAAATGGAGTGGACAAACGAGTTACAAGATTTGTACTCCCTGTTGGAGCTACAATTAATATGGATGGAACTGCTTTATATGAGGCTTTGGCTGCAATATTCATCGCACAGGTTAACAACTTTGAACTGAACTTTGGGCAGATTATCACAATCAGGTACAGAAGCCATTGTTACCTACATCTAATAAAAGCAGCTTTGTGATGACTTGTTCTTGCTGGTATATGTGGGATTAAACAAAAACGTCTAGAGCTAAAAAACGAGAACTGCTACAATAGCTGTCTCACTGCAATGATTTACATCTTCTGCACAGAAAAGGCCTCCAAGCACATATTCTTCATTAAGTAAACTTTCAAAAAACTGTAATATGATACACCTATCACTGCACTTAGTAGAGTCAACAAGAACAGTTTTTAATGACTTCTAAATTTTCTTTCTCAAGAACCACAGCTATTGGGAGCTATAGACTTATAATCAGCACTATGTTGTCTATAATGCAGGTACAAAGCAGTAGCATAAAAGAGTCACAGTGTTAATACTAGAAGTAATGTTTTCCTAGTTCTGATGGTCTCAGGATACAAGCATAGCAGGCTGTGTAATGAACAGTAATATCCTTTATTGCACCATCTGATAGCAGTAGAGAAGATAGTTACGTTTTCAAGCACACAAGCTTTCTTTTAAAACAGACCAGCAAACAACCCACTAAGCAGCACTCCATGATAACTGATCTGCATTAATTTCATTATGCTATTCAAGCAGCTTAAAAGATATGGGTACATTATGGCAAAGAAAAAAATGTCAGCAAGAGAGGAACACTGTAGAACAGAAAGACATGTATTTACCACTCAGGAACAGTTCAGATATGGTGAACTGGAAATGCAGATTTCCAAGCAGAAGTGCATCTCTTCATAAAAACCACTAGCTTAATCCAATATTCATCAACAGAAGGCAAAACTCTGCCTTCACACTCCGAGGCAATAGTTCCACCTTCATGAGTACTAGAGCTCCCTGCCAAACCACCTGACAAAACAAATTCTTCCTAAACTAGGTGTGAATAAGAATCTTTCTATCAAGTTACTAGACTGCATGATTCAAGGCTTCTGGCAGCTGTCTTCTGTTGGCAGATGATGATTCTGTCTTCTGATGGCAGAATGTCAACTGCTGGAGTACGAATAACTTCACCTGGTATGAAGTTATAGTGAGATGGACAGAGAATAAAGATTAGATCTACCAGCACAAAAGTACCTCCACAGCTTTTATTTTAACATATTTGAATTTGTGGAGTGTGTTTGTTCAATGGGTGGGGGCATGTAGCTGTAATGTTTTTGTCTGGCCCTTAGCATCTTGTAGGGAATTTACCACCTAACAAAATCATGTTTTAAGGGTTCTGGATAAAGGTTTAGTGTAAACATTTTGGATTGATCCACACTCCCCTGCAGCTATGCAGTGTTCAGAATAAGGCACTGGGCTCATCTTTTTTATCTACTACTGAGCAAATGCCTTCTTGCTTCATGTCTGATTTTACTGTTTACCAGATGATGAGGAGAGTTCATAATGGAAGTCAATTAATTGCTCTTGCCATCTCTTTGCACAGCATCACAGCTACAGCTGCCAGTATTGGGGCTGCAGGCATTCCTCAAGCTGGACTGGTCACCATGGTCATCGTGCTTACATCAGTAGGTTTGCCCACAGATGATATCACTCTCATCATTGCAGTGGATTGGTTCTTGTAAGTATTTTTATGGAGTCACTAAGGGGTTAAACCATATTTAGAAGTGAAATAGTCAGGGACATTGTGGCCATACTGCAGTCAGCAGTGTGCTTCTTTTGCTGTGGAATGCAGTTGGGAAGAAGTGTTTAAAAGAATCACAATTTCTTGCTATTAATGTACTTTCTTTTAGCAGACAGTGAAGGGTGATGCTTAACAATGGTTCCTCTTGTATGCAAAGGCATTGCTTAGAATCATAGAATCATAGAATCATAGAATAGGTTTGGGTTGGAAAGGACCTTAAAGATCATCAAGTTCCAACCCCCCTGCCATGGGCAGGGACACTCTCCACTAGACCAGGTTGCCCAAAGCCTCATCCATCCTGGCCTTGAACACCTCCAGGGATGGGGCATCCACAACTTCTCTGGGCAACCTGTTCCAGTGTCTCACCACCCTCATAGTGAAAAATTTCTTCCTGATGTCTACTCTAAATTTACCCTCTTTTAGCTTATACCCGTTTACCCCTTGTCATCTCACTACACTCCCTAATAAAGAGTGCCTCCCCATCTCTCCTGTAGCCCCCTTCAGGTACTGGAAGGCTGCTATTAAGTCTCCTCGGAGCCTTCTCATCTCCAGGCTGAACAACCCCAACTCTCTCAGCCTGTCCTCATAGGGGAGGTGCTCTAGCCCTCTGATTAATTTTGTGGCTCTCCTCTGGACTCTCTCCAACAGGTCCATGTCTTTTTTATGTTGGGGGCCCCACATCTGAACACAGTACTCCAGGTGGGGTCTCACGAGAGCAGAGTAGAGGGGGAGAATCACCTCCCTTGACCTGCTGCTAATGCTTCTCTTGATGCAGCCCAGAACACGGTTGGCTTTCTGCGCTGCGAGCGCACACTGCCGGCTCATGTTGAGCTTCTCATCCACCAATATCCCCAAGTCCTTCTCCTCAGAGCTGCTCTCTATCCATTCTCTGCCCCGCCTGTATTTGTGCTTGGGATCCTGGATCCTTAGAGTACTAAGAAAACTTTCAGACACACTGTAATTAAGCCACCAAAGAATTGGTTTAGTCTTCCATTTTTGTAAGATGGCAATGAAAATCTTTCCATCAGTCAGGCTCAGAGATGTTTCAGGTCCAGCACAGTTCATTGCAGCCCTGATGACTATCTAACCTAGGAAAGGTTCATATGTCTACCCTGTGGACACAAAAATGGAAAATAGTTGTGTAGCTTCTTTATCCAGCCACCACAATGTATTGCCCCTCACTTTTTCCACCCCTCTTCATGTAGAAGGCTAATCGACACCTGCAGGTATATGGAGAAATCCTTAGGTCCAGGAAATAAATCAAAAGGAGAAGGTTTCCTCCAACCTCTGTTTTGCCTAACTCCTACTAATTGTACTTTACAGAGATTTTTACCTTTCAGTCTTCACAACTGATCCCTGCAAGAAGTCGCTCGTGTTGCTATCAGAGCACAATGTCTTCAAATTATTATCTAAGTACATGCCCAAAGCATTACGCAGGTGGATGCTTATCAAATAACAGCGCCAGTCACTCCTTGTCAAGCTGCCTCCTACATCTGGGCAGAGCCTTCTAAAACAGCTGAATTGTTGTAGATTAATTTGCATCATTTCATCAGAATTCCACCCTAAATTACTGATTGTAGTTTATGGTCAGGAGGGAAATGACCCTAACAAGGTAGGTTCGTATTAGCTTACACGTTCAGAGGATACGAACCCAAAACACCAGAGTGTAGAAATGCCTAGGAGAAGCATCTGCGATATGCTTCCTCTGTCATCGTCCTCAAGCAGCTGTTTCTTGCTGTGAAGTTTCCTGGAGTATTAATACATTTTGTGACTCCAAACCCTAGTATATTTGCTAATTTCTGTAGACAAAATGGCATAAACAGTCCAGACAAATGAATACACAAAAAATAACCAAATAATCTAGTAGCTATTTAAAGACCACTTTAGCAACTGGTCTGCATGCTTCCCTGAACAAGTGGTGAAATCAAAGCTAACCCACTATTTCTCCTTAGGGATCGGCTCCGTACCACTACCAATGTCTTGGGAGACTCCATCGGAGCAGGAATTGTTGAACATTTATCACGGCACGAGCTGAAGAACAGGGATGCTGAAATGGGTAATTCTGTGATAGAGGAGAATGAAATGAAGAAACCATACCAACTGATCTCACAAGAAAACGAGAGTGACAAACCATTAGACAGTGAAACCAAGATGTAGGGTAAAGAAAGCATGAGACTAACACTACAAATGTGGAAAACACACACCTTTTTCCAGCCATTTATATCTTGAATTCAGCGAGTTCACTTATTCCTTGTTTTCTCCCTTTATGCTAGCACTGGAAAGAATTAATGAGAACATCTTCCAAATTAGCAGTGATCACGGTATACGTTGGCTTCCCACTTAAAAAAAAAATAAAAGGCAACAACACCGGTCCTGCTAGACACGTGCTAACTGAGGATAAAAAAAGAGAGATTGTCAATTAAGAACAAAAATCAGTGTATATGTTACTCAGTCCTGCGAACTTTTTTGTCTTGGTTTGGTTTGGGTCTTTTATGAGCTGGAAAGTAAAAACAGATAACAGAGCCTGAAGATGCTTTTATTTTTTTAAATACTCCTTGCAAAATTCCTAACATCTATAAACATACAATCAATATTTTTAACTTGATAACTGCAACCAGCTAAGTAAATTAACAGGATTTTTGCTTTTTTATCTGATTTTTTTATCTGACTTTTTTTCTAGAGTTACATTGTTGTTCAAATACTAGCAGGACAATAAATTAAAAAAAGACATTAATTGAAAGGATAAAAAGGAGGAAGATGATCTATAAATAAAGAAAAAAACCCCACCCAATCAGCACTTTTACCAGATCAGCTGAAATATTTTTGAGAAAGTTATTTTATCTAGACACAGTTTTTCACATTAGTCCCAGCTGATTTTGACAAAACCTTCACCTAGTCAGCTCCCACTGACTTGCAAACACTTATGTATATGTGTATGTATGCACCTCCAGCCTGGATTTGCCTCTTTAACTTCAACATCACAACCCACCTGAACAATCTATGCGTGTGAGGGTTTGTAGCAGCAAGGACCTAGGCTGGGACAGAAAATGTGTCTTCCTCTCTGTTTGGAAAAACATAGCATGCTCTGGGTATGCCAATTATGTACTTAATAGGCAATAATAAGAACAGAAGGCCATGCCAGCCTTCTGCAGAAGGTGCAGAAAGGTGAGATGCTCAGAGCCTAAAGGGACTGGATTCTAAATCTGAAATCCTGAGACCAACAGGATTGGAAACCTCCCAAATGCTTGGTCATCCCACTGATAAGTTGTAGAGATATCAGCTGGATTTACATTTTTCCATCTGGAGAAAAAGGCTCCTTATCTCAATGTGAAATTCCAAAATCCTTTTGTGTTTATCAGTAGCATCTCAAAAAGAAAAAAATAACCCTTTAGAAAATAAAAATAATGGGTGCTTTTTAACTTTGTACTAGGAAAAATATACAAATTGCAAAATAGCGAATACTATAATAAATGTTGAATTTTAATTAGAAGGATTTTAAAAGCTCAGCATTGTAGGTTTCTTTCAGGGGATAAATAACAAAAGAAAGAACGGAGACAATGCACTTCTAATCCTGTGGCTTTTTTTTTCATTTCAAGATTATTCCTTGATTAAGCCCTTTTCTAGAAATATAAATTATGTATTTTTTCCTTTTTTGCCTTGTATTATTATAGATGTTAAACTGGAAAGTTTTATAATGCAGTTACAGTTAAGGGAATGAAAAAATGTTAATCGACAGGCACAGTAGCGTTGAGCGATCATTTTTATTAAAATGTTCAATTGTCTTCTTTCTCCCTTGCCCTACCAAAAAATTCTGATGATGGAAATGAAGGATTCCCTTGCAATGTCCAAGTTGCTATTCAAAAAATATTCAACATGTTGCTTCTGTCACTGAAAGAGCATAAGTATGGTGTACCAGTAACTACAGTGAAAATGTCACCATGCTGGTTGAAAGCAACTCTTTTCCCAGGCAACATTGGCTTTTTTAGGACTGAAAACTCCTGCTCTTCTTCTCTGCTTGAGTAATCCAGACAACACAAGCAGGAATTCCCCAGTGGATGAAGTGAGCAGGATTTAATGCAGAGTGTTGAGCAGTCAAACCAACAAAGCTCTAAATGAATCTCTGACCGAAAGAAAACAAGTATGGGTTTTATTTTTTTGTAAGAGAATGCAAATCTAGGATACAGAAAAGCATTTTCTGATTTGTAATTAGAGATATTTTTATATAGATACTGTATTCAAAATGTCTGTACAAACATTAACTGTAGAATTTATGGCATAACAATTTAATCTTCTGTTAAGATTTTGTTTGGAAATACACTGCAAAGACAATGTAAATGGCTGTCTTTCTATGACAACAGCTGAGAAAAATGAATTGTGTCACAAAGAATCTGATCTTTTTTATACTAACTTTGTTTCTTGTGGAAATCAGGTATTACAGAAAGATTTCCTTCCCCATCCCTTGTTGGTTCTCCATTGGTATGCACCCAGAGTGGATTGAGAAACATTACTTTGTAGATGTATTTTCAATAAAATAGTTTTACATTACTGCTTTTTTTTTCGTGATTTAGAGTTTCTTTCAAAGGCTCTGTAATAGAAACTTTGCACAAACTCAAAGCTGTCAAGCTCATAAAGCGAGATTTCAGGAATTCCAGGGCATTTTATACTGCAGGGCTTTGATGTAGCACAGCTTCCTCATTTCAAATACCTGCTTACAGCTTCATGATCAAAAATAAGTAAAGGCGGGGAGGTAGAAGCACTACAAATTGGAAGAACCAATGTTCATCCTCATTGAGTTCATTCAAATTCAAGTGTACAAAGTGTACAAATTCATCCGCAAAATACTAAAAAAATAAGTACTTACACCTTCACTCATTCAGTTACTGCAAAGCTGCCAGTTCATTTTCGATGTATAATTAGATGGTCCAAAACCCCCGTTGACAAGGTCATTACAGCATCGTAACATTACAGCCATCCTAGACAACCCACTGTTTTTCTCACAGAAGTGGTTTGTGATGGTGTTAGGGTTCACTGAGCAACAACACCAGCTAGCAGTTATCATCTAATGGAAGTGAATGTCTTGTCAGAAGGACTGGGAAGGTATAAGGGACACAAGCTGAATCACTTGCATCCGGAAAGTTGTGTTGTTTGGAGCAGATGGAAGCAGCAGGGAGAAGTCCTGCCTTCTTGAATATACAAACCCCTGGAAGATGACGTCTATGAATTTGTCTGTGGTATTTTGAGTGAAAACAATATATAATTAAACCATTTTGTAAAAAAAATATTCAGAGAAGACATGGTATTCTAAATTGCATGAGCCTAACTTTCCCCAATATTTTCTAGTTTCTATTTCTACACATATTGACACAATCCAGGTAGGTATCTTTGTGTTTCCAGAATTACTATCATGATGGGAAGAGATAAAGAAAGAGGGTTAGTGTATCACCTGGAGATATTACTGGCACAGAGGCCTTGCTTACTCTTCTGTGCCCCCATGCAAAATAAAGATCTCTGGTATTCCATAATTTTTCATCAGCATTTTCATTTGGAAGTTGGGGTACAATACAGCCATGCCATTCTTTGGCAAGAATTTATGTCTCTGTAACAGTGTGCGGCCAGTATAAAGCAAAGTGATCATGCATGTGGAAAATCAACCTCTGGCACAGGAAAGTATTTCTGTCTTCTCTTCTGAAGGACTGAATTTGCACAAGTGACATTTGTGTTCCAGTGCAGGCACAACTGATTTAGGAAATTTAGGGCTTTTTTTTTTTTTTTTTTTTTTAACAACTAACCCTGTAACACATGCTTGGTTTAATAAAGTTATAATGGAAATGGTACAGAAGATTATATCTTGGTTTCAGTGTGATTAAGTGTGCCACTTGTGATCCCAGAACAGGACAAAAAATCTGACACGAACTGATAGATCACCCCCTGTCTGGATTTCTGTGTCATCCTTCCAAAGAGATCAGTTTACCCTGGAAGCATGGAGTAAGATGGAGAAAGACTTTTGGAAGATGGAGAAAGACTTGTACACCTCCACGACAAACTGAAAACCCAGACTTGCAACATCAGTGAGGCAGCAAGATTCCTTCTGATAACACAAACAGCTGTAGGCAGATGATATCATCCTTCACGCTGAGACCTTTCCTTTCCCCTCTTCCCCCACCTGTCTCCTCAGAGGTCTCTAACATACCCAGAGGTATCTAAAAGTCCAAGAGTTTATTACAGGAGCACTTGCATCTCTAATCAAAGTTTTTCTTCAACATGCCTCATTACACAACTAGGGCTGCACAAACAGTTGATTTTTCACTTCAGTGAGAAAACTGAAAAGCTGGGGAGAATAATTCTTCCAGAGCACAATGAAACAATTTTTTTATTTCTTAAAAGAAAGGAACAGTCTCTTTCAGGTATAATGGAATGTCTCGTTCTCTACTTCTTGAAACATCCTATCTCATTTCTGGATCACTTTTGCCCTATTAAAAATTAAAACAAACTCAGCTGTAAAATGAACTGTAGCTCGGGAAAAAATATTTGAACCATTTTGCTAGGAAAATGTCAAAATGAAATATTTCAACTTTTCTATAGTATCTCCTCACTTCAAAGCCAATTATATTTATGAAGTTGGCACAGCTTCACAAGTACTTGCCTCAAAACTGCATTTTTCAGCAGTATATTTCTGTTTTAATGCTTTTTCTTTGCTCTTTACAACTTCCTTTCTTCAGACCTTGAACATTTTTCTCCTTTTCCTGATTGCTTAGATTTTTTTCTTCATTGTACTTTTTAAGAGCTTTTTAAAACCCCTGCTATTTGATAAAAATTATAAAAAACAACCCTTTCCTGATATTTTTCCACTACTGTTACTATTACTCTTACTCCCAAACTTGTGATCATTTCCTGCATTGTGGTTTTTTTTCAATGCCTCAACCAGTTTCCCATTTTCTGCAGTACCATATTCCTCTCTCCATCTATCCCACTTCCTCTCTTGTCTTTTGTCTTCATTTTTACAACTTCTCCTCCAAGAACTCCACTGCAGTGGATCTTCACAAACCCAGATTCAGGTCACAATAGTACTCTTGGTCTCCTTCATAAACCTAGATGTGATTCAGCCTTTCTGGGTTTTGGCTCCTGACCAATAAAATGGGGACAATAGCATTGCCGTAGCACCAGGGTTGTTTCCAGAGAAATCAAGATTGTGGAGAACCTGTACAACAGACCTGACACACACACACCTGTGTCCTGTCTTGTGCACTGTTCAAACCCCAAGGATTTGCTCCTAGTGCATAGTGCCTTTGTACTATTATCTCTTGTGTTGTAGATACTTCACATGTATTTAAGGATCTGTACTACCTTTTCAAATCAAAACTTAAATTAATTTGTTCATGGTACTTGCACATAAGAACAGGACAAATCCTGTGGTGCTTGCTGGCTCCTTTCACTTGCAAAACTCCCATTAGTAACAACAGGCAGAAGGTTAAAATAAAGATTTGACTTGGATTTCACATGCAGAGAATAAACTACAGTGCGAATACACACAGAATAAAATCAGTACTGACGACAGATGGTGACTGTCACTGGGTATGAGCAGGTGCTGCACAAACCTCCCTTCACAGATCTGCCAGTTTACCTTGTTCGTGCCCTGCAGTTCCTCTCCTATTCAAATCCTGCACCTCTCCCAGGCAGCAACTCCTCATCATGCCAAATTGTCTGGTGGTTTTGTGATATGAACAAATAGCGACTGAGATGAGACCACCCAACTTGCTTTCATTTACAGGCTAAGCCAGGATGTAAGGCTGAGTCTCCAGAAGAAAAAAGACTACGGTACTAACCCACTGTGCCACTTAGCCTCCACAGTGCAAAAGAGCTATTCAGATGCTGCCAACACTTCATTTTCAGAGGTACTGTGTCTCTGTAACAATCAACATCCTAAAAACTGCAAAGTGTTTCCCAGCAATGACAGCCAAATTTTTCTCTCATTGCTGCCATCGTGTGGCAAATGTTTTTTAAAATATTTTCCCTCCAATTAAAAAAATTAAGTTAAATCCTCTGATGAACAGTTGAGAACAACACTTAACATTTGCTTCAGATGCGGAATGTTGTTGCTGTTGTTATTTGCTATTATTATTATTATTATCCAATTTATTCATATAAAGAACATACTCATCTTGTCCTCTGTTCAGCACAGCCTTAAAGAGGTTCAGCTGTGAACATCTTCATTCTTATATTGATTCTTTTACGTGTGTGTTCACTTGTCCATACTTTATCTGAGCATCTTTCAGGAAAGATGAAGGTGTCTTGGGGAAAATGTGTGCCACAGTTCCTGAAACAGTTCTTTTAGATATTGGAGGAATGTATGGGCTATCTTGCTAACAGTGACTGCCAGCACAGTGGAGTTTCACACAGTTACAATCTCCCTTCCAGGCTCAGTCATTTCTCTTTGCAGGGGCTTTCTCTTTCTAATATCTGAGGTCCTCCAAGGTGCTATGAAAATGCTAGATTTCCACACTGGGAATCTATACCTGCCAAACCTTGTCCCTATTGACAGATATAGACAGAACATTGTCATAATGCATTTTAAAGGGACTTGAGAATCAGGCCAAACCTTAGTCTTCCTACAGGAACCCTTGATTAACACCTAACTGAAAAAGGTATCACCCAGGCTGCTGGCTGTGGCCAAAGAGCATCTAGTACACCTGATGAAGAGAAAAATACACAAAACTTTTAAGTGTCCTTTCTCCTAATACAGAGTCTGGCCCAGGCCAGTTCCACGACACAACTACTCCAACTGGATGAGAAGTTACAGAGCACCTCAGAGGACAACCAAAGCGTGAGCACCGCACTTTTCTTCCTTGTGTTTCCTCCTGGTGGGCTGATGATTTCCCTCAAAATCTCTGAACTGCTTCAGAATTCAGATGAGTCAGGTGAGATCTTCCAGGGCCACATCCACCGGCTGTGCCACTGTTCTCTGCTTGCACAAAGCAAATGCTGTATGACATCTGGACGGGGCCTGAGCTTTTCCTTTGCAAACCAGCAGTGCTGCCAACCCTTGCAGTACTAAGCATTGTCTTGCAAACTCACAGAGTAAGAATTAGGAGAATTCTGCTTACACTGTGTCAAAATACACGTCCAACCCTCATCGCTGTCTGAAAACATGATGTGACATAAAGGACCAGAAAGCAAAGAAAAAGAACTCCAAATTACCACTTCTAGAGCCAGTCTTAAAAGGGCCCAACTCATGATTTTAAGCATTTGATGTCTCTAATATTGAATCCTATGTCTGTAATGCTGAATCCTATTAAAATAACATCCCTCAAAAGCTACTCCAGCAAATATTGACCTTCCTGTCAACGTCTTTGTCAAACTGCACACTTTCACAGTTTATCAGCAACCAAACCCACATGAAACTGCACCACTATCAAAAAGCACATCATCTGCTAAAAATATAGATAAGAGTTTTTAAACTGTGAAAATAATTCCAGGAGCATGGGCAGGACTTGTTTACTGGCAACCCAAAGCAGCTCTTCTGTTTCAGAGCCATAATGAATAAACTACAGAGCCAAGCTTTGCTTGTTCCTTCTTTCCTTTCAGTTCATTAATTTTCACGATATACTTTAGTTTGGTGAGTGAAGTACTCTCCAGATATAAGCTCAGCTGTGAACACAAGAGAGACAGTATTGGAAGGGTAAAATTGTGCTGGGGAAGATACTAGGAACTACAGAGCAGCAATTCTGACTTCCTGCCATGGGAAGATAACAGCATAAACCCACTCAGCACACAGACAAGCACAGGGTATTGCAAAGGAGCTGACACAGTTTCTGCAAAGGGAAAATGTGCCTCATGGACTTCTGTAAGTGCACTAGTAAGGCAACCAGTAGATGCAATATATTCGAACTTTTAAAAAGCCATTGATAATGTCCTACACCAAAGGTTAAAACAGAAAGTAAGTTGCCAAGGACTGGAGGATATGTCCTTTACGGATTTAAGCTTGTTAAAATATAAGAAACAGTTGGGCTTAACTAACATTTCTCAGGATCAAGAAGTGTCCAAAACGAGTCCTCCCAGAAACTGGTGCTGCGACTAGTTTTATTGAACACCATCATCAGTCCCCTGGAGAAAGAAGTTTGCAGTGAAATATCTTTAAGTGTGCAGATGACATTGCGCTCTTTCAAGTGTCTAAATTCCTTGTCAATGGTGCTAAATTCCAGAAGGAGCTCACAAAACTGAATGGGTGAAAGGCTGCCAGGTAAGCTCCCTCTTTAGACAAATATAACATAGTGCTAACATAGTGCACCTACAGAAAAAAAATCTAAACCATGTCTGCATGATGTTCAACTCAAAACTGGCAGTTCTGAGTCAAGAAAAGGATCTTAGAGATGTCACTGACAGTTTACCGAAATCATTGGACCAATGCACCGGCTCAGAAAAGGCAGCAAGATGCTGGGTGTCACCAAGCAAAGACAGTCAGAACAAGAAGAGAGGACATATTTTTGCTGCTATGTGAAGGCCTTGGTGCAGCCATACCTTGAATCCCATACACAGTCCAGGTCTGTGCATTTCAAGGAGGATGTACGAGAATTAAACAAGGTACAGAGAAGTAAACAAGGAAACAAAACAGCTGCTTTATGAGGTGATATATAAAGTGCCAGGATATCTACTTTGACAAGTATAATGAAAAATAAAAAAATAAAGAAGGCAACGGATAAGGAAAATGTAGAACTGTTACTCACCATATCCAACATCACTAGGCACAGGGGGAACCTGATGACACTACTGGAAGGGTATTTTAAATAGTTTAAACTAGTTAAAAGAGAGTACAGCTTTGATAGTGAACTGTGTAACCTGGCTGTTACAGGACATACAGGCAGACTGTCACAGTGGATGCAACAGTATCAAAAGCTTCAAAAAGTGATTATATACATTAATGAACAGGCCTAAAAGCATATACCAAAAGGAATAAAGAAAGACAAATCCTCCAGCATCCTTACTACAACAACTTCAGAAGTTAAGGAAGTCACCTATAGAAGAGGCCAGCTCACATGCTTTCACTAGCATCTTCACTGCGTAGCAGTGAGAAAAGATTGGGTTTTATGGAACATTGGTCTAATCTAGCAGGACATTTCTAATGTGTTTGCTTTTCTTCTACCTGTCCCACAACAGCAAGCATTTTGGCAACACTGTAGTTGTTCAAGCTGGAGAAGAGAAGACTCTGGGGAGACCTTATAGCAGCCTTCCAGTACTTAAAGGGGGCTCACAGGAAAGATGGGGAGGCACTCTTTATCAGACAGTGTAGTGACAGGACAAGGGGTTACAGCTTCGAGCTGAAAGGAGATAGATTCAGAATAGATATTAAGAAGAAATTTTTTACTGTGAGGGTGGTGAGACCCTGGAACAGGTTGCCCTTCAGCTGACACCACGGAATGAAGCATGCAAACTGTAAAGGGCAGCAACTCTCTTCACTTAATTTTTATCTCTTCATCTTTCTCCTTTCCTCAGTTTTCCCTCCTGCCTCCTGCTCTCTGGAGTTATGACTGGCAATTTTTGTACATTTATGTACGCTGCCCATTAAGCAAGATGGCTCCTTGAAATCCCTCTTGGAGACTGGGCAGTAGACATCTATCCTCATGTCATGAAATTGGCTGAGCCAAGAAGTAGCACAGAGTTTGTTAGCCCCCACACACTAGAAATTTAGCATCTAAAAGCTGCACTGAATTGTTGAGGTTTAAAGCCCTTTCAGCAGGGTGCTTTTGTCCAGAAGATGCACCGTCCCTACAATATCTAATTTCAGTCTTCATAAGGGTAGAGCTCCCCACACAGAGAAGTGCAGAGAAAGTCTCAGCAATAGATGTTACATACAGTCCTGCAGGGAAAGGCAGTCCAAGGACTGCACGCTTGCTTTCTCCTCCCTTCCTCAATCCCTTACACCCGGATGAAATTCACCCCACATCAGGCAGGCTGAATTATTTGTTCTGCCTGACATCTAGTGGCCCTAAACAGAAACATTTTCAGCAGCTCTGAACAGCTTTTCCTCATTTCCAGTTTGGATAATACACATTCAGCCTGAACAGCAAGTGAAACTTTATTACTTCACATGGAGGACCTGTGACCTTTTCCAGCATTTTCCCATGAAAACTATTTAAATCAGCATTTTGATCTGAATTTTGCTTACTTTGAAGTGAAGCAAAAAACTTAAATAAAAGTATAGAGATGTCAATCAATATTCAAGAGAATCACTTGCCATGGGCACAGGCACCTTGTGGAAAAAGAACCACTCTGGTACGTGACCAGTGAAATGACTGTACTATGCTATGCAACCGTCCTGTTTTTTTAAAAATTGTTGAAATATGGATCTTCCAGAATAATCAATTTACCTTTAGCCATGGCACTCAGTACAAGTGATACATGGAAATCAGTCTTGGATTTTACGTACCGTACTCATCACTTTACATTATTCTTATTTAAGGATTTAATACCTTTTTCAACTACAATTTTCAAAAAGACACCCAACAAATACTGGTATGAAATGCAGTATCAAAAATGTCTATACCCAGAAAGGACAGATAAAAGCAGAAAATAGTCTTTTTTTTTTTTCCAATGGGCTGAATAGCAAATCCTCACTGTTCATCTTTGGCCACATAATTTCAAAAAGTATACAACAGCAAAAAGGCATTCCAAGAAAGGCTAGAGAAATTGTATTGGAGGAATGAAACACCTTCCAGCTGAAAGGAGCATAGAAGGAGTAGAACTAGTCGGAGTCCTGCTAAAGAAGGCAAGTGCCCAAGATCTCCACTAAGTGGAAAGAAGATGTGTCATTTATGCTGTCTTCTAATCAAAAATAAAAGTGGCAGTCCATGAAATGAGAAGCTGAAAATTCACACACTGCCGTTAGTTACTTCAGATCATATTCAGCAGAATCCAGATAAAGACACTGAGAACATCCATATTTACATCAGAAAATTGACACAAAAACTTTTAAAAGAGACAGAAATTCTCATGCCTCATGGTACCCATCAGTCTCTGTGTGCTGAGTAGGGGGAAAAAGCCTCAGTGGCATAGTAGATCACATGCCTTCTTTAGCATTTTTTACACTTTCTCTGGAGCTTTGGCTTGCCGTTTTTGCCAAAATCAAATTATCATATCAAACGAGCTGGAGGTCTGATCCAGGATGGTAGTTCTCATGTCCCAAATTACCACAGTAACATGCGAAAGCAAAAGACATGTACATTTATTACTGGAGGATGGGAAGACAAGAAAGCAAGAGCCTGTGAGGTAGATGCCCTCTTATCATCTATATCAAATCATGTCTCTCCTGTCATGAGTTTACCAAGCTCCATTTTAAAAACAGTTAGGCTTTGGCTTTTTACCTCTCTCATCATAACTAGGAAGTTGTTTATTAATCTATCCAATGGTTAGCAATTTCCTTTTAATTTCCTATTTTATAAAACTATTTTACATTCATTTGATCTTATTCCACATACTTTCTAGCACATAAGTAGCTCTTCTCGTTCCCCGTGTTGAGTTACGGTATTCCCTCTCAGCCTTCTTTTGGCTGTACTAAGAGTAACTTTTTTTCAAGTCTGCTCCCAAGTATGTCTGTTCCCCTGACTGTGCTATCAGTCCTCTTCCACACTTGAGTCCTCAGAATTGCTAATGGTGTTTCAGATGAAGTTAGGGATGCACAAAAACACAAATTCATCCTAATAGCTACCAAATCCTTCAGTAACACGCCCCAAGATCTAATTTACTGCTTTATTACCTCACATTCTCTCTATATGTGGTCACAGTTTAAACATTTTCAACTAATTATCTCCCAGTTTACAGCAAAAATTCATGTTATTAGTCCCTGGGTGCAATAACTTTGCACGACTAAATTTCATTGCATTCAGTCAGTACTTGACTTCTATATCAAAGTCATTAAGAAAAATTATTAAGACTTGTCTTAAGCGGGAAACTTTACTAGTAACCCCTCCTCCAACGTTACTCTTCTCTTTTTCTCTTCCAACCAGTGTCTCAAACTCCTGAGCAGTTCTACCCAAACCATACTTCTTCAATTCAGCTAATCTTCAAGGCATCATATCAAACACTTGGTTGAATACCAAATAAATGAGATCTAGTAAATTGTTTTTGTCAAGAAAATTGGTTATATTTAGAAAGAAAATGATACAGCGAGATTGGCTTGATTTACTTTTCATGAATCCACACTGCATCTTATCCTGTTTCATTTAGTCCACATCTCACTTCCTCTGATTTTTGCTAGGTCTTTACACTCTGCTAAGCTCAGGCTAGACTGGTATCACATCCATGGGGTTTCAGGGAGATCTGTACAGTCTAAGCGCCTGTGCAGAGGCAAGATCAGGTACAAACAGCATTGTCTTTGACAGACGTTTGTCCAGCCTGCTCTCAAAAACTAACACGGCTGTGAAAATCTTCAATTAATCACACCCAATTAGAAGTATTTCCTGCTGTTCACTTCAAGCCCTCTCTGCAACAAAAGATGATTTTTTTTCTTGTTTTCCCACCAAGAACAGAAAACTACTGATCACCTTTTTATAAAAGCCTTGCTATGTGGATAGATTGTGGCTGTTCTGCAGACTTCTTTCTTGAAATTTAAACAAAGCCTGTTCTCTCAGCCTTTCTTAATAGCATGTTTTGCTATTATTTAATAACATTTAAACTATTATGTATTCTAACCTATTTATTATAATTTACATATAATTTACAATAATTGCCATCCTGTAATTCCTGTTTCAAGAATGAATGCAACTTGGTAACTAGTACAGTGAGTATTTGTTGTGCAACACATCCACAAGGATACACATGCCTGTACAAACAAATACACACACAATTTGCCTGAGCCTGGTAACCTGTGAAGCAAATGTTTCACTGTTCATCAGTCAAATAGATGCACTTGCTGCTCATTTGAAGTATTTTATTGTTTCCTCTACACACGAAGCCCTGATCCTACAGACTTAAAAACTTAAGTCACTTGGATCACTCTACAAAGTCCATGCCTACTGTTTTTGATTATTATTTCAAAAGAATTATTACTAACACACACAAATGCGTATTTTGTAAAGAGTAACTAATACTAGGTACTAAAGACAGCTAATAGACTTGTTACATCTATGAAAAGCACAAAAATTTTCCTACCAGTTTCCACAGTATTTATTCAAAGAATATTCAAATGAAATTTCAGTCAATGTGTAACTTACCACTTCCAGTCTTCCTGCAAGAACTCATGAGAGGGTAATCAGGCAGTGACTGCGGGCCTCATCATGAAGTACCCTGCTCTCTTTGGAAGAGACAGATCTCTGTAAATGGCTGCTGCTCCACCACACTCATTTTGCTACCAAAAAGGTGCTACTCTCCCCTTGACTGCTTCTTGGATAAAGCAGCAGAAAAGTTCCCTTCATTGCACAGTTGCAGAGGGTGCACCTGCCTTGGAGGTAAGAACTAGTTCTGTAAAAAGCTCCCAGGATGGAGCAGATGGGGTCCGTGCGGTCTCTTTGCAAAGTTGTACCACTACATGGAAAAGAATTTAAGACGCTGAGCTAGAAATATCACCATTCTGTTGTAGTGATTTGGATATGCAGCTGTGTTCTGGTCTCTACTCCAATGTACACTTAAATATTTACATGAAGCAGTCAATTAACACAAACTCATAAATACAGCTTGAAGGAGGAACGGAAATCTAGGTATCTTCTCTCTTAAGTAGATGAGGAGCAATGTAACATTGCCTGCCCACAAATTAATCAAATTCTGCTTAAACGAAGGTAGGTATTTTGATCCTGTGATTCCATATGTGATAATAAAAGAGATGTTCAGGAGACAGAACATACAAATGCAGACATACAAAATCATTACAATACAGAATTTTGAAGACTTATCTTGGAAACCTGAGCCTTTCCATGCTCCAGGATCTCGCATCTAGTGCTTCAAGGGACTCCTAAGGCTTTTCCCATGGAGCCTTTCCCTCTGTAGAAGCCTTAGCAAAGTACTATTATTTTCTAGATTTTAGGTTTTTAAAAGATCAGTTTATCATTTTGATAGCAGATATAATTTTAACTATCTCACACATTTTTTCTGCATCACTGATTTATTTTGGAGGTCCTCCTTTTTTATTCTAACTCAGAGCCTAAACTACATGTTTAGGAGTTTTTCTTTCACTCATTTCTTTCACAGAGGTAATCAATCCCTTGCTGTCAGCTCTACAACCACTGTTGCATCAGTTTACAGGCTTGAATTCCAGCCTTGTTGTCAGAACAACCTTGATGAAAGTGCTTGAATATCTGATGCAAGAGCACAGTCCCCAAGTGGCAACTGTACCTTATTAACTACATCTTAACACAAAACCCTCTGGTTTTGTGTCTCAGAGAATGCTGCAGTCCCCAACCCTAATCTCCTCTGCTGCTCACCATGCTGATTTTGGCAGCTCTCATCTCGCCTTCTGCTGGCCTGTGCTTAAATGAAATGAGCTAGAAACGACGTTGTCCTGCAGCAATCACAGGTCTTACAATGAGGGTGTGTTCCAGGCCCAGGTAGCTTTCCAAGTTTATGTCTTTCTGACGCTCTGTACTAATCAGTGACAGGATGTCTTCAGGGGTTATAGAAGCCTGGGCTTGGATGACAACAGAGAAGGAAAATATCTCTTCTGGTACAGAAACTCCATCTTTGTTACTTCAGATGATTTCAGAATCAGTCCTACTTGAAAGTATCTTTTTGCAAAAAAGTCAACAGAGCATTCAGCTGCTTTTATCCACTCATTTTCTTAGTACAATTGCTGGGTTTGATAACAGTGCCCTTACCTACTTACACAACCACCCATTTCAGATGTAATGAAAAGCTCACTGTGGAATATAAGCAGACTTTATTTTTTTCCTTCCCCTCCCCTCCCTTTCCTGGGAGGAACAGGAGAGATGGTGCCCTGTGGGGAAGGAAGTCATACTATAGGATCCAGGTCTGGTCTTTCCCTTACAGCACCGACTATAGGGACTGCAGCATATTTTTCTTTTGGAGCCTTGTGCATATCCCAGTGATCATGCTATAAACCCCTGCTTCTTTGGAAAGCAAAATAAGAAAATGAACCTGAAATGCCTTGTGAGTATGTCTCCTTAGGAAAGAAGATGACCCTATCCCAGAGAAAAACACTACCTTGGTAGCAGTCACTTCAGTTACTTCATTTTTTGTTACCTAAATATGAAGGGCATAATATTTAGCATAAACATCCTATTATCTGCCTTCCATGTGAGTCCTTCAATAAATACCTCCTCATTTATTCTTGTTTATTCTTTACTCCAAAAGTAAGCTTGATGTCTTCCCTTCCAGGAAGCAAGCAGTTAAAATCCAATTGGAAATAACAGTTCACAGAAGTTTCATTTACCTCAGTAATTACTGTTTAGGGAAAGAGAAAAAAAAAAAAAAACCTGAGTCCCTAAATCCCCGTAGTTTGCTACTAGTTCATTGCAGCTGACACTGTATTTATTGATATATTTTAAATCAAGCATGAAAAATTATTCAAATACCATTAACTTTGTTATCCAGAGTGCTGACAATGGAAATAATGGAGCAATTAAACAACACATTGGAACAGGCTCATTAAACAAATATAGCCACCGTTTTACCGGCAGCAGCATCTTCATTAAAACCCAGATTAGTAACAGGCAGAGGGAGAGGAAAAAAAGGGCGGGGGGCTGGGAAAGTGAGAAAGGGAATGCAACGATATTTTGCAGGAAATTTTCCAGCATGGGAAAGAACAAGGTACGAAATTATGTTTGTTTACCTTCTGTTAGAAGAGTCAGTGCCAGCAGTGTACTATGCTGAATTCCCCTCACATGATCAAGGACCTTCTCAGTTCACATTTAAGTAACTTTGTAACAGAAATAACTAATCTTGATTCAGAGTAACTTCTGCAAAGTGCTGATGGACAAAAGGATACTGTGCTCTGACCTACACAGGATTATAGCTGTTCCTGCAAAATCTACCTTTAAGTCTCCAAAGACCACAGGAACTAATCAACTGATCACCCTCAGGCGTTTACCTAAACACACCAGCAAACTGGGAAGGAATGTGGCCAGACACTGCCCCCGTGCCAGATGCACCAACACCCTTTCTTAAGCTAGCACAGTGACCTGCATGGATCCTGGGATTTTCAACGAAGTATTTATTGTTCTCTTGAACAGTAAGTACTGAGCTATTTGAACAGGCTGTTTGCTCATTTCACAGCTCTTCTGTTCTGCTTGTAATAAGTGGCATTTATACCAGGAGAGATCAGGTGGAGAAGAGTTCTCTGGGCTAAGAATATCCCCTGTCTGAATCTGCAAGCAGATGTCTTGAAGTGACTAGATTCTCCTGGGGAATCTTACTTCTGCCAGAAATAACAAATCTGCCTCAGTCTGAGCCTTTTGAGTTCACAAAAGTAAACATCTCACTGTCTTCACAGGTTATTGGGCCTAAGTCATGTTTGCAGCCACAGTTCCCACCCAGTGAAGATCTTCCCATGCACCTCTAGCTGGTCTGTGAAAAGCCAGTTCTTGGCACCAACTTGCTTACTAGTTTCATACCATCTGATGTGGGAACTGGATGCTACATAGCAACCCCACCCCTGCCTTTCCAGTCTATACAAGATTCATGCATGCAACATTTAACGTTAATTCAAAGCTAGAAATCTCTGCCATACACAGGTTAGAAGCATTTTCATTTCAGAAAGAAATTATTCAGCCAGCATAAAAATGCATGAGTCAGATGTAAAAAGGGACAGCTCAGTAAGCAAGCCCAGCAGGGCAGCCCCACTCTGCACAGCCACCCAGGAGAGCTGAGTGCTGGCGGAAGCACCCTCAGAACAGGCAGGTGCTGACGACAGAGGTGGAAGATGCATTTTTTAAATGGCACTAACAGTCATTTTGGCACCCTTGAAATGCTTTCTGAACATTAAGAATTAATTCCAGCCTTTCTGTTCCTTTCAAAACGCAAATAGGGCAGCAAAGCCAAAGCATGAGGCACATACAGCGTGTTATCACAGTGTGATAAATTATTTAGTCCCAAACAGGATTTCAAATACAATTTTCCAATTTATTAAACGAATAGAAGGCAAGCAAACAGCACTGGGCATGCAGGGGAGCCTCTGCTCTGCCAAGACGTGCGCATGCCACATTTCCTGCTTCCGGTTTTTATCCCTCATGTTCATACATATTCATGAAGAGGTAGGCCTATGCAAATAAGTTCCAGTAAAACTGTGTAATTAACCTTCCAATAACTTTCCAGGCCCTCCCCACAAGCTCTTCACACTTAACTCTGTGTAATTAACAACTTAACAACATTAAATTGGCAACAGGACATGAACTATACACATACCACTCCACTACCCACGATTACACAAGGACAATCGGAATAATCAAAGGTCATCCTCACAAAGAGGGTGACGTCCCATTATATATGGTCTCATTGTTTCATATTGACTTGAATCACGTGAACATATTTCACAGCAGTGTAACCATCCTCATCACCACAAGAAGTGCCACCAGCATTATCTTGGCACATTCAGGGCCAGCGGAATATATAGACATCATATGAGAAAGGGAGTAGACACATCACTTTGGCATACTTACCTGTAGCCCTGGGGAGGTCTATGGTTCCAGCAGCACTCCCTCTCACCCTATGGGGACAGGAAACCTATTATTGGCTTTGGAATTAAATGCTAAGAAACTATAAACAATGCATACACGGGGAATCAGCCTCACCCCAAGCATTCAACTGTTTTGCACAGATCCCACAGATCTCTGTCTGGAAGATCCTACCAATCTCATATAGTCAAAATTGTGCACAATGCCTGACAAAACTCTGCTGGTTCCTCCAAAATTCACCAAGACGCAGAGCAAAAGAGTTTTTTGAGGGCAAGTGGAAATACAAGACAATGGTGGGCTGACACAACCACCTCTGCTTGGAGTCAACAGAGTAGTTGCTGTGGCAAAGGGTAGGGATCGCTGAAGGACAGAAGTGGTGTGACAGCTGGTGATAACCAAACTATACTTTGGGATCATTATCAGTTGCGTGGAACTGTCCCTCATTTAGACCCAGAAACAACAAGTCTTGGAAGAAGACTAAAAAGCAGCCCCCATCTATGTGGCTCAGCAGAAGGTTTAAAAACCAGGGAGGTGTTAATGCTAATGGCTGGAAATGTGGGGAGCAGCAATGGCTTGCAAACAAAGATACAGAGGCTGGGTGAGAGCATGTGAACAGTTAACTTCGTAAGAGAGCAAGGAGAGAAATTAGTGGAAGAGAGGAGGGTGGATCAAAAGGACTCAGCCTGGTTTGTGATCTGTCAATACAAAGACAGAATCTGAAGTCAGAGCACCAGTTGAGATCATCAAAGTGAAGTGGTGGACCTAAGAGCATCTTGTTAATTGAGAGATTAGAATACTGTAAATACGAAGTACCAAGTTCATCTAGAGTCTAGCTAATTTCCAGCCTCTATTGATTTTCGTGGGATTACAGTATGTATTCTGCTTTGAGAAATGTTTAATCAGCTCTTTTTTTCTAATAACGATTTAAGCACTCTTCTGTCCGTACTCATCAACCTCTATACACGATTAATCGTGTAGGCTGCTTCATGTAGGAGAGAATCTTGGGGATGCAAACTACACTGGCTATCATTTCAGGGGTTTGGCTTTCTTATTGAAAAAACGAGAAAAAAACAAAGTCCATGGTGGACCCAGAATGAATCTGTAGTTACAGCTATGCAGCTCTATGCCCAGCTTTTAAGCTACATGTCTGACCTCCCAGAAAGATCCTTGGCTCAGACTTTGTGCAGGAAAATCAGATTCATACTTTACATCTAGATCAACATTACAGTAACATCATTGCAAAGGCTAACGGGTTTTTGCACACTGGGTGAGCTGCAGGAAACTGTCTGAGTGCTCTGGATGCATAGCAATTGTAAGGCAATGTGACTTAACCTAACATTCTTTCACTGCCAGCTGAGCTTATGCAGGTGTTATAAAGTTCTTATATTGGAAAAGCAAGGTTAATAAAGTTCACAAATAACACAACCTGAACTAGCATAAATGAGAACTGCCAAACCCCTGCTACTACAAAAACATATCAATAGAGCCAAAGAGCAGTTTTAAAAAACTGGTCTCATATCACAATACACAACAAAGTAGCGGCTCCTTGAAGTGACTAAGAGAAGGCGCCACCTCTCGCAATCCTGGTTCAACACAGAATAAGGTGTTTGGCAGCAGCTACAAATGGCAAAGTTGAAATTTGTTTTGCACAAATTGGCAAACTCCAGAATAACTCCATCTTCTCTGTATGGTCACTGTACACTGTTTATTACAAAACAAAGCCTTTCTAAGGGATCAAGAATTACACTGGGAATGGTTCACAGCTGCACCAGGGGAGATTTAGACTGGACATTAGGAAGAATTTCTTTACCAAGAGGGTGGTCAAACACTGGGACAGGCTTGCTAGAGAGGTGATTGATGCTCCAAGTCTGTCAGTTTTTCATAGGCACTCGGACAATGCCCTTAATAACATGCTTTAACTTTTGGTCAGCCCTAAATTGGTCAGACTGTTGGACTAGATGATCATTGTAGGTCCCTTCCAAATGAACAATTATATTCTGTTCTGCACTATTCTGTTCTGTTCTACTCTATTCTATTCTACGTCATTGATTTCACAACAGACACAACAAAAGCACTGCTGCTTGTCAGTCTGAAAAAAGGTTGTATAATCTCTTTGGTGTACAACGTGCTCCTTCTTCAGATTTCTTTCCAACTCCTTATGTCCTTTCAAGGCAAAATATGCTAAAGACAAGTCTGTGAAAGTAGGAGGAATGCTACAGAGGGGCTGGTTTCCAATGGGCAGGGACCGATACTTGTGAAATGTTTGAGCACAATGTTATCCAACACAATGTGCTCCAGATTCATATTGGTGAATTTTAGCTTCTCCACTAGGGATAAATAATAGCCACATAACATACCCAGAGAAAAGATGTGTGTACAAGTTACCGTATATTCAAAAAGCCAGTTCTTGTCTATGACTACTTGTCTTGTACTACCCGATCAGATTGGGCCTACATGTGTGCTTTAGATCAGACAGAAGGATTCATTTGTGTCATGTTCCATTCTTTCTGCTGTTAAGTCATTCTGTTCTAACTCAAGTCTGGGAACTTTAGCCTCACAGAGTAAAGGTTGCTTGCACTGAGGCTGTGATAGGACAAGGGGCAATAGGTTCAAGCTGGAACATAGGAGGTTCCGCTTGAATACGAGAAAAAACTTCTTCACAGTGTGGGTGACAGAGCACTGGAACAGGCTGCCCAGAGAGGTTGTGGAGTCTCCTTCTCTGGAGACATTCAAAGCCCGCCTGGATGCGTTCCTGTGTGATCTGATCTAGGTGTTCCTGCTCCGGCAGGGGGATTGGACTAGATGATCTTTCGAGGTCCCTTCCAATCCCTAACATTCTGTGATTCTGTGATTCTGTGAGGTCCTCTTTATTTCTAGGAGGAAGCTGAGGGCACTGAGCATGCATGCATGGTTCATAGAGTATAAGGAGAAGAAACAGGCAAGCAGTATTCCCGTGTGCATTCCTCACCACACAAATAGTGTCTTTTGTGGAAAAGCCCACAGGGTTCTTTCCTTGTGCATCTAATGCAGAAAATAAATGCACTTCCTTGGTGCCAAATTGTGGTAGTGAGACTGAATGTCAGTAGATAAAGCTCTCCTTACCCAAATCCAATCCAAGTGCTACACAAACAACCACGAGTATAAGAAAATTATCAATGCAGATTTACTTGTTTCATTAGGCTTTCCAGTCACAGGGTTATGCCATTTACCACAGATCACTGTAATTACAGCCCACAGGCCAGACTAATCTCATGCTGTGGTAAATCCTGAGACACTTGGGATGAAACAAGACACAGGGTAGTATGTTCATGCTACAGGGATCAGAAGGAGGTCATCTGGCATTAACAGCTTTTTCAGAAATGCTGTCTCTCAGGCTAGAGCTGGGTCAGGCTCCACTGCTCTGCAGTTAGTGAAAGCTCATTAAAAAGAAGAGCCAGATTAGGAGATTGGAGAGATGAGAGGGCAAGGGAGAAGAACAGTTGTGGTACAATGGAAATTTCCTGCAGGCTTTAAGCCCAATTCCAGCCATGGTCCTAGTGTTCAGAAGAGGAAACAGAGGACAGAAGTAGCAGGAGACAAATGTTAAGAAAATGGAATGGCTGCCACTGAGACAATTGTTTATTTTGGTCTACTTGTTGCACTTATTACTTCAAATAAATCATCTTTATTTAAGCTTTTTGTGTAATGATGTTACTCACTTGTTGGGCTCTTTCCTGTAAGAGTTTAAATGCATCCTGCTGGTAAGGTGCTGAAGGCTCAAAGACAGATCTTCAGATTTGGTCCAAATGAATCCAACAATCTTAAGACAGTCTTCCAAAAAGTTCAGTTTTATGTCAAATACTAGCATAACTTTTTTTTCCAGTTACATGTGACTCAACATTTCTGGGTTCCTCTGCCTACCTCAGATACCCTCTGGAACCACATTTATCAGTGTAACAGAAACAGATACTGAAACAATTACAAGGAATGTAAACAGACTTGCCTTTCTCTGTAGCTCCTCTGTAAATATTTATGGTGACTGAATTGGTGGCTACAGTGATCCAAGAGGAGGGCAAAACCCCAAAACATCATTTAAGTCTGCTCTTTTTCATGCTTCTGATCTGACCACAGGCATAAGCATTTTGTGAGCTTCACCTTGTTTTCTCTAATTTGAGTCAAAATGGAAATATCTTTTCATGCCAGTGAAACAGAAAAATCACCAAAAAAGCCTCAAAAATAATGCTTTGTTACAGCACAATTTACCATTTTTAAGAGAAATTATAAATAATCCAGTGAGATTTCTGCTAGATGACACATTAATTTTCACTTCATATTTAGGAAAAAGAAACTAGCTTGCTGATACAAAATGGTGGTGGCATCCTTTTAATTAGAGCTGAGATCAATGTCAGCCTTGTTTGGCTGCCTTGATGGTTTCACTTTTATTCCCAGGTGGACACTTGGGGGATGATTCTAGGAGCCAGACGTTCTGAAGCTGTTCCATACTCAGGTATTTTTAAACCCCATTATTTGAGATCCTTCTTTCCTGAGAAGAAGAATGAGCCAACTTAAAGTGGTCAACAAATGCCAAGAGCAATATGAAAGACTGCCAATATATTGCTTGATATTTTAATATAGTACATTTCTAAAAAAAAATCAGTTGAGGATGTGACTTAATTGGCATATATGCAAACTTTCAGTTCCCTGTGACTGGGGACAAACTTTCAGTTCCCTGCAACAATGTCAAGAACAATCTTAAGGCTAATTTTAGTTATTCCTGTCTATGACTTGTCTTCGAAAGTCTACTTTTACCTAGCTGGTATTGCCAGTGGTAAAGTTATATTTCTTCTCTATTGGTCATACATTGCCTATAGCAAGAACATGTAGAAATCTTGTAGAACACAATGCTGGCATCCTGAGCACACAAACCACACCACAGGACTTCGTGTAATGGACGCAGCTTTGCCTGATCTGAATCAAGCTGCAGGGGTGTGATGGAAAAGGAGGAAGCAAGCGTACTACCTGCACAGTGCCTGTCCTCTGTGAAGGACCCCTGTATTCGGCACAGCAAACCCACAGCTCAAAGCCCTGCTGGAAACAGGAGGAGAGGGAAGAGCAGTGCTGCACTGTAACTGGGCAAGAGGCAGGTAACACAGCAGGAGGAGAAGAGATGGGAGCAACTGAATTGCATCTCTACATCCAAAGCAGGAGCTTGACAGGCTTATCTGTCTCTCCTGGGAGAATCTTTGCACAGCAGCTGATGATGACTTTCCCCTTTCATAGCATAAGCAGGTAAGCAACATGTGCCAAAACATGGCCTATTACTTCTGAGTATCTGTATCCACTAAAAACCAAGATTACCCCAGTCACACACAATCACGGGCTGCATATGGGGGTTGTTTGTTACCCTAACATGTGATGAGAAAGCCTGGTCTACACTGAACGCGTTGTACACCATGAAATCTCTTCATCGGGGTGAGGGGGGGGGTGGGAAAGGAGGCAGGAGTGAGACAGCGAGAGAAGCAGAAGTTTTTCACTTCAGCTACAGGTTGTGGGCATGCTATGCCAGAAAAGAAAATGGCACAAATTATTCTTTCTCTTTTTTTTATGAAGTAGGGAACCAACTGAAAGCGGTGTACTGATGCAGATACAGAACCAGTAACACTGAGAGTAAACTCATGCCAAGTAATTTGAATACAGCCACGAGATAAAATTTTACAGATCGCATAATTTGCAGAAATTTCCACTTTTTTTTCCTCACAGGAAGTAATGTACGTAATCTGCTTAAGGCAGGGATGCATGTTCCTAGACATTTGTGCAGAACTTAAGTGTAATTGGGGTGCTTCACAATATGATAAGAAACTGTAATTTGGTGAGGAATGCGGCACATTATTGTTTATTTCTGTTTACGCATTCTAGAAAGGTACACGTGGGCAAAAAGTGTACTGGGTAAAATGAAGCAACTTAAGATATGGACCTTGTAGTCATACGCTATAGTGAGTACTGCATGAAAACAGAAATCTATCTGCAGCAGATAGATTATTGCAGTTTCTAGCTCTTTATATAAATATCACAGAACTCCTATCTTTTCTGTTTTATTGAAAGCATGTTGCTTATGCTTATCAGAAAGGATGACTATTGTTATCTTGGTCTTCAAACTGAAATTCTTTCTTTTAAAGCATCATACCGGAAAACTTTCAGGACCAATCACGATATTGGAAGTTTTTAGCACAGTAAAATAATACAGCTTATTTCAAAATTATTTTTGCAATTGTTCCAACCAAACTAACTTCTATCACTTGAATAATGGTGTATTCAAACAGAGCATCAAATTCTGTTTTATTTTACATTGATATTGAACCGTATCATTGCTGGATTAACTGAATTTTCTCTACTTAATTCCTCAAGGCAATGCCTTCCTCGCAATATAAAAAGCGTTTTAAACTACCAATTCGTACCACCAGAGGGCAATGTAAGGTACATCAGGAAGAAACAGTGCGCTCTAAATGAAGCTCTCTTGCGTATTAAAAACTCTTTTACAAAACTCAAAATACATTATCGCATTTATTTAGCATTTTCATAATTCTAATTTTCACAGAAAACAGGAAACTGTATTACACATCAATATACCAAAGAAAAAATTCCAAGGAGTGACCAGAATAAGCGAAAGAATGCATTCTGGAAAAAATGACAAAAAGAGAACAGAGCACCAGTAACAGTTCCTGTTGCTCTGACTCACTGAATTTGTACTCTGAGGCAGTGTGGGATGTTGGGGGTCTAGAAGGAGAAAGAACTATGATCTTTCACTACATTTTCAGGCAGAGAAAGGTGTTTAACTAACTGTAACTAAGGGCAAACTTCAGTTAATTTCAAACATATGTTGGTGGGCAACAAGGAGGTATACCAAGAGACTTATATACAGAATCTCTTCCATTCATGTATATGCAAATACTGCCTTGTAGAAGAAACCTGAAACTGTGTTTATTGTGGAGCAGACTATTCAGTTAAACCTAAGGAAGCTGATATGTAACTGACTAAATTACGGACCAAAATGTGCCGGGGGGGGGGGGTGTGGAGAACTACAGGGAAATTGATAGCTAAAAGAGAGTAGACAATTTCAGATATTACGTTTGTTCTTACAAAATTGAGACTGGACCCTTCATTTCATGTCATTTGCCTGCTGAGCAATTGGCTTTCTACTTCAGGTCTTAAATAAAACTCAGACCTGAGTTACAAAGAAATGCCATTTGAAGGCATGCTTGTAAGAGGATGCTTCTACAAAAGACACAATTACCATAATCCAGAAAATGGGATTTTATGCAGAACCAGTATCTAGAAAGTCTTGACATCCATTTAAGATCATCCAGATCAAATGAGAAAAGAAAGACATTTACCTCAAGATCCATGACAGTAGGAAGCTGTAGGCTTCTTAGTTTGAAACCACAGGGGTACCAGTGAACAGATTACTTTTCCACGTATGAAAACTATCACAGAAATTAAAATTTCCCTCATTACAGTATGGTAACATTTATACTAATAAAATTAAGAAGGCCTTAAGACTTGGCTGGGATCTCTCCCTGTGTTATGGTTCTGTGTAGTGGGTTTGTCTGGTAGCAGGGAGGGGCCACAATAATGGCTCCTGTAAGTAGCTGCTAATGGTTTCCCTGGACTCCAGCTCTGCTGGAAGCAAGGGAGGGGTTACAGTGGTGGCTCCTGTAAGTGACTGTTAAGGGTTCACCCCCACCCCCAGCTCCAAGCCTTTGGTAACCAGAAGGGGAAGTGGGGGAAGGAGCCCATCTAACACCCATGAGAAACTGTTGGAAGTTTCCCCAGCTTCAGGCTGGACTGCCCCGCCCCAGGCCAGGACTGAGCCAATCAGCGCTGCTGCGAATTACATATTTAAGAGAGGGCACGGAACAATGGGGTTGGTGCAGCCCCAGGCAGGGCCCAGCTCAGGTGGATTCGCCTGGCCATCCAGCTGCCTGCCCGGCTTCTGTGAACCGACCCACTGTAGCCCAAGACTCCACCACAGCTCGCTCAAGAGTCCGTTTTCCCGGGAGCCGATGAAGACCTGCGGTGGAGAGAGGAGCAAGATTTTGAGGGAGACAGCCACACAGACACTTGGTCAGAGATATGAAAGGGAATGCTCCCAGCACTTCTCCTGCAGCATGGTGAAGACTCATGATGAAACACGGTTTGCCCCTTGGTGCAGCCCATGAGAAGATGCAGGCATGGAGGACCCCCCACTGGAACTATGGAGAAGCCCATGCCAGAGCTGAGCAGTCGTTGAGGAACTGTAGCCCTGTGTGGAAAAGGACTCATGCTGGAGCAGATTTTCAGAAGGACTCTCCCATGAGAAGGGACCCCATGTTGCAGCCGCGAAAGACTGTGAGGAGCCCTCCCCTGAGGAGGAAGGAGCAGGGGATTGACTGCATCCCCCATTCCCTGCCCCCCTGCGCCACTGGGGGGGAGAAGGTACAGAACAAAGCCTTTGGGCTTTGGGAAGAAGGGAGGGGTGGGGGAGAAGTGCCTTTTTAAGACGTGGTTTCTCTCTCTTTGTATCTTGCTTCTTGTTGTAAATAGATAATAAAATTCAATTGTTTTTTTTCTTCCCAAGTCATGTCGGCTTCTTGCCTGTCACCCTAAGTGGTGAGTGAAACCCTCCCTGTCCCTGCCTCAGCCCACCAGGTGTTTAGCAAAAAAAACTATCCCTCTGGCTTTATAAACCACAACACCCTGAAACTTCAGAAACTGTAACTTGCAGGTACACAGTATAAAATGAACAACAGAAGACATGGGAATAGTATGTTATCAATGAAGATGGAAGGCACATTCTATTCACAGGTTTGCAGGGTTCCCAAAGCCTGGCAAAATCAGCTACACTTTATAAACACCCAATATAGTAAGTGCTTATTTTGTACAGACAGACAGGAGTTTCTAGAAAATGGCTTGTCAATCAAAAGAAAGACAGACAGAAAATGAAACCAACTGCAAGCCTGGGCAATGGAAGTATGCTCATCAAGAGAATCAGAAGAGAAACAGCTCAGAAGGCAAAAGAATTGCAGCAGTGCTGATGCTTTGCTCTTTAATGCTGTCTTCTGTCTGAGGAAAGCATTTTCCAGAAGGTGGGAAACATCTGAGAAAATGAAGGGGTTGGTTCTGATTTAGCCAAGGTTACACCATGAATCAAAGATATAGGAACTGAAATCCACATCTGCAAATGCCTGATCTGGTCCCCAATGTTTACTACTTACCTTGTTAAAAGCACCATTTTCACATGACACTCTTATTTTCCTGTCACTGATAGAGATTAATTCTACTCAAACCGGAGCCTACTGGGCTCTCAATTACACTGAGGTGAGCACTTTGCATGCCACTGTGCCATATTCAGTGTGTTGCACTCTGTGACCCCAAACTGTCTTTTGCACAAGCTGAATTCACATCCATCAGGAGGTTCAGCTTTGCCGTTAGTTGTAATATCTGCCCACTGTACATTCCAGTCATTTGTGTGGGCAGCACAGGTGCATTCATCCTCTAGAGGTGTCATTTGACACTCAGAATCTGTGCAGGCTTCAGCAGATTTACACAAAGCTTGCACACACTAATACTAATACCATGTTCAACCAAGGCTCAGTAGTCTGCAGTTCCATGTCTGGAGAACACAGCTGTCACTGAGCACAAAGCCCAGCACAGCAAGGAAAATTCGCTGCAACTCAGAGGTGAATCTAACCTATATTCTGGGCTCCAGGCTTCTTTCAGATTTCAGTTAAATTCAGCAGAACTTGATGCCTCTGAAAGAGTATGTGATGAGGAGGTGAGAAAAGAGGAAAGTGATTTAGAAACATATGGTCCAGCTGGAATTCCACCACCATGTGATGTTTGAGTACTCACGTCAGAGTCAAAATACAGCCAAGATGCACTTCAGGACACACTGCAATTAAAAACTGCTGACACATCCAACTACTTTCTCACTTTTAATCACCAGGCACCAGCTAGCTATGGTTTCACTAGCAGTGCAGTGGCACGTGCAGCAACTAAGTCCTTTGTCCTGGTCAAAGCACACTGCTTACAACAATTCTCAAATGCAAACCTGAGACACACAATGGCAATACACAGAATGGTTGTGAAAGTCCCAGATGGTGCTTGAAACAGGACACAGAAAGCCAAAAGGGCACTGAAGCATCATGCTTTAGTTTCTTTCATGTTACAAAGTTGGCAATGCTATCTTACCTCTGGGGTGCAGTATTGGACAGTTAAAGTCGTCTGGAATCCTCTTACAGCACGACAGAGCAGAACAGATGCCCCTTCCAAGTAGTGTTGATTTTGCATTAGTCAAGCTTGACAAGAGCTGCTTTTTATTATTTTTTAGGTCTGTTTGGAAGAGAAAAACATAGTACTACTTACAGTTTCTCGATGTGAAGCACTCAACTTTCCTGAAGTATGTGCCCGGTTTCCTACAGCCTGGACACCTAGGAGTAAGTAAAGATAACACACGGCAGACTGTTAATTCATAAAAGGGATCTGGACCTGACATCACTGTCTGTTCTTCCCATATAAGCAGTCCCTGACCTGAATGGAAAACTTAATCAGACAGGTACAGGATTTACCGTCTATAAATACAGACACAATTCTGTTACACGTAAGAACAGTTCTACCCAAAATTCAGCCCTGCAGTAGTTAAAGAGTTCCACTCCAGTATGAATAGAGGAGAGTGCCACCAAGACGGATTACATGTTAGTAACAGAAAGATTGTGGGGACAACAGAAAAGGAAAATTAGCCAACACTTAGAGCCATATACAAATACTTAAGGCTCCAAGTTTAGAAATTTCCCAAACACTAAATCAACTGTCATCTAAACAGTACTGACCCGAGGTGAGCTATGCATGTCCCATAACAGTTAGTATGACTGCTGAGGTAGCTCAAGCATGATTTTATGTGCCTCTCTCAACTACGCTTCAAACCAGAGAACAATTCAGAAAAAGTGGTAATAAATGAACCAGGAGTAGAAATAGCAGAACCAGGAATACACAAGATCTCAGCTGCTTTTTTGCTTGGGAACCTAATTATTAAAAATACTTATGTCTAATTTTGAAATCCTGTTTTTATAAGAAATAAATAAATCATAAACTAGGAGCTCTTTCCACCTTCTTCTCCTCAAAGCTAGTGTTTTAAATGTACAAAAATACTCTACCTGCAGCCCTAAGGATGAGTTGACTCAGATTTGAGCTCCTTTGCTTGAAGTACCAGTTGGTGTTTAAGTCCCTCAGTATTGGTTACCCCTCCCATCTTCCTGGCACAATAGCCAGACCTCTCAAGGGACAGATCCTAAAGGCTATCTGAGTAAGAGTTTAAGAAATGAACTTTTAAAGCTCTCCCATGCTGTTAATTTAGTTTAATTAAACTTGGACAACCTGACAACCTGACTGTACTTATTCCTTCTTCTCAAATCTCTCTTCCAGTCCTAGGCTTAGAACTTCATGATGCAGAGTTCTGTTGCTGTAACCATGAGTGATTTCACTGAAAACGGAACTGGAAAGAGATGATACTCAATGACTTCTGGGCAAAGACATCTTGTAACACAGACCTGCAAACACAATCTGTAACACAGACCTGCTCTGTAGACATCTCTGTTCAGAACTTTACATACTGAAAAGAGTGGAGGAATGGTAGAATGATCCAGCTCACTGTTCTTTCGGAAACTACACATTTTCTGGCAACATCTGTCTGACGTAACAGCTTTGAGCTCCGCAATGTAGTAGCATATCTTTTTGTTACTTTTCATTAGTATACAACTGTAGCAAGTCTCCACACTTGTTAATTCAGGTAGTATTGCTCTCTGCATGATTGCAAGATCAAGATTTTTTCTTATAAATGTTTCCAACTACTTTAAATTGCTGCAATAAGGTACAAACAATCAGATTCTGCCTCTCCGAATTAGTTTTGCAAACATTTTGTCATTTAATATTCTTAATGAGAAACTGCTGAGCTAAATGGAATCCCAGATTATGGGTTTTATAAAACTTAATGTCACAAAATCTAGCAAAGAGTTTCAAAGATATTTTGTATTCCAAATGGAATAACAGTGTGTTAAAGATGACAAACAATCCCTGCAGGGTTTGCAACCCATGCACTGGATTTTGTTAAAGTACGTTGTTTCTGGGGAGTTAAGCTATATCTGGAAAAACACAAGCAAGATACAAAAGCTTTTTTTCAGTTTTGACTTTCTAAGTAACATAGTCAAGTGAATGTGTTATACCTTCCAGTTTTAGAATTTCATCTGTGGCTAAAATAACTCTAAAGAATCTATCAGTGACAATAATGTTGAAAACTAGGAGAGTAGATGTGATCAACAGAACAGATCCTTTTGCTGCTTTGGAATAAGATGGACAAGAAGTGTGGGCCTCCTATTTAGCATTCTTGCTTCATTCTCCTTCTGTTATCTTAGTGTTTTCTCAGCTTAGTCCTTAATTAGTCCTTAGACAAACTCATCTCAAATATGGGACTCAGGCTGTGACACAGACATAAACGCGGTAGTGAGCTTTTTGGCTAACCTCTCCACAGGGGGAACAAGGCTCTACAGCTTCCTCTCATTGACATGTAACAGAAAATCTTCTTTGGTGCCACAGCAAAGATTTGTGATTCGACAACTGAATTCTGAATGTCTGAATTCCTTCCTTGAGCTATATGAGCTTCTTGGCTACCTGAGCAGAAAACTAGTCCACCAACTTAGAGAACTGCTGGGGTCTTACTACAAAACGGTTTTCACTGCTGAGTAACACAGAACAACCTGCTAACTTCAAGGAACTACTTAATTTCTTCTATTTATCGTTGAAAATGCACTCTCCAGTGGCCCCTTTAAGGTTTAAACATTCAGGTCAGCATCCTAAGAACCACTAGAAAAACCTCCTAGCAACACCTCCTGTCACTATGGTAATGTATTGCAGGAACACTGTCACTATACAGCAGGACAACATTTCTTTGTAGTCGCAAGAGATTTCCTCTTGATAGCATAAAGGAAATATGTAGCTCTAACTAGAAAAAAAAAGAGTCCTGTAAAATGCAACAGAAAAGGATATATAATGTGTATGAGAGTAAGATAGAGGGAGAAAGTAAGCAAGAGATGTGCCTGAGGTCCCAGAATGTCTAAGGTCAATGCTACTTGAAGACTCATCATGTGTGGTAGCCCATGGCTTATTTTTTAACAGGTTTTGTATTTAGAACCCAGAAGAAAGAGATGTTGAGCTTTAATCAGGTTCAGCTACATGGCCAAGCCCGCTTACAGCATATGCTGATTTAAGTGCTTGGATTTCATACAAACAGTTTCTCATTCAGAGTAATGAGATTTTGAAGCTATTAAAAGACCTGCCCAGCCAGCATATAGTTTGCCAGTTTTTGTATCATACACTTACTAACATTTTAATGACTGCTTTTCTACAGTGCCAATAAGAGCTACATGTCTTTTTTGATTGTAGATGATAGCCTCAATTTTCACCTGTACTTGCCTAAATCCCACAGTGAAGAGGAGAGGATGGAGGGGGATTGTACCATAGAATCATAGAATGGCCTGGGTTTAAAAGGACCTTAAAGATCATCTAGTTTCAACCCCCCTGCTGTGGACAGGGTTGCCAACCACTAGAGCAGGCTGCCCAGGGCCCCATCCAGCCTGGTCTTGAACACCTCCAGAGATGGGGCATCCACAGCTTCTCTGGGCAACATGTTCCAGTGCCTCACCACCCCCTGAGTGAAAAATTTCCGCCTAATATCCAACATAAATCTCCCCTCTCTTAGTTTAAAACCGTTACCTGTCACTGTCAACACCTGTGAACAGTCACTCTCCCTCCTGTTTATAGGCTCCCTTCAAGTACCAGAACGCTGCAATGAGGCCTGGACACAGTACTCCAGATGGGGCCTCACAAGAGCCGAGTAGAGGGGCACAATCACCTCCCTCTCCCTGCTGGTCACCCCTTTTTAATGCAGCCCAAAACACAGTTGGCCTTCTGGGCTGCAAGCGCACACTGCTGGCTCATGTCCAGCTTCTCATCCACCAGGACCTCCAAGTCCTTCTTGGCAGGGCTGCTCTCGAGGAGTTCTTCTCCCAGTCTACCTAAGCACCTGGGATTGCCCCAGCCCAAGTGTAAGACCTTGCACTTGCCTTATTGAACTTCATGAGGTTGTCATGGGCCCACTTCTCCAGCCTGTCCAGGTCCCTCTGGATGGCATCCCCTCCCTCTGTTGTATCAACTGCACCACTCAGCTTGGTGTTGTCTGCAAATTTGCTGAGGCTGTACTCAATTCTATCATCTATGTCATTGATAAAGATGTTGAAGAGCACCGGTCCCAAGACAGACCCTTGAGGGACACCACTTGTGACCGGCCTCCACCCAGACATAGACCCATTGACTGTAACTCTTTGGCTGCAACCAGACAACCAATTCTTTATCCATTGAACAGTCCATTGTTCAAATAGATACCTCTCCAACTTAGAGAGAAGGATGTCATGAGAGACCATGTCAAAGGCTTTGCAGAAATCCAGGTAGATTACATCTGTCACCCGTCCTTTGTCCACTGATACGATCAATATTTCTTCTAGAGATGCTAAGTAATAAAAATTGACAATTAGATGTAGACTACAGTTAGCACTCAGACATTTAAGGTTCAAAGTGTAGCCATGCTGTGAATGTGTGTTAGGGAAAGACTCTTAGTAGGCAAAGAAAACCAATTTTACCTTCTCCTTGAAAGTAAGTAAATCTGAGAGATGTATAGGAGAGCTCATTCTTTCCTTGTTGGGTTTTTGTTTATCATTCACAGAGAAGAGAATAGGGGGAGAATCACCTCACTTCACCTGCTGGTCATGCTTCTTTTGATGCAGCCCAGGACATGGCTGGCTTCCTGGGCTGCAGGTGCACATTGCTGGCTCATGTCAAGCTTCTCAACAACCAGCATCCCCTAGTACTTCTCCTCAGGGCTGCTCTCAATCTTTTCTCCACCCAGCTTGTATTTGTGCTTGGGATTGCCCCAACCCATCTGCAGGACCTTGCACTTGGCCTTGTTGAACTTCATGGGGTCTGCATGGGCCCACCTCTCAAGCCTGTCCAGGTCCCTCTGGATGGCATCCCTTCTCTCCAGCATGTTGACAGCACCACACAGCTTGGTGTCGTCGGCAAACTTGCTGAGGGTGCACTCAATCCCACTGTCCATGTCTCTGACAAAGATGTTAAACAACACTGGTCCCAATACAGACTCCTGAGGACCGCCACTCACCACTGGTCTCTACAGATAGATCTTCAGCACTCATTCTGCTAGTTTTCTAGTTTTGGAAAGACATATAATATTGAATGATGTGGTTAAAGTAAGATGAGGAAACAGTATGTGGCAGGTTTTGATAATGCCTTTGAAAGTATGGCTGAGTTCTTGATAAGTGTCTGTGCTAAGCTCTGATTAGTTACTCCAATTTCTTCAGTTTTTTTTTTACCTTAATCAACTTTCAATTAGTTTGATTCCCTCTGCTTGGTCACCAGTTTCTGTTACAAAGTATCTTACAGGTTGTTCTTGAAACCATTTGGAATCAGTTGTGTGTAACTTATATATTCACAGACACCATTTGTAGCCATTATTCTTGTGCTTAGAGTTGTAGAGTTTAGTTGCTGAGTATTAAAGCAGCATGTTTATTAGTCTTATGTTTTGAGGGCATTTAAGCTCCTTTTTTGGATAGTGAAAGTAGGACTTGGTGGTATAAAACTTCCAAGGTCTTCCAGTGCCTTTTGAAAAAGCTGTGCAGTTTTGACCCCTATGCATCACTTGAAAGACCTGTTCTTGATCCTTTGCCTTTTTCAATTTGTTCTTTGATCTTCAGTTCTTTCAAAATGGTCAGATTAATGCCACCAAATCCTTGTCACGAGTCACACTGCTTGAAGCAGCTCCTGTATTTTGGATAGACTCCTGTATTTGACAATAAAATGTGGTAAAAAAGGGGAACCTGTCTGACAGTTTTTGTCAAAACTCTAATGATGACGTGAAATTCAGATAGTCATCTCTCCTATAATAGCCAATTCTTCTGTACCTGGAGATGTTTTTTGTTTCCTGGTATTTCTGTAAAGGACTTATCGGTGCTGCTGTTATTTAAAGCTAAGTGTATGTAGATATCTTATATTATTCGTAGAATTTATGATTTAAATAACTACCTATCCTGCCTTCAACACTGATTTCTATTACGAAGTCTCTTACAGGTCATTCTACATACAGGTTGAAATCTGTTGCAAGTTACACACTCAAAAGCATCATCTGTAGTAGGACTTTTCACTCACATTTATACAATACTTGGATTTAAAGAGTCAGGAAGAAGTACCAGCTGAGACCTTCTCTAGACAACTGGAAGAATCCTCACATTTGTGGGCCCTGGTCTTTGCAGCCCTTGGTCCTCATGGAGGACTCTAACCACCATGGTATCTGCTGGAGGGACACTGGAGTAGGGGTCAAGCAATTCAGGAAATTTCCTGAGTTTATTGGCAATGACTTTCTGACACTGATGACTAACTGGATGACAAGGGAGATGCTGTTCTGGACCTCATCCTTCCAAACAAGGAAGAAGTGGTTTGGGACACAGGCTAGAGCAGCCTTGACTGCAGCAAATAGGAGATGGTGGACTTCAGGATTCTGAGAGAGAGAAGGAAGCAAGGCACATAACAGGTACATAACCTTGGACTTTAGAAGAACAGGCTTTGGCCTGTTCAGGGATCTGGTTGTAAGAATCTCTTAGGAACTGCTTGGACAGTTTCTCTGTATTCCTCCCAGGCTACCTGTACATGCTTCCATCCTTTGTAGGCTTCCTTTTTTTGTTTGAGTTTGTCCAGGAGTTCCTTGTTCATCCATGCAAGCCTCCTGGCATTTTTGCCTGCCTTCCTCTTTGTTGGGATGCATCACCCCTGAGCCTGGAGAAGGTGATCCTTGAATATCAACCAGCTGTCTCAGGCCCCCTCTTCCCTCCAGGGCTTTATCCCGTGGGACTCTCCCAAGCACATCCCTGAAGAGGCCAAACTCTGCTCTCCTGAAGTCCAGAGTAGTGAGTTTGCTGTGCACCCTCCTCGCTGCCCTAAGGATCTTGAACTCCACCATTTCATGGTAACTGCATCCCAGGCTGCCCTTGAGTTCCACATTCCCCACCAGCCCTTCCTTGTTGGTAAGAACAAGGTCCAGCATAGCCCCCCTCCTGGTTGGCTCCTCTTGGAGAAGGAAGTTATCATTGACATATTCCAGGAACTTCCCGGCTTGGTTATGTTGTACTGTGTTAACTTTCCAACAGATATCAGATACCCCCCATGATCACCAGGGCTTGTGAGCGTGAGGCTGCTCCCATCTGTCTACAGATGGCCCCATCCACTTGGTCTTCCTGGTTGGGTGGCTTCTAGCAGACTCCGATTATAATGCCATCTGTCCCAGTTCTCCCTTTAATCCGGACCCATAAGCTGTTGGCTGGCTCCTCATCCACCCCTGGGTGGAGTTCCATGCACTCCAGCTGGACACTGACATAGTGGGCAATATCCCCTCTTCGTCTCCCCTGCCTGCCCTTCCGAAAGAGCCTGTATCCCTCCATTCCAACATTCCAGTCAGAAGGACCCATCCCACCATGTCTCCATTATGCCAATGAGATCATAGCCCTGTAGGCGTGTGCACTTCTCTAACTTCTCTTGTTTGTTCCCCATGTCACATGCGTTTGCACAGAGACACTTAAGTTGGGCTCACCATGAGGCTGGACTGTCTATGTGCTGCTCTTCAGGTGCTTTCCTGCTGGTCTGTGATCCTTCTACAGGCTCTGGACATCTATTGCTGATTCTGGCATCAAACTGGTAGGAGTGGGATGGATTGAGGTTCCCCTTCCCTTGCAATTTTAGTTTAAAGCCCTCTTCCCCAGGTTGGCGAGCCTATTATCGAAGATTCGCTTCCCCTTCTCTGACAGATGGATCCCATCAGCCCCCAGTAGACCAGGCTTCTCAAAGCAAGTCCTGTGGTCTAAGTACCCAAACCCCTGGCTGTGGCACCAGTCCTCTAACCATCTGTTGACTTTTCAAATTCGATCAGCCCTTTCATACCCTGTCTGCTTTTCTGGTACACTGGAAAGTAAATAATGTCTCACGCACATTTAAATAGGTTATTTTAGACACTACAAGTCCACACACGTCTTAGTAAAAGACACAAGGCAAGTCTTACAAAAGTCCAGATACTGAACTTATAAATATCAGAATACATTAGATTCACTCTCCTCACACGGGTGTCGCTATTCTTATAACAAAAGTAGGAATGTCGCTACAGCTGAAAATATATCAAGCTTGGGAATCAACACGGTGAAGAGGCAAGGATAATGCACTATTTCCAAAAGTTCTGCCACAGAAGCAGCTTAAACTGAGGGAAAAGAGGGAAATGTACAGGAAGTGGAAGCGGGGTTGTGTAGCCTGGGAGGAATACAGGGCTGTTGTCCGTGTGTGCAGAGATAGGATTAGGAAAACCAAGGCACAGATGGAGCTGAACTTGGCGAGGGATGTGAAAGATAACAAGAAGGGGTTCTACAGGTACTTAGGCAGGAGGAGAGAGGCCAAGGAGAGTGTTCCCCCTCTGATGAAAGGTAATGGGGAGCTGGCTTCCTTAGACATAGAAAAAGCTGAGGTACTTAATGAGTGCTTTGCCTCAGTCTTCACCGGTGGTCAGGCTTCTCGTATCTGCCAGGACCCTGAGCCTCTAGGTGAGGGTGTGGGGAGTGGTTTCTGTCCCACTGTAATGGTGGAACAAGTCCGAGTCCTCCTCATGAAACTGAACGTGTATGAGTCCATGGGACTGGATGATATCCGTCCTAGGGTTCTGAAAGAGATGGCTGATGTGGTTGCTGAGCCACTCTTCATCATATTTGAAAAATCCTGGCTGTCTGGGGAGGTCCCCGGAGACTGGAAAAAGGGAAATATTACTCCCATTTTTAAGAAAGGTAGAAAAGAAGACCCGGGGAACTACAGGCCGGTGAGCCTCACCTCTGTGCCTGGGAAGATCATGGAACAGATCCTCCTAGAAGCTATGCTAAGGCACATATGAGACAAAGAGGTGATTCGAGACAGCCAGCGTGGCTTCACCAAGGTCAGATCTTGCCTGATCAATCTGGTGGCCTTCTATAATGGAGTGACGACTTCGGTGGACAGGGGAAGGGCAATGGATGTCATCTACCTGGACTTCTGCAAAGCCTTTGACATGGTCCCTCACCACATCCTTCTCTCTAAATTGGAGAGGTGTGGATTTGAAGGATGGACTGTACGATGGATTAGGAATTGGCTGGCTGGATGCAGCCAAAGGGTTATGATCAATGGTTCTGTGTCAGAGTGGAGGCCGGTCACGAGTGGTGTCCCTCAGGGGTCCGTCTTGGGACCGGTGCTCTTTAACATCTTCATCAATGACATAGACGATGGCATCAAGTGCACCCTCAGCAAGTTTGCGGATGATACTAAGCTGAGTGGTGCCATCGACACACTGGAAGGAAGGAAAGCCATCCAGAGGGACCTGGACAGGCTGGAGAAGTGGGCCCGTGTAAACCTAATGAGGTTTAATAAGGCCAAGTGCAGGGTGCTGCACTTGGGTCGGGGCAACCCCAGGGGGAAGATCTCCTTGAGAGCAGCCCTGCGGAGAAGGACTTGGGGGTCCTGGTGGATGAGAAGCTGGACATGAGCCGGCAGTGCGTGCTTGCAGCCCGCAAAGCCAACTGTGTTTTGGGCTGCATTAAAAAAGGGGTGGCCAGCAGGGAGAGGGAGGTGATTGTGCCCCTCTGCTCGGCTCTTGTGAGGCCCCATCTGGAGTACTGTGTCCAGGCCTGGGGCCCCCAGCACAGGAAGGATATGGAGCTCTTGGAGCGGAGACAGAGGAGGGCCACTAAGATGATCAGAGGGCTGGAGCACCTCTCCTATGAGGAAAGGTTGAGGGAACTGGGCTTGTTTAGCTTGGAGAAGAGAAGGCTCCGGGGAGACCTCATTGCGGCCTTCCAGTACTTGAAGGGAGCGTATAAACAGGAGGGGGAGCGACTGTTTACGAGGGTAGATAGTGATAGGACAAGGGGGAATGGTTTTAAACTAAGACAGGGGAGGTTTAGGTTAGAGATTAGGAGAAAGTTTTTCACCCAAAGGGTGGTGGCACACTGGAACAGGTTGCCCAGGGAGGTCGTGGATGCCCCATCCCTGGAGGCATTCAAGGCCAGGCTGGATGTGGCTCTGAGCAGCCTGGTCTAGTGGTTGGCGGCCCTGCATATGGCGAGGGGGTTGGAACTAGATGATCACTGTGGTCTTTTTCAACCCAGGCCATTCTATGATTCTACGATTCTATGAAGCATTCCACAAGTTGCAGTGCATAGATTCTCCAGGTACTAACCAATATCTACACTTTCCTTACCCAGCTACAGTGTCTGGCTGTGTAATGTGGTTGGAACTACACAGCTTTAACTGTTTAAATGGCATCTCTTCTTTAGTGAAGGACTTTCTCACTGAACTATTCTTCCTTCTCTGATTTAAAAGACCCTGGTTACCCAGATTCCCTAACCTACTGTGATCTTGGCAGGTGTGCTAGCTTCCCCTCCTTCTCTGTGGTTGACTTGCAGTCCTGCTTTCTTCCCTTCCAAATCTTTAGGTGATAAGGCTGCAGTGATACTGATCTATGCTGATGACCCAGCACAGCTACTAGAAGAATGTTGCTCTGTTTCATCAAGCACAAGGGACCTAAGAAAAGGTGGAGGCTGGAGAAATCAGAGCTTATTATAAAAACAAAGTATCAAAATGAAAAAAAATGAAATCAACAGAATAAATGTTGTTTAGAGGAATGTAAAGGTAGTTCTCCAAGACATAGATGTGAAATCAGCTGGATGGACTAGTATTTTAAACAAATTAACAAGTTATTTAGCAATACTGAAGCACTGTAAGAGCAAGACCTTCAGAAGAACATTAGATTAATGGAAAATAAATATCAGGAAAACACCCAAGTGCCCTACATTTTGTCGTCTTGCAGAAGAAACCCCAGAAACTGATGGCTTGTATTTTTTGACCAGCCTTAGAGAGAAATCTTTAGTTCTCTTATGAACACATTGTTCACTTTTGTTCTAATCTCAAATTATCCTTGCTGCTCTTATGGCCACTTATATACACAAAAACTATAAAAATATTATTCGCAGCATGTGCAGATTTAACTGTATAAACAGCTGTGGTACTTGCAGGTACGAATACAGACAGTGACAACACAATTGCTTTTGCATAAAGACAAGGATCCATTTCCCAGACACCACCTAGCCAGTGGGATCACTTCCCCTTGTTTCTAATGTTCTCTCACTGGATATGGTGTACACATTCTCCCTTTCCTCTTTTGCTTCCATTGCTAAGTTAAACAATTAAAATCACAAATCTCAGTCTGAACTTGGCTATATCTCTGGTTTGACTATATCTTCGTTTCTGACCTTTCTGCCTATGCCTTAGGGACAGTCTACCCATTATGCTTCTGAGACAGTCTGACTTCTACACTGAGTCAGCAGGATGGCTCTTTTATCAATCAAGTACCTCAAAAGAGACAGTTCACTGTATGGCAGCTTGTAGATCATCTCTGCCTGCAAATGGTCTGCAACAGATCAAAGTTCAGTGGTCATGCTGCAAGCCAAGTAAAATACAGACCCTTTGCTCTGTTCAGAAAGACTGGCTGTAATTAGCCAGATGCAAATGTCTTTGCTAAGCACAACTGAAGGAGGAGGCATGCCTTTCTACTTCCATTAATGATTGTTTGAGCTGCAATATGCTCTTAGATGTAAGTCATTTTTCAAATCACAAGTGGCAATAATTGTTTCCACATCTCTTGGCATCTCTTGTAGTCTTCTCCTCGTTACAGAGCTCCCTCAGTTCAGCATGCGCCGCCATATGGACAGAATTGCTTCAAGTGACTCTTCACTGAATGTATTTTAAAACATTAAAGTGATAAATCCACAAAAGAGATGACTGAGTATTTACTAGATGAAGGCTTATAAGGAGCAGAAGTTACACCAATTTTTCAACCAGTTGTGCCTGGTGCAATGATTTCCTCTTTGGTTCCACATTGAAGTTCTGGTCTATACAGCCTTAGAGACAGTCTACAGAGATATTCTAAAGAGTTTACCTATCTGTCACTGACCTAGATGACAATTAAGGTCAGATAGTACCTTAAGATACTTAATTTCCTATTCAGACACAAAAGGATGCTATTACGTATTTATACTCCACAAAGACCTCCACTTACAATATAAGACTCTTCCAAATTGACTAGCAGGTCTTCTTGATATATAACTCAGTGAAAGACTTCTCTCTTGTTCCTTAGGAGATCATCTTTTCAGATAATGGGGCAGGAATTGGTTTAGGGAAGACTCATATTTCCTTTTGACCTTAAAAAAGGGTAAATGTATGTGTAGTTTATTTAAATTTCTGTACTCTTTCATGAAACAAAGAAAAAGAAATGTTTTCTAGAAGTATTAAGCACACTTATTTGCAAATTAGAGGCTGAAAACATTTCTTTAACATAGCGGAAATTACTTGTGTTACATATCCTTTATTATCTGTTGGAGCAACTAAGACTCAGTGTGCAGTGTTCCAGCAGACTTTATGCTGCTTTTATTACTCTGCATGACATTCCTTTGCAGACTGCTAGTATCTGTTCTAGGTACCTACTCTTTAATTAAAATAATAATAATAACAATATTAATAATAATAAATTTTAAAAATACTCCTGTGCAAAGAGGAAAAGAGAGATATCTGCACACATAAGAACACCTGTTACCCTGACCATACCTGACTATCTAAGGTTTTGAAGTGGTGCAAGTCAACTTAGAGCTAACGTAACAAATATGTACTCTCTGTCTGTCTCAGGATGACTGTCCTTAGGACTGTCAAGAATAACTTTTAATCACTCTAAGGATTGTTAGACTTATTCTTGAAGTCGCGAACCTCCTGGAAAATATGTAAACTAAATGGGTACTTAACCAGTATGTCTGGAGTAGTCAGCCAAATTAGTGATTAGCACTGTCTGAAAGTAACCTATCCTCATTTTAATATAACAGTAAAAATCACACCCACCGCTATGAAGACACCAGCCCACTTAGAGACCCTTCCCCTCAGAGCATGCAGAGTTCAGAAATGTTATGTGATCAATATGCTCATTATCTGACCACTCAGGTATGAGGAGGCTGTACTGGGGCTGGGGTTAACTTAGAAGTTTATAATAAGTTCATAAACTGTCCCAAAAAGTACCTAGCAGCACTAGCTTTGTGGACTACCACCTAGCACCTGACACTGTGCAATAGCAAAACAAAAACAATATCTCGGCTCTGTGTGTGTATTGGCTTATTGCACACCGGGCAACAAACCCCGTTTGTAAGGCAACAGTATCTCAACCTTCACACCAGGAGCACCTGGGAAACCTGAACTATCCCCTTTAGTCATAAAGCATTTTGAATCAATTTTGAGCAATTCTTGCTAGCTGCCACACAGAGCAGCATGGATCTCCTCAGTCAAAATGAGCAAAGTAATAGAAAGAGAGCATTAATGGGGAGCACTTGCATGCAAATGGCTGTTGGAGCACAGGGTAACACTAGGATTTTTCTTTAAAAACGCACGCTATTTAGTCTGTGTAATATATATATGGATAACAGAAAAATTATGATTCAGCTGTCACTGACTGGACACCTTGTTACAGTTCAGAGGACTTTTTATAAAGTCAGTGACGCAATCATCTTTGCCACAATAGAGAGATAAAAACATCTCCTGCCTAACTATTACAGCCTGTCAGTGAACAAAACCTCTATTGATCCACTGACTCCAATGGCTTCTGAGTAGTTATGGTCTTGCAAGTTATTGATCTGCAAACCAAATGTTGTCAAAGTGGACTTTGATACAGTTGACTGCAGCAAGTTCTGCTTATCAGCTTCAGAGTTATTAGGTTGCTAAGTAGAAGGAGATATTGAGATTTAGCCTATGGCAGTCAGAGGCCCTAAACATGCCTTTAGCCTTTGTTAGAGTAGTTGATTTCTGTTTAAATTTGGCAACAGCTTGAGAGGGTGTTCGATGTAGAAACAGCAGACCGGCCATCTCTGCTTTGCTTTACCGCTTCTCACTCTGCTGACTCATTTCCATCCTCTGCACCTTCATTTGTAAACTAGGTACAAACATCCCAAGATTTTTAAGATCAAAGGGACTGCTACATTAGGCCAAATAATTTGTATCTGACTAAGCATATCTTCCACATAGTTAATAATATAATATAATTTTATTCATCATCCTCCAAGATCTATGGGTGAAAAATGCTACATAAGAGCTATTGTAACTATAGAAAAAAATCTATTAAATCAAGAAAGGAATAATTAAACTGAAAGTCCTTGCTGATGTCATCTCTCTTAACCCACTAATATTTTATTTTAATTCCTTCTGAGCTAAATATCTTTTCAAATATAGAGGTATGTAGCATTTGGGTACTGAATCAGGTCTATGGCCAACACCATAAAGAAAATATTAAAGAACTATGTTCCAAATAACTTTAATTATTGCAAACTGAATAGCATAGTAATTTTTCAGCTATTCTTATCCTGTTCCATCAGATTCGGCAAAAAATTTGAAGACTTTTTTCAAATATTCAGTTTACTGTTAATCTAGTATTAGTAAACAACAAAATATTTATTCCCATAGTTTCTTATTCTCATATCTTTAATGGAAAAATGGTCCCCCTTTTCTTCTAGAAGGTCTAAAGGTCATTTTGACATCCAATTATATCCCCAAGTGTATGAAGACAGGCCCATTTCCAAGCTCTGCTTCTGAAGCTTTCTCCTGTGTGATTCATTTTACAGCAATAAATGCTCCATACAGCTATAATTCTAGTCAATTATTTGTTTCTTATTTTTTCTTATTTATGTCCCTTGAAAAATGTTGATGGAATAGTCATGCTGTAATAGGTGGTTTAGAATGTCCATATCTTTAGGCCTAACTAATTTTATTATGTCTTTGGTTTGAAACTAGCCAAGATCTAGATTCTTCTGTCCTTCATCATGAATGCCACTGGAGTCATATATCCTAGTAAAACAATGTTTAGTTTGGAGCTAACTAGAGGAACAGGAAGTTCACTCAAGTTTTTTCAGCTTGTGCTGTAACTTCTGAAGTTTTTAACTGAGATGCCTGTATTTCTATAGGAACTTCTTTCAACCTTTTTTTCTGCAGGAGAAAGAGACAGGGGATAAAAAAAGAGAAAAACAAAATATTGAATTTAAAGTTATGCATGCCTTGTATCTCCCTATTTTTATACTTCAGAGATCATAAGCAAACTTACAGTTTGGCAAGATTTAAAGCATCAGTATGAGCTTGTAACGTTTTATGAGAATGTCTTAGTACCCTATCACAGGTGATAAATTTTCTTTGTGCTATTTAAAATTAACACTTTTATATCTAGTCAAGTTATAGAATGATGTAGCAAACTCAGATTACAATAGCACATAGAAAGTAATCCTACTAAGTAAATCGATTAATATTTATTATAGATTATATTAGTATTAATGTACCTTACAAAACAGAAAGAAAAAAAAGAAAAAACCAAGAAAAGCTATTGAAATATATAAATAAAATCTGATAAGCTTAAACCACTTTTCAGAGTTTAATTATTTTCAGAGCTTTTCAGAGCTGAGACTGATGAAAAAGGATCTGAGAAATTCTAAAAAGCAGCTGAAGCAATATATACTGGGGAACACTTTGTAAACGATTCAAACAATCACTTATTCAGATTCTGACTCCCAGTCCTGTTTTCTCACTGCTTGTGCCTTCAGGGGCTTGATGGTATGTGTAGGTTCACTGTTCACCACCTAGGGGGGAGGAAATGCCATATATCACTCATCAAAAGTAAATGACTTTAAACAACCAAGCAACACTGTCAGACTCTTTGGCATTATCTAGACACAGGAGCCAAGGCCTTTGTATAGAGTCATAGATTTCAGCAGAGCTAAGCCAAATAATCACACTGAGGATTCAGTCTGATATGGCTTTTATGAAGCCAGCAAAGAAAAAATGAAAAGTTTCCAGTAGACAGCTCCGGATTATCTTCCCTGATCACTATGAAAAAAAAAGGAATACACATTTCTTTCCATGTTGTCTTCATACCTGCATTGTCAAACAATCTGTAGAAGATGTTAATGATACCATAATCCCTGCATTTTTGGTAAAATAACCTCACTCTAGCTATGATGAAAGAGACAACACTGGTAGGAAAACCTGACAATAAGATGATGTTTCCAGTCAGATTTGAGTGTTTAGTTTGCACTGCAGCTCAGCATGCCAAGGGCGTGTATTATTAGAAATTGCTCATATGGTCTGTATTCCCACCTGTTAATACCTGGTGGGACTTCCTGATCACAGCATTGTCTACCTTTAGGATGAAATCTTCAGCACCAACCATTCAGAGTGTTGTTTTCAGTAAATAACCATCAGAACCTGGGCTTACTCCCACCCTTTGCCATCTGTGTCTGTTTTGCCTAAGGGTGTCGAATCTCTTATGCACCAAACATCTCCATTTTTAGTACTGAAACAAGCTTGTAAAGATAGCAGGTGTGGCAGCTTCTTGATTCATCCCTAACAAGATTGTTATCCTAAGTCAAGTGTTGTGAATGAGTCATTTCACAATGAAATAAATGTTTACGTATCTCTTTAACTATATTGTTTTCATTTATATTATACCTGCTGCTTTGTTTTGGTCCTTGTAGCTCTATGCTATGGAAGTAAAAACCACCAAAATGACACTTTGTTCAGACCTCAGCTCAGAAATTAAAAACACATGGTAGAAGCAGCTGAATCCATTTATTTTGTACTACAGGTCAAGGTAATTTATTTGCATTAATTTTTCAATATTACCAAAGCTTTGCCCAGTCCTCTTTTTAGAGCTTTCTTTGTCTCCTTTGAAATTCAGTGACTACTCTCATATTGCCTCAAGTTTTTTGGAAAAAATCTCACTTTCCAAGTGGAAGAATTCGCCTCCCCTCTTTCAAAATACACCTTTAAATCTTACCTCTCTTTTCTCCAGAGTGATAGGAATAGAGCCATTTCTATTCTGGTTTGACAAAGGCAACCAGCTTCTACAACAGAGGAGACTTCCATTTCCACGTAAACCTGACTCCTCTGTAGTTGTTAGTTTCACACCCTGCAGCTGGAAGGAGTCATAGTAAGGAGATTAGAGTTGATGAAAATATTTCTTTGCTGCCCTATACAATTCTCAATAACGTGTCAGACTTTCTCTGCACAGCCTGTGAAAGCACAGGGTAGCTGCAATCACAGAGATAAACACACATACTGTGGTGCCTCTTTGAAGCTCTGCAGTTCCTGTTATTGTTCTCTTCATTCAGGCTACCTCTTTGTTTCTAGTCTGCAGGAAACATAACACTTAACCTCATGAAAGGATTCTGTACTGCATCTCCTGTTTCGAAGTGGAAGGCTATAGAAGCTCTCTAGTTTCAGGTCCTGCAGCTAGTTTCCCTCAGACAGGGTGACAGCATTCTCTCCATCTGGAATCTTCAGAGCTTAATAATTTCTGAATCTCACATTCATTTCCAATATGCTTATCCATATCTCAATATATATTTTTTTACTCCTTCTGTTCACAGCGAAGATGCACATAAAGCTTCAATAAACATATTAGCAAGATGGTATGCATAGCATATTATACTATAAAATCAGAGAAATCACAGATTAAGAAGTAATTTTTATGTTCAATAGGAAGAAAAAGAGAAGCAAAGCAGGAAGGAGCAGAGTAGAAGAAAATAAGAGGAAGAGAGGAGAAAATGCTTCAGTTATGAATGCAAGACAAAATCAGTAACATCTATAATTAAATTATTCTTCCGCTAACTTGTCATCTCTACAGTGTTTTCTCATATAAAATAGATTCACTTAATGTTAACAATTTCTGCTTCCAGGTTTTTTTCTGATTTTCAGTATCTTAATATTTTCCACTCATGATGCTTATAGGTATCCATGATGGATATTGACATGACATTAGCCACACCTGTTTTAAACCTCCCTCTTTTCTTCCAGAGCTCTCACTTCATTCCTCACATTCTTGCTGTAGGAATCTCTTGCTCTCCTATCTAACAACCCAAGACCCTTTAAAGACTCTTCCAACTGCTCTGTTTGTAACAGAGGCCTTAATCCAGCAACATCAAAATAAATAAATCTATCACGAATAAGTTAAAGGACATGCAGTCAAATATGTAAATTGGTTTCCTCTGAATAAGACCTTGCAGTAATGTGTCAATAATCAAGCCATTATTGCATAGATATTTGTATTCTTCTTGAAAATTCGAACACACAAATTGCACAACTGTTATTCTGAAAATCTGACCCTAATCTCAAGTGTAGATTTCAAAGTTCAATTTATCAAATTTTCATTGCATTTAAAATTCATAGTACTTTTATTCTCATGAATCTCTAGTTCCCAATTTTGCCGTGAGGTATTTAAAAGAGATGACTTAAAACATGGAAATTATTTTCATTATTAAAACTAGCAGATTGAAACAACTAACTGATTTTTCCTCTTGCTCCTGAAATTTTTTTTTAACTATATAGTCTAATTACATGTCCAACAGATGCATTCAACTATCTAAAACGTCCTTATTCTCCTTTTCAGACTTCCAACTAAATCATTAAATCTTTATTATGGTAGTAAGGAATGAAGAATTGCACTTAAAAAAAAAAAGTCAGTTCTACATATTTACTAATTCTTTATCAGCATAGATCAAATACCAAGATAGTCCCAAAATAACACTGAGAGTTAATCTGTTAAACATAGTTTACAGTGCAGTGGAGATCTGTATCATTCCTCTGGAAATAGCAGGGAGGCAAAGTAGCCTTTTCCACCCCCACCTACAAAAAGGCTGCAATTCTGCTTGGCATTTTCACGAGCTGCCCAAGGCAGGGAGAACTCCTGAGCCATTCTTTCCTCTGCTCATGTGTAAAAGAGAACCTAGCTCCAAACAAGCACCCAAATATTTGGTCAACAAGAAAATAAATTGTGTCTTTGAAATGAAGTAACAAATAGAGTAAAATATTGCTAAACATTTCTTTAAAACAAATCTTATTTTTTCCTAAAAGCATATGTGGTTTTGCTTTGATAATCAGAGAGAGAGAAAAAAAAAATCTGCAAAAAAGAAGTCACCTAAGACTCAAAAGAAGCTTGTAATTGTACAGAGGAAGCTTCGTCCAGGAACACTTGACTATTAATCTCAGATCTAATCCTATAGAATAGCCTATTAGTATCAAGCCAAGTGGGATGTTCAAACACTTTCCAATTTCCCTCTTAACAGGATTATCTATCAAGATTACATTTTATCTCTTTCATTATTCACTCTGGTGATGAAAGTGCCTTCCTCTCCTATCACAAATGATCCGCAAATATCCTGGCTGGTCAGTGGTGATCAGCAGTATGTCATTTCATTGTGTGCAGATGGCAGCAGTGTCTGGAAGCAGAAATTTCACTGCAAGCTCTCCTGAGAGTAGCATATTAAAATGTTGCTTTTGTGGAGGGCTTATGTGGATGCGGTAGGCCACTTACCATTTAAATAAATGTTGACATACTTAAAGGGTTTAAATATATCAACATTTAATTTACAAAATGACAGTGGAGTGTGTGGTATGTATACACTGGTACTATAATACACCATGGCTGTGAAAAATAAAAAGCAGCAGTTGATGCCCCATCTTTAGAAACACTGTTATTTCCGTAGCTGTTTCTTGTGCATTGTGCTATTTTTCTAAACACATTTAACCATGAAAATCTGCAGAATGCATTTAGCATATTTGAAACACACCCTGCTGTCATGATGTCATGGTATCTAGAGGGAAGGCATCAGGCAAAGAACAAGCTTCTTCAAGAAAATTAGCATTTGCTAATAAACAGTTAAAAAATAAGGAGTAAAATGAAGTTGACACTTCTGAAGTGCAAACACGACAAAAGAGAGAGATGCCATATTCAAACATACTGTTGAAGAAAAAGTGAGTATGAGTATTTGCAATGAGTAACTTATAGCCCAGAATAGTCTCTACAGTCTTTCACTGAATTTTCTTCCCTATAGTATAGATCCCATTTAAATAAATGGAAAATGGTATTTTCATCTTAAAAACTAAAGGACAAGCAAGAGGCATTACCAACAACAATATATCTTGCTGGCTACCATGTATCTCAGTAGATTTAGATATATCCGTAGACAAAACACTGCAAATAAAGGCAAAATTGGATACTGAAAGGATGACTTAGTTGTTCAAAAAATCCTCTGAACAGGACTCTGACAATAAAAATGACCTTCCCGTTTGTGAGGAATGTCTCACTGCTGTAAAGGTATTCTAGCGGTAATTCTAAAAGAACATTTCTAACACAGAAACTTGCAAGTCAGACTGATTTCCTGAATCCTTCACAAGAGATTGGGTGTGTCTTGCAAATTTACATTGTAATAAATAATTAGCAGCACAGCTTGAGGAAAAAGAATTCTCTTTTCCAGTGATGCAGTAGCTTTCCAAATCTTATTGTCAGAAGAGATGAGAATCCATTAGAGAAACCAGACCAAGAAACTCAAATCTTTCACTGTTACAAAAAATTCTTACTTCTCTATCTAAATACGATGGGAACGGAGTTATTTGCAAGTGTAACACAGCCTTAGAATTTTCTGTGAATTGCGAAATACAAATACTACTTTTTACAGAATGCCATCATAAGGAACAATTTCACCTCAATAACCCCAGCAAATTTCTCTGCTTCTAGAAGTTTGGAAATTTTTCTGTTGAGTGGTTATCTGCAATTTCTCTCTTAAGATCTGCAGAACAGATCATTATGTGTTTTTCCTGTAAGATTTTCAAATGTTGCAACTTTTTCAAGTTTTAGCAAATAAAGGATGAATTAACTGAAATATGTTAATAGGTCTCATGAAGCTTTTATAACCTCTAGTTTTCCACGTGTACGATACACTTCACCTTTCTCCTGTGCCTTTGTTACTAAGTGTGTCTCAAATTAATCTCATTCAGTCCTGTCTGGCATTTGCTCTTCTTCACTGACAAGCTCTTTTCTTTCACACTTAGCAGAGCATCACACAGCCCACCTTCTTCATCAAGTTCATCATATATCAAGAACTCACTGACATTTATTTTTACCCTGAAAGGCCCAAGTCAATGTGCCCTGCTACTCAGACAACACTGAAGGAAAGTCACATAAATAGAAACATAGCAAAGAGAATTGCTGCATTTCTGTGGCTTTTTTACATAACTGATGCTGCCAAAACTTTTTGCTCGCGTGCATAGCTGAAGGTCTCTACCTGAGCAATTTTCATGATGCAATGCTCATACTTAAAAAACTTACTCTGGCCTACAATAATTCTTAGCTTATCTGGTTTTACCATAATGATTGTCCAGTAACCTAGCAGCATATTTGTTTAAAAGCAATCTCACTATCTTGGCAAACACAAAGGTGTTTTAATTTCTTGCTGCCAAATGAAAATAACGTAATTACTTTCTTGGTACTATGTAAAAGTAATGTAATTTATAATTCCTTTTATATTCTGTCAGAATCCTTGTTGATAGGAGAGACCATCTATAATGTATTTTGGTTTATTAAAGTCATCCAGTCCTTAAAGATTGTTTTTTGCATCCTGTACAGGGCAACCAGGCAAGTTCTAGGTCTGTTGGATAATACTGGGATAATATTGTGTGCTTCAACTTACTGACACAGACTTTCCACTCAAAACCATGGCATTTCACCACTTAAGTCACATCAAATCTCTTTGCGATTCCGGTGTCTTTGTGTTACTGTATAAAGCAACCTTTTCATCCCAGTCAGCTGCAATCTTCTTGTCTCTGCTTATCTTTTGTGGTTGGGTGCCTGTCTGGAAATGCAGGCTATAACTCTATGTAAGTCTTGAGACAAATAAGTCAGCAGTTGTTCAGCAACAACATGGCTTCACTAAGGGCAAACTAGTGAAAATACAAGCTGGGCAGAGAATGGATTGAAAGTAGCCATGAGAAAAAGAACTTGGGGTTGTGGTTGCTGAGAAGTTGAACACAAGCCAGCAATGCAGGCTTGCAGCCCAGAAAGCCAACCATGTTAATGCGATGGTGGTGAGACACTGAAACAGGTTGCCCAGAGAAGCTGTTGGATGCCCCATCCCTGGAGGTGTTCAAGGTCAGGCTGATTGAGGCTTTGAGCAACCTGGTCTAGTGGAAGGTGTCCCTGCCCACAGCAGGGGGTTTGGAACTAGGGGATTTTTAAGGTCACTTCCAACCCAAAACATTCTATGATTCTATGAATTCTTGGAAAACTGCGGAGAAGACTATGTAGTTTTATGCATTTATTCCTATTACTAAAACGAGGACACAACAACCCTCTTGTCTTACACCACTGATTTGTGCTGTGATCTCTTTATCTCTTAATGAAAAATGTTTGTCCTTGTATCCAATCGTCTTTCTTTTATGTTATATTTTAATTAAATTAACTCCTCATTTTTCATACCTCACTGAATTTTATTTGTGAAACTTTTACTATCCTTGCAAGTACTTGCCATTTCCAAATTCATGTCCATCTTTCCTATACATCACGTTTTTACAAAGGAAACTTCACTCATAACAGTTTGTAAGATTTCATCCTCTTCAGCATTTCAGAAAGGCATTTTTCAATTCATTCTGACTATACATATTTCCATTTTGAGAAACAATTTTCTTTAAAAAATCTTAAAGGTTTTATAGTATCAAGCAATTATTGTAAGAAATCATGGTAAGAGAGGTCAACAGCTACCTTCTTTTGGAGGCTATTGTTCCTCATTTTGCTTATATCATTTGGCTGGGAATCAGGAGCAGCTAACATCCCTGAGTACCTGGAAGCTTGCCTCTACTGTAGCACATCACGCATGAGGGTACCTAAGACGTGTCCAGGTTTGATAAGCCATATTGTTGATTCTTACAGCCATCATACTCTTCTCTACACTGGTGCTTGAGCTACATACATTTAGCCCTAAGATTCCAGTAACAGACATGCGAGTCTCTGTGCTTTGCCACGTAGGGCTGGTTCTCAATATACTGTTGGAAAAATTCTCTCTTCCTCCTCTATCTTTTAATGGAAGTGATTTCAGCTCATCTATATACATTTAGCTGAAAACAAATAGCTTCTAACTTCCCGTCAGACCTCCTCTGTGAGATGCCACACTGGCTGGTCCTTGTCACATCTTTACAGCTTAGCTATGAATTCTGAACAGATTGAGAACTTTCTGCTACTTCAGATGCTCTTCTGGAAAATACATTTGACAGCTGAGATGACTGGATTGTGGTAGGTGATCTGATATAAATTCCCTGGTCAGACTGGATTCATAGTGGTGTGTTCGCATCTCCTTGGTCTGTCCTGACTGGCCTACGGTTACTTGCTGCATAAGATGGTTGCCAGGATCCTCTCTCCTGAAAAGGATTACATTTGGGATGCCATGTAATGTTTAAGAAAATGCATTAAGTATAGGCTTCTGGCAGATTGGAGACTTGCTCTAGACTAGCCAAACCCTCTGATGGTGAAAAAGATGACAATGTGGACTCTGGTCATTTGGCAATGAGGGTCCTTCCCATATGTCCTTGGTTTTCCTGGCGTCAGCTACCCCAATGCCCTGGAACAAAAGCACAGGGCTTTTGAATGTCAGACGTTCAAGCAGAGCTCCTTGCTGAATATCTCATAATACTTACAGAATTGTCATATAAGTTAAGTTCTTGTTTTCTTAGTAAACATAATGCAGCCCTGAGTTTCCTGAACTTGATATTTGTCAGTTCATGTGAAGATGCCCAGCTTCAAGCCACTATCTTCATATTATTGCGTGGGAGCTTTCCCCGCAGAGAAAGCAGAGACCTATCTCTAGGCACTGTCCAGACAAACGTTAATCACACATTGGGTCTCATAGGCTGTACTGCTTTGTGCTAGCACTACAGCTCCTCACAGTGCAGGTTAAAAATAACTCTTGTGGTCTGCTAGGCATAGCTTTTATAGAGCCCTCTGGAAGATGTGGCTTGTCGATGTGAAGAAGTAGTAAGCACGTGAGCACTTGGACCTCTATCAGCCCACAAGGCCTGCAGAGTTACTCTGTATTAGGCAAGGAGACAAATTTGCTGAGGAACATGAGCAGAGCAAAAGAAAACAACTATGTGCCAGCTTCTTGTCCCCATTTAGGTTTCTCCTGACAAGGAGCCATTTAATTTCCCTCAGAATAGTGTACTTAGGACCTTAATAAGAAACTCTCACAAGCACTACAGATGTCACCCTGAATGACACACTCAAGGCCTTGTAGGAAATTATTGGCAGATACAGGAACAGTTCTCCAAACCAGGACCAGTTCTTTCCCTAGATATTCATTCACCTTTTCTTTGTGGCCCACTTAACTGGCAGAATGCCTTCCAGACACCTGGTGAGTGAGGAAACTCTGATATACTTCCTTACACTGCACTGCCAGCTCCCGCTCTGATAGTACAAGTGTCAACAAATGTCATATCAACCACAACTTTGTAGATTGTCTCACTACAGTGTTAACTGGATCAGAGGCTATCAATGTCTGGAAATCTTAGCCTAAAAGCCAAGTACAGATATCTTTAGTAGGAGTTCTGCAGGAGCACAATAAAATTCATTTTTTCAGGAATATCTTGTCTGAAATTAAGCATAGTGCCTTACCAGAAAAAGGGAAGGGGGAGAAATAAAATGCCTTGTATATAGCACATGCAGAATGATGAAAAATGTGTACATGCAAAAATAAATTGCAAAGAGTACAATCACCAAACTTCATTCATCTCTAATATTGGTAAACTAGTTCCAAATACAGAAAGGTATCTCATTAATGGGAAAACACCTATTCACATAAAGGGGCTGAGAACGCCAAGAAGTGTTTTCTAAGAGAATTATAAACTCCATATCTTTTATGCACTTTTATAAGCTCTCAAATAAGTTATTGTACACTATTTAAATGTAGGTTGCCTTTTTACAGTGTGACTTTTGAACAAAGAAGAATTAGTGGCTTTTTGATACCACAGGAACTGACTAAAGGGATGATCCTATCAAAGCAGATTGTCATTACTATGAGCTGCTTCTGGCCCCAATATGAATGCCATTCTTTAAAAGAAACAGTGACATAATATAAAGCATATTTTAATCACACCATCTAATTACAAGGAAGAGTAACTCACTTAAAATCCACATTCAAACTGTCTTTGCTACTGTGTAACAGAAAAGAGTAATTAGTAATAAAATAGGATAGTGCCATTTTGACAGACTAATGGTGTGCATGGGTCTCGTGGAACGCATTGACAAAGGCAGAATCTTTCAAAGTCGTTACAGGGAGATTCAAAGATAATTTGGTTAGTTAGCTAAATATGTCATATAAAAACTTTGAAACTGCCTTTGTCCCCAGTTCTCATGTATTCTTCAGCAGAGATTTCTTTTGTACTTGTACAAGTTTCAGAGATGCATAAGTGCACAGATCCCTGTTCAGTTCTACCAATTTACATCAATAGCTGCTTAAGAAGAACAAAGCTTCAGGAGTGAAAACAGTTGGGTACATCTCAGGGACATCTACAGAAAAATGACAGATTTACAGAGAACACAACCACAGTCCAGACATTAAAGAAATGGTGACACCGTTTTAAAAGTATGATTTCAAATACAGTATTAATATATATTCTCTCACACATTTACTGAGCTCCATTTTCAAAGGAGACCGGTTGCTCGTTACCATTTCTACTATTAGAAAGCTTCCATGAAACTTAATTTCCTTAATGGTTGTAAACCTCTGAATTTTCTCCTAAGTAGTTAATTTTCCTTAAATATGGGAGGCCAGTCTTGCTTCCGCTTTTCAAATGGTTAGTCCAGGATGTCCCACATTATCCCAAATATCCCAAAGTGCATTTAGATGTAATTTCCCTTGATTTTTGGAATCAAGCATATCCTACCAATATTGTTACATATTCTTTTTGGAGATTAATGTTACACCAATAGCTTGAAAATGCTAATAAAGATTTTTTTTTCTCTTTAAACACCTAAAATATTTCTTTTCAATCACAACAAAAGAGAGAGTAAAAGGCTCCTACAAAAGATTCATTCCTCCTTGTGTAAGTCATTCATTTCTTACAAACTGGTTTAAAGATATCACCCAAGACATTTTGCAGATGTAAAAAGAGATCTGCCAAAACCCCCGTGTTAGTTCTCATGTGACTGAATGCATGTATGCACATATGCTGGATGCTCTGTGTATCTATGTACATGTAGATCAAATAGCAATTAATAAGAATTCGTGAGAGGAACATATCTTGATTCTTAAAAATTAATGGTGAAAGCCCAGGCCCTAGAGGCTTAAGAAGCACAGTTCTTTCATGTAACCTTATTTCATTATACCAGAATACACCCATCACATTTCCAGTGCAAACCACAAGCTCTGATTAACCACTCTGAAAACACAATTACACACACTGGCTTTACAAACCCACTTCGTGACTGGGACAGCCATGTATCAGTTCTCAACCCTGCTCATCTGGGGCGCAACAACAAATCACCCACCAACGAACGATGCATGCAAACACTGCAGTAGTAGCTGGAGGAACGCGTTAAACGGGACAGAGAAAAAAAAAGGTAATATAACAAAAGGTAAGAACTGGGGATGAGAATTATTATAAACAGAAAAGCAAAATGACAGTTTCAAAACACTCCATGTGCAGAAAAGGTTCTTCAGCAGCAGTTTGTGGTCCCCTCAAACATTTTGCTTTGCTGTTTTAGAGGAAACAAGTTAGCCTGGAACTTCTCAGTAGCTATGAAATAAAAGGCCTGTGTTGATTTCTGTCCAACAACTGCTGCTCCAAAGGGCTACATTTGGCAAACAGCAAATACAAATGGTAAATATTTTAAAAGTGGGAAGTGATTGTTACTTGTAAACTTTCCATTTTCATTTTCTTTCTTTCAAGTGAAAGGATGATTCCCTGTGATAGCAGTAAGCCATCTCAACATGTGCAATAGTCAGATATTTGATGTAATTCTCAGATGGACACTGGCAAAAAGCAATCTTATTCTCACAGTTTATTGCTATAATCCTAGCAATTAACTCCTCCTTATCACAAATAGACCTCAAACAAATGAAAACTGACATTCCCTTATATGGTGTAAATAGCTAACATAATTCCATATAAATATCACAGTTTAGGATACATAGCACAGTTAGCCCCAGAGGCTCTTGAGCTTTAACGGTCTGCCTCTCTTCAGTGTGTCAAATGGTTCCTCTCCTAAGTATAAACTACCATACACCCCAGTAGATCGTACAGAAACATCTAAGCAAACAAATCTAAGCAATGGAAGCACAGAAGTTTAGCACAGAAGTAGAACTGTAGACCATCAAAATTATGCATCATATCTAATTTTTGCAACCTATTCCTCACTGCTGGTGTAAGCTTTCTGCTGTTTATGAAATATCTGCTATCTGCCTCTTTGTGAATGAAGATGAAAGAAACATTACTGAGATGGTGTCTGAGGAGGAGTGGAATGGAGAATAGGCATTCAGCACCACAGAACAGTACTTAGAAAAACAGTCTGCTGTTGTTCAAATTGGAAGGATTTAGCTTGGGACTACAATTGGTAATGATGCAATTATAATCAGGGGAAGAATACTGAAAGGGTGTTGTTCAGTGGCTGTAATAAATCAAAAGAAAGAAAATAATAAATTATACTCACTTTGACTTTGGGTCTCCTTTCGGTTGACTGCATATCTGTTTGTAAGATTTGAGTTGTAAACATGCGGAAGTCCCCTATCTTTCCACTGCTAAAGTTTAAAACATGGCATTTACCAGATTTTACGTTGTATCCGCTGCTACACGGTGAATCAACTTACTTATTAAATACAAAAGCTAGTAAATGAGTAATTCTTCAGCAACCAACCATAAAGTGTATATTTTAGTTTTCTCATACAGCTTGCCTACTAATGCGTAAAACTGTTCAGATTAAATCAACTGGCATCTCCCCTCTGCAGCAAAAAGTATAAATGCAAAGCATTTCAGCCAGCCCTTCAAAGAGCAGTGTTCCCTCCCAAAATCACAATACTTCATCATCCCAATTCTTTTCCGAAAGAATAACTGATATTGAGAAGTTACACTACTCTTCTAAGATTGATACTAGGTTACCCTCTTGCCAATTTGTTCTAGTACTGTTGTAACCTGCACTGGTATTTTTCCTCTGCCTATAAATTACAAGTTGTACATTGAATATAAAGTAGTCTCTTCCTTTGAACTTTGAAAGAGAGTTGTCATACTTTTTAAATGCAGAACACCAGAAAATGACTAAAACATTTTAACTTTATTTCACATTTCTTTGACCTTAGATCAAAGATAACTTTTTACTAATCCTTTATACTTCTCCTGACTTTCATTTCTTTGCAAACATACGTGCCGGCTACATATTAAAAAATCTATGAACAAATGTTGCTGTTGACAAATTATTGACTCAATCTTCCTTCTAGTGGTATCAGCAATTATTTTGCCATTGATTTGAGACTATATGTAATAATGTTCTGTGTGATTACATAGATACGAAAACCTCTTTAAATCTCTTCAGCAATTTCCACTTAAGGCAGATTACATTACTTTTTCGGCCATAATGAGGAGCTTCAACACTGAACTCTACCTAATCTTGTCCAATTAGAAAGCTAATGCTCTGTACAGATGATAGGATTTTTGTGTTCAAGATTCCAGCATGTGAGTGTCTCATGACAATTTCTCCTTTTGATTCTCAAGTTGAAGATCTTTTTACTGCCTGTATCATTAAACAAAAGAAAAAACACTGAATAAATGCCTTCTAAATTTCCATGCAGCTGATAAACAGAAGGATTTTTTTCTTTAAAATTATCTCCTTTACTGAATTTCAGGCTTACCTACAGAATCTTCCGAAACATCATTATTTGCTAATTTGTATGGGAGATTTTGACAATTGTAAATATAAACAGAAAGGTAATAAATTTCTCAATACTATTTCAAAGGACTAAGATATTTAAAATATATGAATTTTGCCTGTAAAAAATTTTTAACAATGTCATTTTCTTAGCTTACAGAATAAAGATAGTGAATACAATGCAATACGTAGTAAGTTTTACATTTAAATTGTATCAAGTTAAAACTTCCTATCCTACTTATGTTAGAAGAACTCCTAAGAGAAACATTCCACCACACTAGAACAACACTCAAAATATGTGACAAACTATAGCATTGTACTTGAGTAAATACCCAGTTAAGAAGAGCATGAAAGTCCTCAGTGGAGTTAAACACAAAGCCATATTCATTATCAACAAGTACACTGGTATCCTAAATGTGCTCGTAGGGCCCTCACTTACATCACTGAAGTTTTAGTCATTCTGGTGAGCACAAGCAGGAAAATAAGCCATCACAGAGTTTTAGCTCAAAGACAGTGGTCTGTCATGACATTTACTTGAAATTCGTAAAATCTTTTACAATTTTTGACACAAGTATGTTACTGGTGGAAAAGTTGGGTAATCAGGGAATACACCTAAACTTCCATATTGAAAATTGACATTAATTTTAGTGGAGGCAAAACAAAAATATGAACATGATTACTATTTTTCTTACTCGGGAACAACGTTTGCTTTTCCCAGTCCCTAACTGAAAGTGTTTCTTATGAGCATTATTCTTAATTACCTCAGTCTCCCTAGTTACTCTGCCGCAAGTGCTGTCAGAATGGAGATAATTGTTTTGTTATGGGTCTGTACAGCCTTTCCTGGTGTGGGAGGGTAGAAAGGAATAGGACTGACTTGCAACAAAACCAGTAAGCAGTAACCCTACAGGAAAATTTAAACTGTTATGTAGAGATGAAGTGTTGCAGGTGATGTTACTTCACTGTTACTTTTCAGACTTTCCCCAAATCAGTGATTAACAAAAGAAAGGGATCCTGCTTTTAGCTTGTATTTGAAAAATCATACTTTCTTCATACAATCTTATAGAATCATAGAATGGTTTGGGTTGGAAAGGACCTTAAAGATCATCGAGTTCCAACCCCCCTGCCATGGGCAGGGACACTCTCCACTAGACCAGGTTGCCCAAAGCCTCATTCAGCCTGGCCTTGAACACCTCCAGGGATGGGGCATCCACAACTTCCCCAAGCAACCTGCTCCAGTGTTGCACTATCCTCACAGTAAGAAATGTCTTCCGTATGTCTCATCTAAATCTACCCTTTTTCAGCCTAAAATCATTACACCTCATCCTGTCACTACACTCCCTGATAAAGAGTGCCTCCCCATCTCTCCTGCAGGCCCCCCTTAATTTGTGGAAGGCTGGTACTATCTCCCTGGGGCCCTGAAGCCTCTTTTGACTGCCCTTGGGCTTCTCATCATGCCTTCGTTGGTACCCACACGAAAAAGCAAGAGCAGCTAATCATCTGGGGGCCACACAGGGCTAGGAAGTTTCCTGGTAGCATCTTCAACCCGAGCCCCAGCAGGGCAGAATGCTCAGCAGACCAGGGCAGTAGTGAATGAACTGGGGTTTTTTGCTTTGCCTGGGTGTGTAGCTTTTGCTTTACTTCCTAAACGGTGAGGACATCTGGGAGCGCAGAGGGAACGTCAGTCCAGGTGAGGTACAAGAGCAGCCTGCGAAATCTGACGTGGAGGAGGGTATCTTCTTAAACTTCAGTGTCCATAGTACAGCAGTCTTGTGAGTCAATCTTGCAGCTCCATGCACTCACACAGTGCCTGGGCATGGTCGGCCGGATGATGCAGCAGGTGTTAGAAGAGGTTGCACGGTTTGGCCGTTTTGAAGGCTGGGGGCAAGATTATCTCCTCGGTCACATTCTCGTTGCCAAAGAAGTGGTCAAGGCGTTTCTCCTCCAGGTGGCAGTGCAGGAACCGCATGATATCCTCCAGCCGCAGCAGAAAATCCCTCCTGCACCAGCCTGACAGGGGTGTGGTGGCCAGCTGGTGCATGACAACCGTCTTTAAGGTATAGGGGGCGAAGCCTGTGCCCACCAGGATGCTGGCCCAGAGCTACAGGCATTTGAGGTGGAAGCTGTTACCAGGGGCCTGCCTGGCCACATGACTGAAGAACTTTGCCTCTGCCACAGCATAGCTCTCTGGCCATGTGGTGCTTGGGGTCACTTAAAAAGCAGCCACCACTGTAACCCCTCCCTTGCCACCAGCTGCAGACTGGAAGCTAGGGGAACTCTTAGCAGTTGCTTAAGGAGCCATTACGCCCCTCCCTGCTACCAGACAAACCCCCCCACCCAAAACCATAACAATGCCACAATGTTAAAGAAATGTCTGTATGGGACTTTTGTTTTCCATCCACTAATCCAACTCAGTGTTTCTAACAGTAGAGGCTACAGAGTAGGCAAGATGGAGATGTTATCACCATGTCACCTGGTCCTACTTGGGACAACACTAGCAGAGAAAAAATAGTATAGATTTCTCTAGAAAAAAGACATTATACTGCCTGTAAAGATGAGATAATAATTACCAATATTTTGAAGAGAACATTCTAAAAAATGTCTAAAAAGTAAAGCAAAAGCCATGCCTGAAAGCAAAGTAAAACAAGGAATTCATTCAACACTTCCCATCGGCAGGCAGGTGTTCAGCCATCTCCAGGAAAGTGGGGCTCTATCACGCATAACGGTTACTTTAGAAGACAAAATGACATAACTCTGAACATCCCCTGTTCCTTCTTCTTCCCCCAGCTTTATGTGCTGAGCATCATGTCATACAGTATGGAATATCTCTTTGGTCAGTTGGGGTCAGATGTCCCAGTTCCTGACTTTCTGTGCACCCCCAGCCCACTCGCTGGTGGGGTGTTGTGAGAAGAAGGAAAGGCCCTGGCTCTGTATAAGCACTGCTCAGCAGTAAATAAAACATCCCTGTGTTATCAACACTGTTTCCAGCACAAATCCAAAACACAGCCCCATACTGGCTACTATGAAGAAAATTAACTCTATCCCAGCCAAAACCAGCATACAAACAAAAGTCTGACAGATAACCTAAGTTATTATAATAGCACAAAAATATTAACTTTGTGGCATATATTTATTTCTATTTTACTACCCACTGTTAATTTTTTGAAGTTGTACAGCATGTTGTGAGACAGGGGGTTTTAAATTTAACAAGGGCTCAGAGAATAACTCTATTCAGAATAGCTGTTGGGACAATATATGATTAACATTTGCCGTGCTTGCGAAGACAGGATGAGAGGATCAAAACTGTGATGATAAGGGGAGGATCTGCTAACCCAAACGAGAGGAGAGAATGCAACACCTGCAAGGCCGCAGAGATAGGGAGGGCTGCTTGGGCCTCAAGCAGCCTCCAAACAAGCTGGGCAGCATCCTGGTTCTTTGGACTGAGACCAAGAGACCAGGAGGTGAGAAGTTCAACTCCGATGAAGACTCCTTTACTTCATCCTGTTGACCACCGGACGACCACCAGGGAGCACTACGCAGGCACAGAAGGACTCTTTAGCTAACTATAATACAAAGCAGGGCTGGGCGGGGCTAGGTAATTAATATGAATGAATGGATTACGAAACTTAATGCATATGCAACACTTTGGGGAATAAATAGAGGGATAGGTTTTGCGAAAAGGCGCGCATGTCTTTGGTGGAGCTATCCCCCACGCGCCTCAGCGCTGAATAAACTACATACCTACTTTACAACTTTCACGAGTTGTGGAGTCTTTCTGCTTCAGTTGAATTCACAGCTACCTATTCTTTAATTATTAAAATATTCAGTTCAGGCTTAAGCTAGTTTAGAAATTTAGTATATACTTGTCACAGACATTATTATAAACATAAATATTACATAAACACAAGTGTAACAGCATAAATATTAGCTATTCATGAGGCTTTAGGGGATAGGTAGGGAAATTGATGTCTCCATCATCTCGTTGACAGGATTCAGATTACTTTTTCAATCAGAGCAAGTTAAAATAGGAATAAAACCTGACCCGTATTTTAGAGATCTGAACTACAGCAGCATAGCTCATCATATGTTCTCACCTATGGCTTGTAAAATTTCTCAGGTTCTTTTTTTTAGAAAATATTATTAATTACATCCTTGTGTCCTTATATCAGAGGAAACAACGGTGACAGTGCCCTTTCACTATTTTAAGCTCTTAATTTCAGCCTGTATTTTTTCTCTACTTAGCTGATCTACTTAGATGCAAGATTGTCTTTCTGGCAAAAACCCCCAGCTTTCCAGGCTAATTTAATTATTCAATAATTAAGTTACTCCTATATACAGTATGTTATATTTTCAAGGGTGTAGCCTGCATCTCAAATTAACCCTTTTAGAAGTACCAGGCCTTGAGAATAAGCACTTAGATGTAGAGGACCAGAGGAAGCAAGAAAGCCACTAGGGAGAAAGAGCCATGGAGTAGATCTTTTGTAAGCAGCCCACATTTATAAACTGCTCAAGTGAAGAGGATTTTTACCTGTTTATTTAAAAAAAAATGAAGTTCCACATGTCAGAAAACAGTGTGAGACTTTGAACTGTTACCAGGTACTTTCCATGTGTACCATTGCTCTCCCTCAGCTCTGTAACATATAGTTGTCTAATGCTTATATCACGTATTTTTTTGTTACAAGTACCTGTCTTTCAACATATTTTTATAGCTCTAACTTCTGCCGCTGTCTTTACATACTCAAGTCCCTGTATGCAAAGTGGTTCCACACGCTGCTCTCTCTGACATTATTAAGGCCTTCTACAGAATCATGCATGCCCTATGGATTGATAGACTGCTATGTGTTGAATTAACCCATTCTTTCTGAGTTAGGCAAAAGATTATGACTGATGCCATTTAGAATGTCAAATTTCTAAAATGCACCTTCCTCCAAAGTGTCCTAATAAGTTTCACACATTAGTATTATCACAACACATACTTATTAATTATTCAGACTCCTCTCTCTTGATTAAGTTCATCCTTCTTCATAAGCTTATCCGCAGACGGCGCTTTCCACAGAACAGGAAAGTTTACTTGTACGCTGACATCTAACAGAGTACGCACCACCGACAACGTCTCTCTTGCCCTCAGCCCGCGGGAGAGCGACCCTCGGTCCGCCACGGAGGGGAGCCGGCGCTGTTCCTCTGGCACCACCTAGCGGGCAAGAGCCGGCCTGTGCCGGACGGGCTCCCAGCCGCCCTTCGGGGGCTCCGCTGCCGCCTGCGGGCGGCACCCAGCCCAACTGATCAGAGAATCATTAAGGCTCGGAAAAGACCTGAAAGACCTCAAGGACCTGAACACATCACCTTTTTTAACCTCGTACTATTTCGGACAGAAACAATCAGCATATATTTGAATGCCATAAATTCCATACTTGGAGGTTACAAATTAGAAACTGTCCCCCCCCCCCCGGTTATTGGGAGTAAACATTCACTACAAATAATGGGTTTCTTGTAAATTAACGAACCAAAAAACTGGTGTGACTATTTCTGAGAAATAAAACAATCGGACCTAATTTGCTCAATCCCTGAAACAAGGACAAGAAGACTCTAGTGCAAAAACATGGTTTTTGCGGTAAAAATTCAAAGAATACTCATAACAGTTATTTTCCTTTCTGCAACTTTAAAGCAATAACTCTGACAAAACAGTGAAGGAAAAATTGGCTTCCAGGACAAATTTTATATCTTATAGGACTAAAATTTAAGAGCTATATTGATATTTTCAGGGATATTAGAGGGACATGGTAATTCAGAAAATTTTACTGGGGTTGGGGCATTTTAGTGTATGTGTCCAAACTATTCTTCAACTACTAAAGGGTGTCATCTATCTCTTCACATGTCAATACAGAGTTTAGAGTTCTTTTTCTGTCCTAGGTACGTATTTCCATACCTAAATAAATTTCTCGTAAATATAATCCTAATACTGAACTTCTTGACACAAGAACTAGACAGAAGCTGTCAGATGCCACAAAAGGCATTCAGTTCAGAGAACTGCAAAAAAGCTTTGGTATGGACAACCTTATATATCATCTAAAGGTGGCCAAGGCGCCTTTTACAAAGAAAGGTTCATGGCTGTTCTGAAAGACTGAACCTAGAGTAGAGGCAAAGGTTTTATATCATCTCCTTGTTTATTTCTGAAGGAAGAAAAACAAGCTGTGGATTTTAAACCCCCCCCCCTCCAAAAAAACCCCACAAACAAACAAACAAACAAACAGCAAACAAAACCCCCCCCAAAACAAAACCCCAAAGCCCAAATAATCATAGCCATCTGCAGGGCTGCAGTGTGAGAGTAAAGAGGGCTTTTCTGGAGTCTAACTGGCGAGGGGATCAGGAGGCCAGCAGAATCAACCACCACTTTAAAAGTTCCCCGTGCTCCCAACACTTTCTCATATGGAAAAGAAAGCTCTACATTTGACTGAAGAGGAGCAAACAAAAACATTCACTGAGTGATACAGTACCCTAATTTACCTTTTTTTTTTTAAACTTGCAAAAGTTCTCTAAGCAAAAGCAGACATTTCTTGTATGCATAGTTTTTAAATCTTGCAATTTATTTATTGTTATTTTACAAAACCGTTTCCTTCTCTTTTTTACTTTTAAGGCTTGGCGTTGCAATTGTAGACCATGTGTGCTTTCTAGATTAGAAAACAAAGCTTAGTGTTGAAATACACACCAATTGCGCAAAACACTTTTCAGACAAGATGTTACACAGCTGTTATAAATTTAAATATTCTAATGCCTAGTTTGTTATAGGAAATATGATAGCATTATTGATGAATTGTCAAACACAACAGAAGTAACTCACCTTGCTTGGCCTTAAGCCATCTAGGAGCTGCAATTCATACATCCATTCATATAACCCAGAAGGCTTCTGGAAAAAGGTCTTCTGCACTACTGCACAGGACACAAACTTCTTACAGAAGTTCTTCTACCAGAACTCTTTCCACATGTGCCCCACTACCAACACATGCCTAATAACCTTAACAACTTGTAGTAAAAGCAACAATTTTATTCTACATTTACTTTAAGCTATATGTCTCCCTTTCTTCCTAAAAAATGTAAATGGCTCTTACCATACAGCTCAGTATGGTTCCGAACATTATCCTATGGGAATTAGAGAATAAAAAAGAATGGAAAGAAAAAGAGTGGTCCAAAGAAGGATCTAGCAAAGATGTCAAAGATGGAAAATACTGAAAAAAAATATTAATTGCAGCCATTAAGGTCAGGGAAAACTCCAGAGAGATACAGTGCTGTGAATCCAGGAGACAATCTGAGGAAGATTACGGGGTTTCTAGAGTTCAATATAGTCAAGAGACGGAAGAGACTGATAACTGGCAAGAAGTCAACAGGTTTTTTTACATGCTTTTATTTAGGGTAACTGAAGCTTTTTGAGGGATCACATTGCCACTGGAACAGAAGCAGGAATACAGAAATGGAATGGAGCTTGAACAAACAGATATTGGATTTAAATTACACCTCACACTACAGTATTTTAAAAAGTAAGTACATTTACCACAATTTTCTTTAATTCCCTATAAATTGCAATTGGGAAAGACTGTATATTGAAATCCACACCATCTTACCATAGGCACTTCAGTGCTTAAATTAAGAAATGCAGCTAAGGACCCCAGGTCTCAGGTCAGGAAGCCTCCATGACTCCAGTTACTGCTCAAGAGAAAAAAAAAGCAGTTTCTGAAAGGTGACCTAACTCACCTGTGAGGCGCAACTGCTCCCCACCCACTGAGGGCAACGCTCTTTCTCCAGGGGTGAGGAGATTGCTCACCTGGGGCAGCAGGTTGGTGCCATGCAGGGTCTACGAAGTTTTCCACTGCAAAACTTTAAAAATAAAGAAAAAAAAATCAGTTTGCCCAATCAGTATTTAAGCATTGTCACACATTTCCACAACACTTACCCAGAAGAAAACACATTGAATGACTGTACCTGATGGCATTTAAGTCCATCTCGGGAGTCAGTAGGCATTTCCCCCATTTCACACTGTCCATATGAGGCAGTTCTTACATCTCCGACCTGTCTGTGGTGTTTAAGTGTGGCAGAGCTTGTGGCAAGGATACAAATCCCTGAAAGAAATAATCTACAGGGAGAATTTGGGACTTGGCAGAAAAAGAGTTAAAAGCTGACCGTCGGTGCCGTGGAATCGGAGGACTGTTCCATTACCCCGGAAGAGGGGGAATACACTTTCACATTGTTAATTATTCGCTATAAAATTAATGACCAAATTTCAAAAGGAGAGCTATAAGAAGTCCTTATAAAGCACGAGGAGGAGATCTGTGAATGAAGAGAGGTGAACCTGAACTAAAATCCTGAGATCACCTCTCTCCTTTCTCCTGCATGGGCAAGTTTCACTCAGCAGCCCGGTCGGGGTCGCAGCCGGGTTTGACGGCGGAGGCGAGGCCGCGCTCGGTAGCGTGTTTGGGGCTGGCAGGGGGCTTTAGCAGCTTTTAGATCCACTCTTATTTCACCTTCCAGCATCGCAAGAGCTTTCCTTCTCGCTGGCGCAACGGCTGCTCATACCAGGCCTCGTTTACCTGAATGGGACTGTGAGGAGAGAAGACAGGGAGGGCACGGGTGCGGTGAGGGACGAAGGGGTTTGGAGCGACAAAGGCGCGGGAAGCGGTCACCGCGGGGGCAGCCCGGCGTGCCGCTCCGTCAGGAGTCCAGTGGTTTCCTTTGTTGCGAAGATCAGTGTAATGTGGCGTACTGAGCCAGAACCTGTTCAGTAGAAGAGGTGTAACAAACAGGGTTGTCTAACGGGAGTCCTGAGCGTAGGTCACCCGACCAGATTCCACACAGAGGAGTTTGGGAACTGGGGGCTGAGTGTCTCGAGACCCGCCACCGGCCGTTCGCGGAACGTTCTCGGGCACTCGGGCCTTCTCCAGACATCTGATTTGGAGTATCTGAGACATTTTCATCGTGTTCTTTAGGATCGGCTTGAAACGCCAGTATATAAAAACATACTTAACAGAGTATACTGTGGAATATTTCATTTAGACGCCCATAGTAATTTCTCAAAAAAAGTGAGGAAACCGGGTTCTTTGATCTGTACCTACACAGAAAGAAACTGAGGGCACTTAAACTGTTCATTAACCAGATCGTTCAAGAGTAGCTATTAGTGATAAGCATAAGAGAGCTTTCCATCATACTAAAAACATTTCTGTAGAATCATAAGCATGTGCAGTGCTTCCCAGGCGACTGTAAAATGCCAAACCCACTTCCTCTGAGAAACTCTGAAGCTTAAAAGCAAACCAAACCCACACAGAACAAACAAATCAGGAGTATAAAATGAGGTGAACAGGAGGGGTACCGTCTTTGGCAAGCCAAATTACTTTTTTAATGTATTTTCTTCTGTATAATTAATAAGAACATTTATTGTCTGCCCAATTACTCCTAAGCACCAGCTAAGCAGTATAAGTAGTAATGCTGTGGTAACACAGTATATATGGAGAGTTGACATAGTCAAGAGAAAGATAGAAGAGGTTGAACTGCGTTATAATCTTAATGGTGGTCCCTCTGAGGTGCACCAGTGAAACAGCACCAGGAAGCTTGCTTTAATCAATTTTCCTGTGATGTTTGTTTTTCTGTACAAATAAGGCCTTCAGTGCACTAAGCTAGCAATCCAGAACCTTTCTTGAGCTCTACATTAACACAGAACCAAAAATAGCGTTTAATTAAGAAAAAGTTGCAGTATGTTTTTGTAGTCGAAGGGAAGTGTGTACGCTGGAGGAAACCTATTAGATTAATAGTACTGTAACTTTTTTACTTGGCACATACACAGCTCTAAGAACTTGGCCTTTAAATTTCTGCAGATCAAAAGAAAACATATTCCTAAAGGCAATACTTAGCTATTATTCAACATCTACCTAAACATGTAGTTGTGTTCCTATAGACAGATTATTACAGCCCTATAACTTCCTGAAATTAAATGTGAAATTTTCTATTTCAGGCATTTTGGCATCAATATATAGCATTTTGAATGAAATTTAGGGAACTGGACAATTATATCTATTACACGTGAAGAACACCAGCCATAAAGAAGTTTCATACAGACATCCCTGAACTGCTTTTAGAAGAGGGCAAAGCTGGTAGAGGCCTGGTAAGAAAAATCTTCCTTTAAATATACACACTTGTTTTTATTGTTGGGAGGGAAGATTATTAAAGGAGTGAGAAGGAGAAAAAAAGGGGTAAGTAACTGCTAAGGATAATCAGTTTGATAGATCTTGAATGTTCAACAGTTAGGCAGTTTTATACCAGCAACATAAGGAAGGTCATCAGAATGTTGTGTAACAACGTTCATAACAATGAAAAAAAGCCTCACAGACAGGCTATAAAATATGTATGTGACACTGCTTCCCCCATAGAGCATGCTAGATTTTTGTGTTAATCATCAACAATATAGGAATACTGAGCGTTTTTCTCACTTCTCAAGTTCTAGCTGTTATTACTGAAAAAAATTAGAAAATAAGGGGGCTGTAAGAATATCTTGACTAACTGTAAAATAAAACCTGATGCTTCCCATTCAAAGTTTTAAAAAACAAACACCCTATTAGTACTTGTTTAGATGACCAATTTTTAATGAAACTGCATTCTTAAGGAAAGCTCAGATGAGGGTATCTCAAACTACATAGCTGTACATCTCCACTTAGCATGCCCCTAGGCTGGACAGTCAACTAAAGTACTTCTGAAGATTATGAGGCAACATCCAAGTTGCCATAGTATAAGCAATATGCTAAGTTACTCACAGACGTAAACACAGCACCACTTTTACATTTCAAATAAAAAAAAGAAATGAAACATTTGCTCTCCATAGTGTAAATGAAGTTTCTGAAATTAGGTGTGAAAAAACTGAAAATGGAAAAGATCATATTTCAAGTCTGCACATATATAACAATTTTTGTGAAACAGTATTTCATTTAAGTACTTTTAATGCTATACTATACTTCAAATATAAATTTTGTAGCATGGGTTTTACAATTAATCTCTTTACCAACAGATTATCCCTTATTTAACTTTTTATACAAACATTATTCAAACACAAATACCTTTTCTATAGTATTAAAACAGCATACCCACCAAAGCAAGTTTTACATTCAGCATCGGCTCAAAGACATAGTACATTCTTCTTCTGCCTCTATGAGCAGTTTACTAGTCTGTATACACTATTACCAGAAAATATAAAGCCAGGAAGATAATTGCTTGTAGTGAGATCCTTTTTTAAGATAGTGGATTCTTAAGAGAAACAGAGGTTAATGTTTTTTTTGATTATTTTTGCCAAAGAGAAAAAGTCAAAATAGGAAAAGAAGGAAAGTAAGGGCTTTTATATGGTGCCTCTATCTTTGTGAGCAAGTAAAAAGGAAACAGTCAAAAATATTAGGGAAAACACAGTCTAATAGCAGAGAAAAGGTAAATGTTGCCCAAGAAAATGCAGGAGAAACAAGCACTTTGACCATAACAGAAGAGGGTAATCACTAGTGTATCCTGGAGTAAATGCAAGACTGACTGAAGGCTGGAAATGAGAGGAAACAGCAATAGAACCATGGAAGGTAGGAAAAGTAATGAGCAAGTTTAGGAAAAAATCTAGTGAATGAAAGTATAAAAAATATATTATGAAGCATGTTTATATATTTCCTATCAGGAAAATTAATATTTTGAATGCTCTCAGGTTATTGTAATTTACAGATCTATTCAGAAGGCAACTCATTAAAATTTGAGATGTATTCTTACCTGCTTTGACTTGAATGGCCTGTGCATTGTCAGAAAAAATTTATGATGGCATCAGATGTTTTGATGCACTCTATAAAGATTGTGTATACATTCTTTTCCTCTGAAACCATGGGAAAATTTCACTCAAAGTCTCAAGTCCTTTTTGGTTGATAGTCATCTTAAATCTTTCTTGCTCCATTTTTCTTACAGCTACATTCCCTGTGATTTCTCAGGCCTGTGTATGGGTTTCTGTGTCTTCTCTACATCTGTTTCAATGGCATTTTACATCTTTTTTTCTCACACATGCCTATTCTCAAATATCCAACAAAACATGTGCCACCCACATGTGTCTCTGGTTTGGATGGTGACATGTATCCATGTTCTCATGGAGGCTGTTCTTTTTACAGAAAGTTTAAGTACTACTTACAGTGAATTTAAAGAGTACTGTCTATGACAACTAGCTGAAATATTTTTATCTAACAGTAATATTATGGATAACAGGCAACCTTAATGAATTTAACCCTGTGTGGAAAATATACTATCAAGGGCACAGGTATACATATTGCAGCCTCTTCAGGAGAGTCACTATATCAATTTATGTGAGTACTTGCACTGGATTGCAATCTTTGCTGGGAATACAGTAGAGAAAGTTGACAAGTTACAAAATTTTCAATGGTAACTCAAAACTACAAATTAACATAAATTAACACTAGTGTTCTTTCATTATAGTCAAGATTTGTGAATAATTTCCGCTTACCTATAAACTTTAAGAAAACTGCTCATGCTTATCCTGTTATTTCCCCAAATATATACATCGTAGGCAAGATTTTCCATGCTGTTCTCTTCAAAGATGAATTAAGTTTAGCGAACCTGAGGGAAGTCATGTAGGTATTTTAAAACAGTGGGAGGACAAATACAGAAATTTAAACATCAAAAACTAGAATTTACATCATGATACAGAAAAGGACATTTTTCATACAGAGATCATTTGAACTTGAATTTTAAAGTTATGGCTGCGTGAGAATTCCATGCTAACCCATCCTAAAAGCTATACCTTCTTTCAGACTTTTCCTTTTTTCTATTGCAACCGAGTTGCACCACTTAGGCAGAGACATTTATTTGTATTTAATTGAATTGTAAAAGCTCAGGCAGCTTCTCCAAGTCAACAATCCAATTTTCTGGACCACTTAATGTCCCCATCAAGTGTTTAAAAAAAATAAGAAAAGGCTTTGTGCTTCATAATGCATGGCATTGCAAGTCTGTGAGAAATTAAATCTGTGACAAGTTCATAGTGCTTTCTGGCTCACTAATGGAGCACCCACACATCTTCTGGATTGATGACAAAGTGGATGGACTGATGTTTGTCCCTATGGCCACACAGAGAAGCTAATTACCCACACGTCTCCAGTTACGAAATGGAATATTAAAAAAAACCCAAAAAACAAAAAATGAAGTTGTAAGAGGAAAACTTAGCGTTCAGAAAATACCCAATGATGTTCTATTTATCCTTACTCCTATTCTATTCTTATCTTAAAATCAATGAATTAGCCCTTAGCAGTTACTTTCATTACAAATTCATGTTAACAGCCATCATTTAAAGGACTGCAAAAGTTACTTATGCTTGTTTCATTTTATTGCACAATGTATGTTTTCTCTTCCTGTTCTCACCATAACATCATTTCATGAGGGCCATAGGATGTCTAAAAGAAAAGGGACATCTGCTGCAAGTTAGAAGGCTGTTTTAGCCACCATATAGCACTTTCTAAAATGTCTTCACATGAACAAATAGCTAACTTGATAGCCAAATTTCAGTCAACTTTCTTTTGTCAGATTTTTGGTTAAAAAACTAGGTGATGAGTTTCTTCAATAAAGAATTAATTGGAAATATGAATATGATTTATCTCTAGGTGAGGGACCACAGTATCCTCCTACCTTCGTTTTGGCTGATCACTCCAAGGAGACTGCTTTAAGTGTGTCTGTAAAATGCAATGTAAATGAAACCAGCACAAAACATTCACAGAGGTTGGAAATAATTTGTCTAAAAGTTGTGTATTAAAGTGTTCGAACAGACCTTGGCACAGGCTTAAAAGCATGCCAGCTAGTACTTTCCCAAACAATTCCTGGACACAGTTTGGGAGTTAGTGCGAGTCAAGAACCATTCCCAATGGGCAGTAGGTGCATGTGACCATCCTGTTTTGAAGAATAAAAGGATTTAATAATATAGGCATGAAACATTATGTGGTTACCAGCCTCAATGCCAAAGAACGGTCCCAGGCATGTTCAACCTATTAGTATATATGTAGCCTTTGAATCTTTTGGCTGAGTTGGTTAACACTTCAGTATCTGAAGAATGGAAAAGTTCTGCTTTCTTTCAAAGAGGCAGTTTTTTAAAAGCTGAAGCCCAAGAAGCCTTTTTAACATACATGATTTAGATAATATCTGTCTTAAATCTTCTTTTTACTGGCAAGTTCATTAAAAAGAGAGTGGCAAAGCATTTTAAGCATGATTATGATGTGCTCAGATTTCTTTAATCCATAAAAGTATGGCTTTTAGCTTGCACTGAATACAACAGTCCTTAATTTTTAATTTCTGTCATTTGCCAGAAGAGGAATATCCACATTTACTTGCTGGCCCGTGAAGCTGTATTGCTCTGCCTTACACCTTAAAAAGTGGAAAAAAAAAATTGCCCAAATGTTTTTATCATTATTGTCTCAAAATAATCCACAGTGGCCCTCACAGGTCTTGCACAGGATTTCTTATGTAACTGATATGCAATTCTATATCTCTGTTGCAAAACATGACAGTAAATTGTTTTCCCAGTGCCTATCCACAACAAGACATTTGAGAGGGTAGAGTTACACAAGGCTCATATTAAAAAAAAAAAAAAAAAAAAAAGAAGAATTTGTGGGAAGTTATAGCAGGAATGGTATCCATTTCCTTTCTGAAGGTCACCAATGGTGAATCCACAGAAAACAGCCTCCAGAGCATCTTTAGCCAGATTTCAGATTTCTTTCAATGACAATGTATAACTGATAATTTATCTTCCCAACAAAAACAACAGTTACTAGGTCCGTTCTTACAGGTCTGATGTAACAACACTGGGACAGTCCACTTGTCTGGCCGAGTAACCTAGAACTGACCTCTTTTTCTACTATATAATGTATTTTATTATTATGTATGTATAGAGCATTTATTATTACATTCTTGCTACTCACTATGGTAGACCAGCCATAACACCAGATTCTAAATAGTTTGAATACTTAAATTTAGGATAACAGCTAATGATTGCATTACTATATTAGATTCAGATAACGAGCTTCCAAAATTTTATAGGAAAGCTATTTTCAGTTATTGAAAAAATATAAAAAATATACAAGAACAATGTTATTTTTTATTTTACTGACACATGACATTTATTTTAAAAATCTGCCCAGAAATACATACTACCTATAAATTGCTAAAAGGTAAAATATAACAAGTTTGCACATCCCATTAACAACTTAAAATGAAAGGTACCTGTATGTTATACCTGCCCTTAAAGAGACAAAAATGGAAGAGCACAATACATTTTTCACTCATTCTCTACAAAAAATCCAACAAGCAACTTCTAAGGAAACATTGGTGCCAGGCTGCCAGGTGTATTTTCATTGTAATGTTACATGCTGTCTATAATTTATGAAGTTGAATAACAACATGTAGCTGTCAGGGAAGTTAACATCAGAATGAAGAGGGCAAAGAGGACTCTTCACTATTTTCAATGGTGTACACACATACACTGTCTTTGCATCTAGAAAGCCTATCTCAGTGTGCAGTTGTAAACAGCAGCAAGAGACGTACTTAAAACTTACCGTATATTTTGTGAAAATTGCTTGAGAAATTCATTTTTAAAATGGTACTCTCTGCATGAAGATCTTTAATTCCTGCCTTTAAAGTTGCATTAAAATACTCTTTGAAGAACAAGAAATGAATCTCAGAATAACCGACTGTGCAAATTGCTTAGATTTATGGGAGCTTAGTCATTTGTTTAGGGCAAAATACACATTCTCCCTTGACATCAAAAGGTCTAGGATTAAATTCTAAAGCCTTACCCTGAAACATGCAGTTCATTTACAGGACTATATAGGTGGGGATTTATAATGGGAATTCAGAGAGCTTTGCCCTCCTCTGCACTGCCACCAGCTTTGTCCAGTGCAGTCTACTCAGTGTGCCACAGTCACGGTTGTTATGACTGCATAGCTCCTCCCATGTAGATTAGGACTACCCCCACCCCATGACTAAGGCATGGAACAGAAACAAGGTTTAAAGTATCTTGATGTGTTTTCAGGTAATACTCTGAAATACTTGATTTATCCCTTTTTCTGGCCATTTCAGGCATAATTAGATAAACCCCATATATACTAAAGTATTTTTAGGAACACAGTGAGCCTCCATTCTGCAATAAATTGCTGTGAGTGGACGACAACAGGAATACAAGGAACCACTTGTCTGAATACAGCTGAAGAATTTGATCTTTCCTTTTAAAAAGTGGATTACAGTAATATCTAACAAAAAATATTCAATTTCCCTCAAGGAAAAAAAAATCCTGATTTGTTCATGTGTGTTGCAACACCACCTTCTAAAACAACTAAAGACTTAAGTTAGTTTTTTTGTGCAGGCAATAAAATCATAGTACTCAGGCAAAATAGCCATTTCTGCCAATTCTTTTAGATGAACAAGATTTTAAAATGCTTTTAAAAGCATAAAATGGTCCAGTGACATTGGCACTGGGAAATTCTGACCTAAACAGCAGTCAAATAGGTGTTGTGTCTTACCATAATGTTTGTACTGGCTAAACCATATTTAGCATTTGAAAAGGAAAATTTCAGTATTTACATTTTATTTACACACTAAGTCACCAATTAAGAAAAAAATCATTGTTTAAATAAATTACTAAAATCACACAAAGACTCCTTGAACATGAATTGGTAACAATCTGTCAGAAGCAGATTGAAGTAGCATTCCTGGGCCAACTTTGTCATTTCAGAATCACATTTTCCTGTGAATTCATAGGGGTGTTTATGTCCACATACTTATGGTATGTGAACTCCAAATAGGCAGTCCATTAAACTTTAGTTTATTAACAAGAGAAGATAAATATTTCCCCCTTTGAGTTACAGAGTTGTGCTGTATTAAATGAAGCGCAAAAACTTATGAACACACTTCATTTACTACATCAATTATTGCCTTTTATTTCCAATGGATATCTTTAAGTTGTAAATGCATAAACAATTATAGTATTGGGCCTTTTATATTAACTTGGAACAAAGTTGTGTAATACATTTTTTTCAGAGCCCGGTTTACTCTGCCTCCATTAAACTTACGTTAGGTGTTAGTTATTTCCAGTACTGAATTAACCGTCTTCTCCAGTGCCATCTTAATTTCTGTCCATTTAAGCAAAAACACATACAGTTGTACAATGAACTTTGATTCATCCAACATTATGAATTTAATAGTTTTTTTTAAGCTTGAGAGAGGCATTTTAAATGTATATTAAAGACAGACTATTATTCAGGAAATCCTAAGACTTAGAAAGATTCAGGTGCATTGGTGTAAGATACTGCCCCTTTGTGCCATCCATCCAGAGCTGAAAGAGTGTGTTTATATGTCACAGGGTATCTACAGCTGTGTCCAGCTGTATGACTGAATCCAGAAGTGGACAGACATGCAAGGCTTCCTCTAGAAAATTTGTCTAAATACCGAAGGAGCAAGACCACATAAGGAAGTAAGAAAAGACATAGCTAATTCATCATATATAAATGCTTCTTCACTATTACCCTGTGCTATGATTATTCACAGTTTTACCTGTACAGAGGAACACCAGAAAATCTTTCAGACTAGGACATTCTCCTCCAAACAGTCCTTCGGAACCCACAGTTAAAATATTTCCAGTAAATCTGGTGGCGGTGGGGAGCATCAGCCTCCAGCGAAGGACCGTTCACGTGAACATCAGCATTCTCCCCCGTGCTCATCCAAAAAGGTTGTTTTTAAAACCCACTCCAGTTCGGTACGTCCACCTGGAAATCCCTTGCCCCGGCAACGCTTTCCGCGTCGGGTGTTCCAGTTCCTGCGGCGCGGCCCCTGCACCCCCACAGAGAGGGGCATTGGCGGTAACAGTAACTCCAGCAAATGCCCCGGGCCTGACACATCTCACCCGGGGGGCTGGCGGGGTGGGGGACGGACTGCCGCCTTTGTGGGTTCATTTTAAGGCGCCTTTTAGGTCTGCCTCCTGCGAGGCGGCATTTTGCAGTCCTCCTCCCCACCATCCTTGGGGAAGACAAAAACAAAACCCAAAACGTGAGGTTTTTTTTCAACGGTCACTTCTTCACAAATTGCTGGGTGCCTTCCTCTCAGCGCAGGCTTAAGTGTAAACTCCGGTCTCGTTCCGCGCACCAGAAGGGGGAAAAAAAAAGAAAGAGAAACTCAGGCGGCAGCCGAAGGGGTGGGGAAGGAGAGCGACAGCCACGCCGCGGAGCCTCAGCTGTGCCCGCCGCCGCCAGGCCAGGCGAGGCGGAGGGAGCCACTCCAGCTGCGGCGGCGCTGGGAGGGGAGCGACGCAGTGGCGGCGGCGGCGGAAGCGACGCTGGTTTGAGCGAGGGAGCGAGCGGGCGAGGAGGAGGCAGCGAAGGGAAGGGGGAGGCTGTTGGTGTTTGGCGCCGGTGGAGGGAGTCATTCCTGCAGCTGCACTTCCGGTCGGCATTTTGTTCTGAGAGGGAGCGAGAGAGACA